>JARACY010000017.1:0-217834 GCA_029255725.1 Scrobipalpa atriplicella
CCTTAATCTTTAAAAATTGTACCGAGAAATATTTTGTTCTTGGTAAGGGTTCAACCCTTTGAAGAAATAGTTAACCGCAAAATGTTGGTAAAGCCCTTTAGAATAGATCCGTAGATGTTTGAGAAGATAGCTACAGGAACAATTGTTTAACGAACATAATTTTCGTAGTTCACGGTTAAAGCTTTCATCTCAGCCAAAAGCGATGTCTTTAACCACAATGAGGTACCTACTTTTTGTTCTGAAACGTCCAAATCTAATCAATAAAATATACTGCGTAGGATAATCCGGCTTTTACCCGAAATGATAATAACG
This sequence comes from Scrobipalpa atriplicella, assembly GCA_029255725.1. Taxonomy (NCBI): domain Eukaryota; kingdom Metazoa; phylum Arthropoda; class Insecta; order Lepidoptera; family Gelechiidae; genus Scrobipalpa; species Scrobipalpa atriplicella. Next base: position 313 of record JARACY010000017.1, read on the forward strand.
AATCGATATGAAAAATCAAATATCGATTTGAACAAACTATTTAAAATATTGCTTTACATAACAGTTATTAGAAAGCTGATTTCAGCCTAAATATTCATCCACAATAAAAAATAGATCGGAAGCACTCCATACTCCACGTAATTCAGTGGGCCTTGCAAGAAACATGATATTATAAATCTGCGTCACAAAAGAAGCAATCTTTGCTCACTGCAGGCGACACTGAGCAAAGATAATACGATCCCCAGGGTAGGCGAATTATTATATCACAGAGTAAAGTTAAGCGAATTATATAGGGTGTTAATTTAATTGCGTACCTTAGCTTAAGGGGTGTTTCAGTAACGTATAAGGAGCCCATAAAAAATATTTTAAAAAATCCAACTAAAAAAATAAAAAAAGACAAAAGTCGGTAGGTATTTATTATGATTCCCAGAGTTGCGCTGCGCTGTTTCTCGCACTGTAACCAATCGCGCGCGATATGCGAGTCGCATCGACCAATGATAGCGACTCGCGCGCGCTCAATTATAGTGCGAGAGACAGCGCAGGTTTTGGAAACATAATAAATGCCGAATTTTGAATAATTGATTTTTTGAGACGGTTTTTTTTTTTATTTATGGGCTCCTTTAACGTTACTAAAACACCCCATAAATTAACACCCTATAATCGCAAGGATTTTCAAAACACCCATTGGATATTGAATTGTTTCGAATAACGAAAGGAGAGTGAGTGAAAGTGGTCTATGAACCAAGAGCGACACTGTTCTGTTGTTGTTGTTACTTAGAAATACCTCCGCTAATTCAGCTAAACCTTCGTGTAAAGTGGCATCAGTATCTAACGCGGCAAATACGAGAAAATTAATACTTTACCATTAAATACCATGCATATGTTTTTGCTGTATGCTAGAGTACCAATATAGCGACATTTTTGTTGAAGATTCACAGTATTAGAAGGTTTTTGGGTATAGGCAAAATGTCGCGCCTGCAAATGTATAAAATTGCTACCTTTTAGTAGATGACAACGACAACGAGCAAGGGTTGGATTCGTTGATGCAATATTATTGTACCTACATGTAAAACTAACATGCGTACAATACAATATCATGCTGTGGACATATAATGACATTGTGTCGTTTTTGTCATTGGCTAGGTATGAAGAAACCATATTATTACATCCAGTTTTATTTTTAGAGTACAAACATATTATTGTAAAAAAAAATTTATACTGCCTGCCTCATTTTTTTTCTGTTCCGCTATTAAAAACTTACCTCTCATCTACACTAATATTATAAACAGGAAAGATTTGTATTTTTGGATTTTTGTGTGTGTGTATTATGTTTGTCCTTAACCACCTTAGAAACCCTTATTTACCTTATTTAAAAATATCTTATAGAGTAAATGATACAACATCCTTGTTGGTGCAAACAGCAGCAAAACTAAATAAACAAACCACGCGTGACAAGTACAAGTTTTGTCATAAAAATTACAGCTTTTACGGTCAAGGCCACACCGCCATGTTCATAATATTCAGAGAACGCTTAATGAAAAAGTTGCGTGCCGTGCTTATTCTCGCTCGTGTCGGCTGGATATTGTAAGTAGTAGATTCATTTCGCTGGAAGGAAATTTCCGTGATTAAAGCGGGCTAGGAAATATATTGCAATAGTTGAGCTCTAACCGGAATTAATTTGAAATTGTAGATATATAGGATAGGTTATAGGATAAATCACTAAAGTTGAAGGTGAGGTAATTAATAAAATTCTCCAGTAGACGCCAATCCAGCATTTAGCTAGTACACCACGTATTCTTGTGTGAGCCAGTGCAATTGTCTCTTGAGGCACTGCTAAAAACAACGATGGTTTAGAGTCTAGAGGACTCCAGGTGTATGTTGCTTATAATGGGCACTGTGGCGAGTACATTCTTCTTTTAAATATTTGACGTACTGATTTATGTATTTTTATCACTTACAAAATAAAAGTCCAGCCGACAAATTGGTGACAATTCTCGAAAAAAGCCGGTGTTGAAGGTATACTGCGACAGTTCAAAATAGAAATCTGCCATCGCAGATATTTATGAAACTGATTCTAGTTTTTGGATATGTCAGGCAATTTAGCGTCATGGCGTCAATTCTTCGATAGACTGGGGTGAAGGTGAAGCAATGAATAAAAATCCCCAACAGAAATCTGTAACAATTCTCAAAAAAAGGCAAGTAGAAAAATCAAGAAAAAGAAACAAAAAAATACCGACAACAGGTATCGTATGAATAAAATTAATGTCACTTGTTAAATTAGTAATTTAAAACGCGACAACATTCATTTTATTAGTTAATCAGTGATTTACTCTGATTCCAACGATACCTACTTTTGTCGGTATTTTAATGTCAGTCAGACGAAAATCGTAAATAAGCGTCTTTTTACGACTTGCGATCTCTATCATTAAACGTTTTGTGAATCGTCACACATATCTGTTGGGGATTTTAATTCAGGAAATAAGACCAACATCATTGTAGAGATGATTCTGGGAAAATGCCGGTGTAGAATGGAATGTTAAAAAATCTCAAAAACACGTCTCAGATAACTTTTGAATGCCAAGTTTATGTTTATTTTATTTATAATAATTTTGGCTGATATCACATCTAGTTTTTCGATGTGTCAGGCAGAACTTTAGCGTCATGGCGTCAATTCTTCGATACACAAGGTGAAGGTGAAGCAATGAACGAATATCTGTGACAGTTCTCAAGAAAGGCACGTGTTATACTTTTTGAGAATCATCACAGATCTATATAATATCTGTTGGAAAATTTAAACTCAGCAGTTAAGGGTCATGTGAACCATCAACAATGTAGAGATGTTAGAGTCTGTGCGAAAAGAGAACAGGCATAGATTCAAAGGGCGCGCATCTGTATTTAATTAACCGCCGCTTGGTCGTGTGAGGTTTATGCCCAGGTCTTTAACCTTAACCGTCTACATTAAATTTTGGAGGTTTTAGGTAAAAGACCTAGGCATAAACCCCACGCAACCAACCGTGGGTTAATTAATACAAATGCGCGCCCTAAAATTCTATGCCTGTTCTCTTTTCGCACAGACTCTACACAAATCTCAAACACACCTCTCAGATAATTTTTGAATGCCATGTTTTGGTTTATTTCATTTATTATCATTTATAGTTGATATCACATTTAGTTTTTGGATGTGTTGGGAAGAACATACGGTCATTCATGACGTCAATTCTTTGATAGGGTTAGAGGACATCGAGTAGGAAATTCCACGTGCATTTTTAGTACCTATATACATATGCAATTAAAAGTGTACACAGAATTAACTGTGTAAAAAGTAATTAAAAAAATAATTAAGAAAATAATTAAACTGTGTAAAAAGACGTAGTATTATAGTTAATTTCCCCAAGTACTTATCAAGTGGAAGCACGTTCATTATTTCCACCCGCCTCGTGAGTTTGAATGAATAGAAGCGAAATGACAGTGACATGTTCATACAAGGCCGGCGGCTCCACGCCCGCTGGCGTTTTCATTTCTATGCGCGTCCGGCCCCTCGCTATGTGGAATTTTTTATTGTGGAGCTTTTATTAAAATGAGCATTGCAACTACTCGACTTGTTAAAAAAAAACTATTTCTAATCTAGACACACGTAAATCACATCCAATATACATAAATACTACTACTAAATCCAAAACTATTGTGTGATAGCGCAGTGCTTTATATACCGATTTACGCGCTGGCTCGAATAGCCTAGAGGCATAGTGTGACTTTCAGGTAGCAATGTTCAAAGTTTTTTTTACAAAATTTAACTTTTGCCGTCATTAAACGACTTACATTGTAGAAACTGTGTATCCATGATGTGTCTCCTTAGGATGTGTCACGAGACGACGACATAAGATTAGTGTGATAAACTACAGGGAACATGTGTGGGCTGGACTTAACACGTCATAAAATGTCGCCAAGATTATGATTGTGGAAATGTCTTCCGGGAACACTGTGTGGGAGATGATGACGTCATTATGGCACTTATTCTTGCGTAAAATTATGTTTGGGATATATGAAGTATACTTACCACAGCTATAGCGTTTCTTATTTGCCTTTATTTCTTTGTTACACAAGACTAATTTGATAAATTGAGTCAGTAAGAGAGCTAGGGCGAAACAAATATGTAATTCAAATTTCACTGCCTTCTTTAAAAATAGCTAACATGTTTGGAATAATATATAAAAAAGCAGACCTCCCAAATCCCTTCCACCGACCAACCCAACGAATTCTCTTATATTATTAACAGAGCAGTTATAATATAGATAAACCCAAAATTAACAAAAATACAATCGATCCTAATGTAATTTTGAAATTCTTATTTTAGTTTTTCATGTATGACCAAATAAATTGAGTTGCTTATGTGGTCATACATTTTACCACCCATAATACCCATATTGATGAATCAATGCGATAAAACATTTCGTAAATGCTTCAGACATTTGCATTTAAAGACAAATTTATAAAAAGCAATCCTCCCAACGGGAATTTACAATCCTAATTGCCTCAGTCACCTATAGTGACTTTGATGAACATAATTACTCAACACAAGATTTATCTGACATTGGCGAACAGTCATCAGATATAAAGAAACTTTATTAGCAAAGACTACCAACATAATACGACCCCCTCCACACCAGAATGCACCTGCGCCTCTGGATTGCCGGTCCATTGATTCGTCGAGTCGAATTTATTATTTCCTTTCTTTCATATTTATATAAGTGTTTGGAGATAAAAAATCTAAAGACTTGATGAGATGGGATTTAAAGCGAACGAATAGTTACTGCACTGGAGATTTTCGCATTTGGAATACAAAGTTTATATTGTAGCAAGCATATGGCAGTCCGACTAACTCTTTTATAGCGTATCCTGAGCAAATGGACTTGCATAATACATGAACGCTAAACCTGGTTGAGACGGGGAGAGTTCTAAAAAGGTTTCGCAAGAAAACTAAACGGATAAACTCCTTGAAACAAAAAAGAAAAAAATATTTTTATCAGACAAAGATTACCTACAAGAGTCTCTAAAATATTTTAATAATGTTAGCAAAGTACGCTTCTATACTCATGGTATAAAAAGAATCATTAAATTGGGACCCAATCAGCTACCCAAATTTCATCAACAATGCAATGAAACCGCATTGCATACATTTATGCCTATGATTGGCGATGGTGATTGCTCATTCCGAGCAATATCATACGCAGGTTATGACTCGCGAGGTGCGTGAGAGCACCTAATGGAATACGTTGTGGAGGATTGGGAATAGTTTTCACGTCCAATCTCAAGATAAAGATGGAATAATAATAATATACTTCAGGAAAATGTTAAAACTGTATACATATGGTGGTTTATGCGAATTATTAACCGGTGGGAAAATATTTCCGTACATATTCGAAGTGTATAAAAATGGTTATTAATATGTAAAATCTGGTGAAGATGCTGTAAAACCTGGAAGAAACTTGCACAGATACATGATACAGGTTATCATTTCTCAAAATTTCAGCTTAATTTACTGACATACAATTTGTGCGTAGTCCTTTTCCTTTGAAGTAATAAGGTTTAAAAATCCTTACATTTTAAGAAAGAGTGACAGTGTGTGTGTGTGTAAAAATATTAAAGTCTCGATAAATTTGATCTAGATTTTACAAATATGTATTTTCCTTCTTTTGACATCAATTATTTGTTAGTTAAATTCATCATCATCATCTCCGTATATCCGTATAACCGAGGGGCACAACCGCACAAGCCTACCCTGGAATAGTGCGAGTTATACAACGTGTAACAGAAAGGGTATATGCATCGAGAAATGTGTGAATCTACCCATGAAACTGAACAACTTTCCCTAAGGAACATAAGTGGAAAAACAAAAAAAAAATTGACCTTCCATACAAAATGCACCAGTTGATAGCGCATTTTAGTATGGGAAGTAAATTTTTTTTTCGTTTTTCGACATATGTTCCTTAGGGAAAGTTGTTCAGTTTCATGGGTAGATTCACACATTTCACGATGCATATACCCTTTCTGTTACACGTTGTATAAAGGAACAAGCGCCAGCAATGTTAACGAAAGTTTTAGATGATGCATCGGAAGGATAGGGCGAAAGAATAAAATTAAACGAGTTTGTTCTAAGCATTTTAAAATCTTGTTTTTGTTTTATGGTTTTATACAAATATTTTGGTTTGGGCAGTTTATACATAAACTTAAAATTCTCGCAAAAGTTTATCAAGTTTCATGACCTGAGATGAAACAAAAGAAGAATTTCCCTTAAACAATTCCACAATTTCCCCTTGAACCGGCATTTCTCCTCAATATATAGAGCTCATCCCCTAACGACCACATTCTTGGCAACATCCCCAAAGAATATAGAAAGAAAATAATAAGCACAAAAACAATACAATCTATAAGAATAATAATAACAAACCAATAAGAATAAGAACAAATGGTGTTGACAGTCCGGATGGTGTAGTGGATAGGGTGTTCGAATCCCACCACGTACCAATGTGTTTTTCGGTTTTCGAATTTCATATGTACGTTTATTCGGCACTTTTACGGTGAAGGAAAACATCGTGAGGAAACCTGCACACACCTACGAAGAAATTCAAAGGTTGTGTAACCTAATCTAGGATTGGGTTTGGTTTCCCTTCTGGGTTGCGGAGGTCAGATGGCAGTCGCTCTGTGTAAAAACCAGTACCCTCGTTAAATCCCCTAGATAAGGTAGCCGAGCCCGTGAGATACGGGAAAAAGGCTAGGAAGATGATGATAAATAAGAATAAGAACAAAGACAGTTTCAGGTATGTTGGTTGGTATTAATACCGGATTGATCGCGCAAGAAGAATAAAATTTTCTTTTCAATAAAATAATTAAAAAAAAAAATTTATTCCTTTGCATTTCTAAAATCAAGTTTTTAATATGAAATTCAGTTTTAGATAATACAAATTCAGTTTTCGATTTAGCTGTAGTCAATGACCCGCGCTTGAAAATTTAAATTTCGAACTTCACAAGAGAAATTAATTAACTAATTAAGAACAAAGACAGTTTCAGGTATGTTGGTTGGTATTAATACCGGATTGATCGCGCAAGAAGAATAAAATTTTCTTTTCAATAAAATAATTAAAAAAAAAAATTATTCCTTTGCATTTCTAAAATCAAGTTTTTAATATGAAATTCAGTTTTAGATAATACAAATTCAGTTTTCGATTTAGCTGTAGTCAATGACCCGCGCTTGAAAATTTAAATTTCGAACTTCACAAGAGAAATTAATTAACTTTCCCGAAACGACCATTCTAAAACTGTACCGTAAGTTGCATGTGATTAATTCCATTTCTCATACGGGGTCCAAGAGACAGCTTCCTGCAAACTAATAGCGGTTGCTCAGTCAACGAAACTGAACAACGAACTACCAGGAAATTCTTTGACGAAATAAATAAAAAAATCACTTGCCTATCCAAAATTTTGCTTTGTATAGAAAAGCCAGTTTTTCTTTTCATTTGCTGACAGAATTTCGTAGTGATAGTTGTTCAGTTTCGTTGACCGAGCAACCCCTTTCAGTTTACCTGAAGCTGTCCCTTGCACTCTTTATTTTAGAGTATTTGTTTTCAAAAGAGCATATTGCATTGAAATGGTAATTGGTAAACAAACGGTCCTTTGGTAAACGTACGCTTTAATTAGGAAAAATAAACGAGCAATTCCTTTGGCAATTATTTACGGGTGTGAGAGTATGCTGAATTGCAACTAGGGTTTTCGGATACCCGGACTTTTTTCGTACCCGGGTATCGGGTATTTATTTTTTTGTTACCCGGGTATACCCGGGTACCCGGGTATCACATATTTTCAAGTAAAACAACGCATAATTTGTCGCAGTATGCTTATTTTTATTAGAAATGAAAAAAAGAATAACAAAATCAAAGATACGCTCAGTCGCCCGCCGTGCAATGATGAATGAAGCTCGGGACGAGTGCGGGGTGTGCACCGTCATCGTGGAAACGCCGAGCTGGGACGCTACCACTGTACGTGAAGATACGCTCGCCGATCCGGAGTTTGCTAAGATAGTGAAAGAATTAGAAGGCACAGAGGAATTTTCGATAAAGAGATGGACAAAAAGAGGGTACCATTGTGTGTAAGAAAGTACTACACCGTTATGCTGACGTCGAATCATAAGAACCGCAGCTTGTCGTACCGGAAAACCTGCGAAAGAAGATGGAGGAGTGTCACGACGCAGCTACTTCGGGTCACGGTCACATCACGGTGGAGTATAGAAGACTTTACATCGCATTTCTCAACGGTTTTACTTCCCAGGTATGCGTCGCTTCGTCAAAGACTACTTGAAGACTTGCGTCGAATGTCAGAGGTATAAACCCTCAAATCAGAAGCCGCCTGGACTGTCCAATGGGCCGAACGGGGAAAGATGGATTCTCATCGTGTAAGATACGGCTAGTAAATGGGTAGAAGTCTTCGCTCTGAACGAGGCCACGGCGGAAGCATGTGCTAAGACTCTCATCGCGGAAGTGTGCCTGCGATTTGGAGTTCCACGACGTTTTGTATCCTATAATGGCGTCCAGTTTGTTGCTGACGTTATGCAACATGCTTTGTTTGTTCTAGGTGTGAAGCAGAATTTAGTGCCGCTCTACCACCCAGAAGCTAATCCCGTTGAGAGAAAGAACCGGGATTTGAAGACCCAGATTGCCATCTTGGTGAGCACTATAAATGGCCGGAAGTTCTGCCATTCATAAGGCTTTCCAACGATTTTCTAAGATTTTCCAAGGCGCCAACCAATCTTGTGGCTCTTGAGTCGACATGCCACCACCTCCAGACAGGACGCACGTTCGTTTTTGCCTCCCGATCTGCCGCGCTCCCCATTGATTGTGCACATATTTGTATTAGAATATATCAGTGTAAAACGTATTTAAACTCTTTCATTACATGCTGCCCACTTCCTACACTTTCTAATTAAGACCAGGCGTATTTTTTGTAAATAAAAAATGTTTTTTTGTGATACTCGGGTACCCGGGTTTGTCGTCAAATATTACCCGGGTTTGAAAATACTAAAATACCCGGGTATACCCGACCCGGGTACCCGGTTCCGAAAACCCTAATTGCAACCAAGTGTTTTGCTAAATGCAAAGTGGGTTTCGATAAAGCTTAGTATACATGGAGTTTGAACATTGTAATAATTTCTTAAATGAAAATAATCAAAAAATTTAAAGAAAAAGTAATAAAAAAAATTTTCACTGTTTTTAGGTGATACCGAACGGAAAGTAACTTAAGTATTGACACAGAATATATAATAGTTGGTATTGTTCAAGTTTACCTCACCTAATTAATAGAAGCACGAAGAGTCCATTAAAAAATACTTTAACTTATCTGAAAACAAAATATTACATTAATTAATCATTTAAAAAAGATAACATTTTAATGTTATAATAAAATTTAAGAAAGCTGTATAATTGCATCAATTTCGTCGACCCGACAATCCCACGAGAAAGAAATAATTAACTGTAAATAAAACTAAGCAAGAAAGAGTCATACTTAATATTAAAGCAACGGTTTTTTTTAGTAACATTTGTCTCATTAATACCATGAAATTCATAAAAAGGAAGCAGCTGAAAAGATCTCCTTTTACTGTCCAATGAACACGGGTATTACTTCCGGGGTTATTGGTGAAGAAATTATTGGAACATCCCTATTAATATTGGGGCGAGACCCGAAACAGGACAGCTGAAGAGGTTGAAAATTCCATTGACATGTGAAATGACCTATAAAATAGACCCAGATATGAATGACATACAAAACTAAAATAGCATTTCTCTATGAATTCGCAGATACGAAGTCAGCAAAAGAACTGAATCTGAAGGAAATCTGAATACAAAATATAGCGCGTTTTCAATGTACGATGAGTAAGCAGGTAGCTAGCATTATGTGCGATGGAACTAAGTAAGCTTAGCCATAAGTTTCAAAATTTATTCAACGTCAGCGCAATGCTTGAGTTCTGAACCGAACAATTTAAACTTATAAGATATATACCTACCCACTACCTCGGCTTTATAATTTTCTGCCAAATATTTATGCTAAACGTCAAAAGTATTTTGGTACTATTTATTTATTTGTACATTCATTACATTAATTTACTTGTAACGTCTACCGATGTTTTAAAAGTTGATTATACATTTAAGAGACTTCGTCGCACAATAAATAATTTATTCATTCGCTTAATCTAAATTTTCTCTTCATTAGCCTAACTAACGTAATATAGCAAAATTCAAACGAACAAAATTTTTATGCATCCTGATGTTAACTAAACAGCACTCTTGCAATATTTTAAGTAAAACAATTTCTATACGTTTGTATCTTGATTATTTTATTTTATGAAATCGCATTGAGAGAAAAAGCAGCAGGAGCCATTCTGGCTAAGTCGTTCTCTATTAAAATTGTATTTTTTTGTTACATTTCGTGGACGAGTGGTTATCTCTTCTTAGGTACCAAATGTATTCTATTTATTCCAATTCCAAGTCCCGAATAGCGTAGCTGCTATTGTTAGAGAACAATCTGTGCATTTCTCAATAGAACAGGTGCTTGAATGATTCATTTACATTATTTGTCCTAATAGTACCAGCGGCAACCGCTGCAACATGTACATAGAACAGATGCAAAGCTAGAAAAAAATATGGAATTGGCCTAACTCTCCTAGAGTGCAAAAACATATTCAAAAAAATACTATATGGCACTCAAGCCATTATACTTTACGTATATGTAGCGACAGGTAAACATCATCAGCCAGTTCCTGGGTGAAAAATACTGGGCTAGGCAGACAGCTTTAAAGAAAAACCAAACTTTTGCTCGGACTACCTATGAGACATTCTGAGAGTTCTGCGTAAGTATATACCAGCCAATAACGAGAAACCTGGAGCACCATCGCAGTATGAACGTGATCGTTTGTTTATTCACTTGATTAACATCCAATTAGAATCTCTATTGTGTTTAGGAAGCTGGTAATGCCGATAACAGCTGCTGTAAGGTCATTAATCACCAGACTTGCTATTTGCACCTGTGATCAGTAATTGAATAGTGAAACTGGTCATGGGCACAGACACTATGGATCTTCATTATCGCTCTTATTACGTAGTAGTAAAGCCTATTGCAGTAGTGTGGAGTCAAAGTGTTTCGATTTATACGTGTTTGATCGTACAGTGGGAATTCGTGATCACTCCATCAACCGTTTTCTAATTACATCCTCTTTGCTGAGCGGTAATTGGTGACTATCAGCCTCAGTGCTCTTCCGATTCAGTAATACAATACTGCAGAGCTACATACATGTAGCAACGCCGCCTGTACCCTTTACAGGTTATATAGGCAGTATTATACAGAATCTTCGCCAAATCTGACAAACTGACAAATGGGGTGCTTACACTGTGTATTACTTAGTATTTTGTCAGCTTATCGCCTAAGTTCTAAAACACTGAAATCTTCGTCTCCGAACACAGTTTCCTTCAGTATGCCCGGGAAGGAAACAGATTTTCTTTCGCTCCCAGTCAAGGATGGAATGAAAGTGTTGCAGATATTTTTTACAAAAAGGATCCCTGCCTTAGGCAATGGTTGAATGTGAGGGAAATTTTAGGTGCTTCGTTACATTGTTTGCACAATAAGCGCTTTTTTGTGTTTGTAGTCCCTTTTCCAAAATAACAAGCTTGTTATGATGTGTCAGAAAGTTTCGTAATGGAAGCGTAGCTGTTAGTAGGACTTTAGTCCAGGGGATACAATACAGAAGAATGTCACGAGATTATTATGGACAACTTTTCTCGCTACCACTACCAATGCAGATTTTACACCTGCCCGCTGTTTCAGCTGCGGCGGCTAAACGTGTATCCCGTGAGAATGAAGTATTTTCTCGCCGTAAAAGGTAGTCTGCCCTGTTTCAGGCAGGACCTAACCTTGCTATACTTCTGGAGGTACAGAAATATAGCAAGGTTATAGGTAATCTTTGTGTGTCAAAAGTCATCCCGATCTGAAAATTTTTTGAAGAGTAGGTAATTGAGCAACCAGACTCCAACATACAAATAGTGGTAACTGGCTGTACCAAATAAAAGTTGCAGTCAAGAATGTGCACCATGTAGACGTTGCTCAAAGGGCTAATGACGCGATACTTATATTTAGACACCAGACGTCAAAAGCACTGTTTCACTTCACTTGTTTAAGGATCGTATTCCGCCTGCCCTCGATTTAACGTAGCACGTGGATTAAGAACTGTAAAAGTGAGTGTATTTTTACGATAATAGTGAATTCCATGATGCTCTTGAGAACTTAGTCTCAGATAAAAGATTAAATGGGATTCAGCTTTGCCATTTCTACCGAAATAATAACTTGCGGAAGGACTCGAATTGAGAGCTGTCATAAAGAGAAAATGAAGAGGTTTTGAAAATAAGTCAATGGATTCTGGATCTTAAATTTTTTTGGAATTCGTGTCTATTGTAGTCGGTCCGGTCTCTCATTGATGATCGTGGGATTTGTTATATGGACTTGTTTGTAGGTTTGCAAGTAAAATTACCATCAATTTTAATCATAATTTAACTTACGATCTGGAACGTGTCAAGACTAAGTTCCAGACACTAACTAATGCATATGTTCACCGTGAACAATTCCCTATCTGTTTAGCATATGCTATTACTATTCATAAATCACAGGGACTTAGTCTTGACAGCGCTATTCTCGACATACGCACTTCAATATTTAGTAAAGGGCAGGCTTACGTGGCACTATCTAGAGTTAAAACCCTAGACGGACTACACATTAAATTTTGATCCTAGCCAAATAAAGGCTCAAGAAAGTTCTATTCTAGAATATAACCGTCTTAGAATTAACTATTATTTATTTTTCAGTTGCAATTGAGTGTTGATGTGATTATTTTAAGTTTATTTTTAAGGTGTATATACCTAGTTATGAAATTTATTTTTTAACCATATCTATCACGCTGCAAAAGCACCTAAAATACGAGACTCAAGATAAAGGGTCTAACGGATAATAATTATATTTGTTTCATCGGCTACTTTAGGGAATAGGGAGATAAAAATATTTCGGTCAGGACTTCGTACATTCGATTAACAGTTCGTGAATCTTGAAACAATCTAAAAATGAATAAAATTCGACAATCCATGAAAGAAGAATGATAAACTTACGTAGTAAAACCTATGAAATCACATATTTTATGCAGCGTAGGAACATTCAGACTTTAATAAAGAGTAGATTAGAAAGACACTCTAAAATATATTGACGACTAGATATAGCAATAGATATAATATTGCCATAGGTTCAGTAAGCAGCTTAGCTTACCGTCGCGTAATGCCCGGGCAACTGTTTTGTCAATAAAGAACCTTTTCCGGTCTCAACAGGATTTCAGAAATGGGTCACATAGTGACTTCAATCCTCGGGTACTCCGTTAGTGGCTCCCTGAAGGTTTAAATTATCTAGTGGCTTAGATATTCTTGTGCGGGTAGTTGGTGGACTAAACTCGAGAAAGAAATAGTTTTTGACATATTTTAAATGTAACTTTAGTATAAAATGAAATTATACTATGAATAGTGGAAGAATAGAGAAGTTTTCTTTCTTTTAAAGGCATGTTCATAAAAAAAATTGCGATTCAAATTTTAGCACCGTGTAGTATTTCAAAGCACACGACCAGACGGCATAGATCTCCCGTCTTACACTGCGATCTTCCCATTTTAAAAACTCCTATGACATCTCTAAATATGGCTCTAAAGCTATATTAATTATCTTAAGCTCTTCTGTCTCCTTAAAGCCTCCTATATTGTAGGTAGGTCATCATTATTATCGAAATTCCTCGTTGTATAAAACGAAGTGCCTCCATCAATTAATGCCAAAAGCTGATCTTCTAGCTAAGTAATAAATTCATTACAAGTAGGAAGGTTGTACCTACTTCATTTTACTCTACTGGTTTTTTCGGTTGGATTGAATGTGATACCTGTTTTACCGATGTAAGCGTAACACTATAATTAATTAGCACTTTTACATTTTGTCACAATACCTTATTTTGTCATTATACATACCTTCGAACTCTTCAAATTCAAGAGTCTCTCACTTATTTCTAACATGATAGATGAACAAAACATCCACGTAAGATATTTTTGATTGTTCAAATAACTATGATCAAAATTTCGTTATATTTTAGACCTTATCTATCATAAATCGAAAAATTAATTACAATATTCTAGTCTAGGTAAAGCTAGTATAGTAAAGATCCTACAGAGGGTTAATCAGAGCATATTCTAATTCATTATGCAGATTACTTTCGCGTAAGTAGGTACCTGAACTAAGGTAAAAGGCTGTTAAATGGATTTACTTTCTAAACTCAAGTCCCTAATCAATTAAAATTTGCCTTCAGGGGATGTTTTGTAAATGCATTAGCGCCATTAGTTATTCTCAAAGGGATTGGCTAAATCTTGTAAATGTTAGAAGGGAAGCCTGTAGTGTATTTTTCAGTATTTATGAATTATTATATAAGGTTATATAAATTAATTACCTACTTCAATATTAGTGCGCTATGTTTTTGTATAAATAAACTACGTAGCGCTTTGTGCGTAAATTCAATATTAAATTGTTCATGTAGTACAAGTAGAACACTTTCTGAAATGGCAAATTAACATGAAATTTGGGTTGTCATGGAAAATTAGCAGGATCATCTGAATTACAGCACAGTATAAACATAGGCAGCAGTGGACTGATACAGGCTGATGATGATAAATATAACATAAGGGAACTTTGATAGACGTGACGATAAATGATTGGACCAAAGTATTTCCGAAATGGTGTAATACATTATGATATCGTAGCTGTAAGCAATGCAATGAAAAAAAGACTTGGTTACATTGATCTTGTGGTTATATCGCTCCCAGTCCAGCATGGAAGCATAATAATAGGTATAACCTAAGGAGGGAATGGCTATGGAACCCGCTAATTAATTAATCTGCATGCCATAGTAAGGCCATATATTTCATAATATAATTACGAACGTCAATCACTGTCATAATTAGAATATATCCTACGGTAGAAACACTGGATTACTAACTAAGAAAATAATCTTAGGTATGAAAATAGCTTTCCTAAATAAAAAAAATCCTATGAACTTCGTTTTTTTAAACCTGATAAGTGGGTACTTAATAATCATCTTAGCGATCTATCATTGGATACACAATCGTAATAATCGTAAAGCAACTCTATAGGCAGCACTCGATGCGATCATAAACTTTACGACTGATTGCAAGTGCTATTCCATCCGATGATTTTTATGCTCAATAGTTTAATAGATCGTTATACATGTAACGGTTACTTGTTTACTACCACAATGAAATGTTTAATGTGATAGAAAAATGACGGACGGTTTGATGGAGTCGCGTAAAATATTGACGTGCTGAACGCTATCACGTCTCGTTTTATGGCTTTTAACTGTATCTGTATGGACAGACTCATATTCCAAAACGCAAAACAAATATTAATTAATTAATTAATTCTTGTGGAGTTTTATTTAATTTATATCTGAAACTTCATGTTCGTGCGGATGAAATTTTTGATTTGTTATTTCTAATATTATTTAGAAATAAGGTGTTGCCTGTTGGCGACGGCGGGGCAAACGACATGACTTAAGTAATTACCATAAGTCTATACCTGTTCTTTTCTATCACAAAATGACAGAAAGGGACGGCGAATACGGTGATGATGGCAATAATTTTAGTTGAGATTAAATTTAGTCGTGTTTTTACCGAATATCTGTTTAACCCTGTTTTAAGCCAATAAAACAAAAGCAAAAGTTTGTGCTTTCGGAAAAGACCCTTAAACCTTCTCAGACGTAGCAGAAACACCCTTTTACGTGGTCGTTTAGGATCTGCCTACCCCGTAACACAGGCATTACTATATGCACGCACCAAATACTTGGTAACGCAGGTTAGTTCTGCTGCCTCGTAATTTCTTTACATTTCTTAAAAACACTTCTCAGTTTTCTTATTTCAATTCTTTGAATACAAAAAGTAATGTACCTACCTATCGCCTTAAGAAATAACCACTTTCCTATAACAATTGACTTTTCATTTTCTGAAAAGCTTTTCATTATTTATTATTATTAGATTTCCACCCGCAGACAGACTCCGATGTAAACAGGTATACCTGCTTCGAGTTCGCAGAATATGCAATCAGCTATTGTTGATTCCAGTATCTATTGTTTTCTTTGTTTTGAAATGTATTTAAAGTATTTCGTGGAATACGATAAAGAGGAAGAGAACTTTTGTCCATTATGAACGTTTACAAAATATCTAAAATATCTTCTTAACTGAAGACAGAAGCAATTTATGATTTTAATGAGGTGTATTTGATCCTAGCAGGGATTGCCATACGTTATGATGATGATGATGATGATGAATGAGGTGCACATAAAATTATACACAAAAATACATTAAAAGTTTACCCTGCCCCTCAGTCGATCCGCAATTCAAGTGGCAACGTTCTGGGCCGCCACTTAGTGATGTGATAAGAAGTATTCTTATCAGGTCGATGGAACACGTAACTATCACAAAGTGTGGTATTAGGCTCTCGCTTTCGGCTTTGTGGTATCGTTTTTTACGCAGTTACGCGAAACATAAAGCTGTTGAAATCTTATCACACCAAGTTAGAGTACCTCATAGTGAACCATACCCCACATCTATAGAAAAGTTTCAAAGTACTTCTGATATTAATAAAAGTAGTAGTAAATATTACATCTACCTTGTATTTATCTAGAAGGGAAGGAAGGGAAAGGGTAAATAAAAAAGGTTCGTCTATAAAAGGCTGGATGTAAACATATTGCCGCTGCCGGATGACGGATTACGTATGGAAGTTCAATCGGTACTGACGTTACGAATATAGGTTTGCTGAAAATATGATCCGTTTTATGAAGTACTCTCTGTAATGTTTACCGCAGTTACCTTTCAAGTCAAACTACAAGAACAAATAGAATACTTTTTTGCGCGGAGAGTAATAAATGTGTGCTCTTTTTACGTGGAAATGTAGAAAAAACTTATTATGAAGCTATGGGGAAATTGAGCAATAAAATTAAGTAAGAGCTAAAATACGCGTCGGAATATGGAATTCAAGTTTTATTTAATGTTTAAAATAAAATAAGCGGTGAAAGGAGCTTCCCGCAAACTAATATGGGTTGCTCAGTCAACGAAACTGAACAACTTTCACCAGGAAATTCTTTTAGAAAAAAATGACTGTCTCATACAAATTGTTCGATTGATGACCATTTTGTAAGGGGAAATCAAAAATATTTTTTGTCAACCTGTATCAATTGCGGAAAGCTGCGCCTCTTAGTTACACCCGGTATAGAAATAAATCATTATGACCCTAAGCGATTTGTACCGCTGCTCTAACCAACTAAGCTATTTTAATTCAAAACATTATTTAAGCTGGACCCACGACCCACAAGCACTATAGATAACCCTCTATGTAGGTATTAGGTATTTCAATTTGATGTTATAGAGTCTATAATAACAAATTCAAATTCCCAATATTTCCGTAACATGATCCGCAGTTTTGCAATTAGGTCCGTCCCTCGGGCAACTAGTTCGATTAAATAAAAAAAGTGGTACTCGTGGATTAATCGAGCTGGCGACAGTGGAATATACTGGGTGTAAGGGACAGCGTCCCGCAAACTGGGTTGCTCAGTCAACGAAACTGAACATCTATCACCAGGATTTTTTTTCAGGAAATAAAAAAAAATTTTGCTTTTCCATACAAATTCGATCGAGGCAGACTTTGTATGAAAAAGCAAATTTTTTTTTTCATTTCCTGAAAAAAATTACCGGTGATAGTTGTTCAGTGTGGTTGTCTGAGCAACCCCTATCAGTTTGCGGGACGCTGTCCCTTACACCCCGTATAATGAGATTAGCCGAAGCTATGCGGCGGTAACGAGACTTCCATCGGCGTAGGTATCATCTATCATTTAATATAATAAAAGTGAATCTATAAAAAAAAGTAAAAAATATTAAAGCAAAGCATCATGTGCACAGGTCTAAAAGAAGGTAATTTAAAGCGGCGTAATATGAAAAGGATGAGACGCAGTCGAGTTTTTTACATTTAGGTCCAGATTTGTACAGTAATTTTTTTTAAACTAAATTAAAAAAATATATACCTGTAGATATAAGTGTATTTTTTCATTTTGTTGCAAATAGATAATTACGATACAATACAGTCTAAAATTATTCAATCACGACAATCGCTGCATCTGTCCTAAAAGGTAGGATAGGTAGAGTAAAAACAGGTCTTTACCGGATGAGTGAGATTTTTTATTTTTTTTACTTTTATTTCTTCAATATTGCTCCTGTGATGTGACTGTAGATCTAAAGCTATTTCCCGTCATGTTTTCATTTCATCGGTATTCCTATTCTACTACGTTTCATGCTACGTTCCTTTCAAAGAGCTGGTCCGATGCCAAGTGGCTTTTCAATCAACCCTCTCTGCTTCTGCATTACTTTTTTCAACGCGGACAAAGAGTTCTGTCGAAAGGATCGACGCGTCAGCGTCAGGCAAAATATATTGACCAGAGGACGTGGTTTGTGGCGTATGGGTTCTAGTTACCTCTTCGATCGATGTATATGAGTCTGCTTCGTAACCAGTCATATTTAGTTAAGATATTTTATTATATTTAAAAAAAAAAAAAAAAAAAAAACGTTACAGAGTGGCTTTAGAACCTGCGACTTTCGTAATGCTTAGTTAAACTTTGGCCGAGCGATGGAACGGCATTCCGAAAGTCGAAGGTTTAAATCCTGTCCGTGGCAATTTTTAAGATTTCTTACTTTTCACATTTTCACTGCCTAGCCTGAAATAAAAGCTAACTTGTATTTGTAGGTTTGTGTGTGATGATCATAATAGTCAGGACTCGATCGATGAGTCTGTTGTCTCTTCACTACGGGGGTCGTTATCACGTCCGCGAACAATCAAGCCGCATTGTCCAGTCCACATGAATGGCTCAATCGGAATATTATTGTATTGGCCTTATGTGATTACAATAGCGACTTAGCGACCTGTTCCTAGCTTATACAATAGAAAACAGTGAAACTAAAAAAAGATTTTAGTTTTACAAAAGCTTTTGTTGCTGCCACTGTTATTGTAAAATTTCAATTAGAGTAATGAATTATATTTGTAAGTACGTTGAGCCGAATTTTTGCTTGCCCTTGTCATTTTACTGACTTATACACTTACAGTATTTTTAACGTTCATTTCTAGTCCAATCCAGCATGAAAGCGGAAATGTAAATATGAAAATACACGACTATATATTTATTTTAAACTTTAAATAAACATAACAAATTTTAGACAATGGGTGACCTAGTTTCATGTATCTACTTATATTTGCCAGAAACTATAGGTACCTAGGTACTCCTAGTTAGTAAAAAGTCTAACAGGAGTTCCGTTTGAATTTATCGATGAAGTTTTCCAACTTTCTCGCCAGCTAAATATTGAAACACAGGTTGGCACAGTGTTCCGAATAATTTGCAGCGGCCTGCATAATGACGTGACTGTATTTTGAATTTTGGTTCTGCATTTGTGACGAGCCGCACAGCAACTAGATGAACCAGGCGCGGATACAAGATTTGGCTTAGGGGGGGGGGCCATTTTGAGAAAATCATATATTTTTGCACAGAAAATAAGGTAAAAAAATATGTTTTTTCGTTAGTAAGTACTATATTCCTATACTATATTTACAATATTTACAAAATTACATATAATATTATTTTAATAAATTTACAAAATTAAATATTAAACTCTAATTTGCGGTTTGATTTAGCGAATTTCGTGATAACTTCCTCCACGTCTATAGGTATGTGCCTGTGTATGTGCATAAGCGCCAGGCCGAGGAGACGGGTTTCCTTCATTGTGGCTCTCAAGTACGTCTTGAGACGCCGCAATGAAGAAAACGATCTCTCGGCCGATGCATTAGTCACAGGCAATGTCGCAAGAATACATATAAAATTGTACACAATCGGGAATGCGTCTTTATTGCATCCGGCCAAGATGTCCACTGCTGTGGCTGGCAGCTCTTGCTCTCGCTCTTTATGTTGTTTCCATTTAACTCGCCACAGCAACATTTCGTCTTTTAGTAGCTGCGAAGCAAACCTCTATCCAGATCTAAAAAATTTACTCAATTTAGTAATGTGAGAGCCAGGGTTTTAGGGGGGGGCCATTGCCCCTTGTATCCGCGCCTGAGATGAACATTGAACTAGTCGGGTCGATAGTGAAATTACTTCATTTGGGAAGATTCCAAGCAATATTGTTTCGGCCATCAAATTTAATGGTCAGATCTGGAGATTTCTCGATTACAGTGGATTGAATTGATGACATTCTACTGGAAGGGAATTGTACACGGCTCGTGGTTTCTCTGAACTTTAATAATAGGCGAATGAATGAGACTCTGAACTATTCCGTTGTTCATTTAGAATAATGTTCAGTTCGGTTTAACAATAAACAATAACTAACACTAGCCTATTAGAAAAACAAAGATTGATGATGTAATCAAGAGAATACGACAGTTAAAATGGAGATGGACAGGGCATATGCTAAAAGAAAATTGTGGAAAATGGCCACACAAAATTACACAATGGGGGGAGGATGAAATAAGACTGACCGCGGGACCACTGTGGACCACAATAGCTAAAGACAGGATAGCATGGAAAAGGTTGGAGGAGGCATTTGTTGCAAGACCTTGATTACTAATAATGACGGAGATAAATAATAATAAAAATAAAATAGACAAGTGATATATATTATTTATTATGACATTAAAATCAAAATTCTAACACTTAATTATACTGGACTACAATTATGTAATTGTAATTTATAATAATGTAAATAAAATGGTTTTTTGCATATGAAATGTAATGAAGTAATCAAATAAAGGCTATTTTTATTTCATTTAACTTTGAAATACGGAGAGCATTTTAATTTGTTATTTATACAGGAGCATGTCCCGTGGGTACACACATAAATAGGTACCTACACATTCACGAACTTACTTGCAAACATAATTTGAAATCTGTATACAATAAAACCCTAAACCTTCTATGCACAAGATTTTAGTTGAAGAAGTAGAGGGGTTCTGGGTTTAGTTTTCGGTCAGTGGTTCTCCTGCAAAAATGTATTCAATATTTTTATATTTTTTTAAGCTTAAATCTGAAATAAGTAAGTAGGTAGACAGGTTCTTTAGTAAGTAGACGTGTATCGTCAGAGGACCTTAATATAACCTTAAACTTCAACAACTCAAGTATATTCCTCTCGAGAGACGGGATATCAGGAAACCCTTTCTGAGTAAAATGTGTGCACAGTCCTTGAAACCTCAACCCTATATAAGTAGTCGTCTAAGATTGATGGATAAAACGAAAAGTTGTGCTAAAAAAAGCTACTATGAATATGAACTAGAAAATCTTCAAATTAAAAATAATCAAATATCTATGGAATAGTTAACCAACCCATTTCATATACCGGGTGTAAGGGACAGCGTCCCGCAAACTGATAGGGATTGCTCAGTCAACGATACTGTTACATACACATATCACCAGGATTTTTTTTCAGGAAATGAAAATAAAATTTTGCTTTTCCATACAAATTGTCTGATCGATGTGGTCATTTTGTATGAAAAAGCCATTTATTTTTTATTTCCTGAAAAAAAATCCTGTTAGTAGTTGTTCAGTTTCGTTGACTGAGCAACCTCTATAAGTTTGCGGGACGCTGTCCCTTACACCCCGTATGAGATAAAAACAATGTAAGAAAGAAATACAATAAAATTAAATAATTATTTCTGATATACATATACCAGGTTTGGCAAAATTACCTTTCCAATAAATAATATTTACGAAGGTATATCTATATATAAACTAAACAGTGTAGGTTAGGTAGGTAGGCCAGAGTATCGATTTGGTAAGGTCGCGGGAAGACACTGGATGTGACTTGGACCGATTTATCGCGGAGATCCTGACATCTTTGGCTAAGAAGATGACGACGGTTCCTAAATTTTAAATAATAAAAATAGAGCTGCGTAGTAAACTGAAACGGAAACACACTGTCAGTATTATTTCGTTAAACGTTTTTTTTTGATGGTATATTGATTGATTGATGGTAGTAGGTATTGGGCAATTCTGTGCTAAAGTGGATTTGATTACACGAACATTTATTTGTACTTATTTGCATCAAAATAGCACACTGGGCTTTAGCGGAATTAAATATTTTTTGTACGTCATCCTGATCAAGTTAACTAAAAGACTTATTTACAAACTCGAGCCAAGAGGCTGCGCTGCTGGTAGATAGAAGAAGAGGAAAAAGACTTCTAAACAAAATTTTAATAGGATTCTCTTTTAGCACTCACTTTATTTTCAATCCTTTCTTTAAAATGGATGGGTCAATAAAGTAAAAAAAAAAAAAAAGTTTTCTGCGCAGAATAGGTACTAACGTTTTATATAACCATAATTAAATATAACCAAAAATATTAAGGCATTATTTTATTGTTGAGATCATTGAAAATGCATCATACTCAAAACATATTCATACTTACTCATTGAATTAGGCAGAAAATATTTTTTTACTTGTCTGACAATCCGGTGATTCAGCATGCATTGTCGTAATCAAATTATAAACGATCTCCATTTTATCAACGATTAAAACTACAAATCTTAAGGCGCAACAGTTTGTTAAAGTATGTATTTGTAATGCAAACAGGCTATTTTTTACCGCAGAGAGGACGTCGCAGATCGTAAAGCTAGTGTTCAATAATTCAGCAAGCACTAGGTATCCTATTATTCAAAGTCAATAATATATTATTCTGCTTCACATATTCTGCCTCCATCCTCATTCTGTCAGTTCTAAGTCTAAGGATATTATATATTTCTCCAGGCTCTTCAAGCGTGTGCTTGTGTGTGTCATATCCACTTTAGTTCATTGAGTAGCTCGATGTAGTTTAGTTAGTGCATTAAATGTCTAGCTTGATACATTTTCGTCTGTAAAATAATAGAGTACCTACAGTAATCTGTAGGATACATGAAGCCGTCGGTCCCGTCCCGGTCGCTGTTTTTGATAGTGGTCGTTTCACGAACCACGTGAAAGACTTATAAGAAAGACGATTTAAAATCTCTGACACGGATTTACCTGCTCCTTCGGCCTTTCAATCCACACATTCATGTTTTCGGAATAATTCAGAATAAGTAGGTACCTACTTGAAGGCAAAATGTAAGAAGGAGTGACCCGGTCATAGTTTCGGGCTACTGAAGTTAGTAGAATTCGAGTTAAGAGTATCGAGGGAGAAGTTTAAGTTTTAGTAACTTCAACCTACGCTCTAGAAGTGAGACTGAAAGGCAACGGCCTCAATTCGGAAAGGCAATTTAAAGGCTAAATGGTTCAACCATTCATTTGCAAGTTTTTGTGTCTCTTTATGTTTAACAGTCATCTTTTTAAGCATTATAAATCAAAGACTAGGCAAAAGCTAATTATCTCCTGTCTCAAATTTACTGATTGGAAAGTGAGAGAACTACTTAATTTGAAAGCAATGGCATCCACAACAATCAGAAACAGTCAAAATAGAACACAGTTTAATAATAATGTAGTCATGGTCGCTTGTTTGAGTCATTTTATTTAGAGACTAGTTCTAATTCTAGTTCTGGTTTCTCCTGTGATACCGGCGGGAAACCAGAACTCATTTAGTATGGCAGTTTTTAAAAAAAAAATAATGAGTGGAGTTATAGACGTAGAATAGAATAGCATAATCCTATACTTATTTTACCTTGGTTGTCGTAAAATTTTCAGAAGAATAGGCACGTAATAAATAAACAGATCGCAAAATACCGAGATCTTACCTCAAATTAGACCTTTGAAATTTTAGCAAATACCGAGATTGAAAATTTACTGCAAGATTAAACTCCCTGGTGGCACCCATATTATTTTGCATAAGCGGTGCGTGCCGAGCTGTCGAGGCATTGAACTTCCCAATAGTGTCAGAGTCGACGATGGAGCGAGCTAACCCAGAAAACGCCTGTTAAGGCACTGGTAGTCTCACGCACCGACGAAACACAGCAAGCTGCAAGCAACTAAATTATGGATGCTCATATGAATAATACTGTATAATACTAAGAACTTCGAAGAAACCACGAAATAGAGAAAACACAAGTTATATTTATGCCTTTTGTATCATCTTCATAGCATATTCCGGATTAACGGGCTAAGCTATTTATAGGTATAAAACGGGAACTTTGAAACAATTTTAGACGGTCTACTAAATCGGTAAAGGTCATAGTAATTAAGACCTGAATAGAAGTTTATTCTCAAGCTCTGAATTACGAAATTATTAGTTATAGTTTACAAACATACCTCAAGGAAATTTTCAAAAATCCACCAGGAATAGGAATACAATCACAGAATTGGCAAATAACGCCAATTTCAGAACAGAATAATCAACATACCTACTTTAAGACACAGAATAATTATAATAGTATCTAACGATACAGAAATTTCACTCCCCTACAACTTCCGCTCAATTAGCGAAAAACACGCACACAAGTACACGTGAAGTAAACGTGTTAGGGTTGCTTCCGCGCGACGCAATTCGGAGCGAGACAACGAGTAAAGAAGGCACAACCCGGCCGCTTTAGGCCGGCCGTTTGGCCTGTTTAAGGTTATATGGTTAATAATGTGAACAACGCGACATTTTAGGTGAAGAAACAGCAAAATAGAGTTATAATGTTTTTCATGCACCAATTCATAATCAATACATAAACAAATTGCTCTGAATTTCATGCACTACATTAATACGCAGAGAGAGTAGTGTAAACATGACGAAATACGTATTACGGGCAATTTCATACAAAGTATAAAAGGATGTTTTGCGTCTGTGTGTTTCTCCGTTATTTCCTTCTAAACCACCCAACGGATTTAAGAACACCATCAAGTAGGTATTTTGTACTTGTTTACTTACTGCTGCGACTCAGGCAACTTAGAGGTCTTTTGTAGATAAATCATTTTCCTATCAATCAACTTATAAATATTCCCTTTTTATAGTTTTATAAATTAAATCATTCTTAATACTGTCAAGAAGAAGTATTTGTGTTATTGTATTTAAAAACTCAAAAACTCGAGTACTGATTTGGTCGCGAATACTACTTAATCAATTAAAATTTCTTGAAGTAGGAACATGTCATATTTTCGTACGATCGTTTGCAACTGATTGATATGATTAGTTCAGAAGGAAGTCGAGGAGGGTCGGTAAGTTATAAAAGCTACAAGCTTCGGGAAATTAGGTATCTAATTCCCACGGGAAAATCCGATATACCTAGCTATTATCGTGGAATGGATCGATACCCTACGCGAGCAGCTAAGTTACCTAGTTCACACAGAATGTTAGGGTGATTAAGGTTATTCTGTTATATTATATTTAATTGGTTACAGTACACAATATCACCCCCAATATCTTTTATGGGGAGCAAAACTTCAACGGCTTAGTAAAAAAAAAATGTATGGTTTGATCCAATCCGATTAACAAACAGCTGATGGATTGAATAAGAAAAAGTTATATTTGATTACATGAAATCTAATATTGTAAACATTATAATAAATAAACAATTAAATTAAAAAAAATATGAGTTATGGAAAGATGATGGATAATTAAATTTAGCATTAATAACATTTTGGTATAATTTGTTTTGTTTGTCTTACTAATAATAACAATATCTTAAAAAGATAGTTGTAAATTATAGTTATGCAATATAATTATCTAGAACTGATTTCGTAGACATTATAGTAGGTTATGTTCGATTTAAGAAACTGATGAATTTTCAACATTGGTCCCAAAACGGCAAATATATTTGGCCTTTCGATACTAAAAGTAGTTAAACGCTTACGTTACGAATCTTGTATGTGAAATTGGGAAATCGATGTTTTTCTCTAGATTTCAAGTAATATATTCAGAAAAGTTTCATGAATCCAACACACACTTAAAATGATTTAGGCAACAGTAGTCAGAACAACTGCAGATAAAAATTAAACATTAAGAAGACCTTGTTAACGAGAGATTTTTAGAGTAATTTAGGTAAATACAAATAAAATGCTTGAACTAATGAAATTTTTAAATAAATTTTCATTTGTGGTTTGAGTAAAATATCTATTAGTTTAAAGTTCGTTAAGGATCCCATCAATCCCCTGCACGGTGCGCTGCTTTTATCACGCTACATTTATTTTCATAAAAGAAAAGCTCTCTGAAATCAGGCCTCATTTATTTCTCCCCAACACACGATTGCCGAAATTAATACCACATACTCACTTGATCGTTCCAGCTAAGCAGCAAAAAATGGTGCAAGAGTTCAAAATTAAAACCAGGTCAGTACATGAAACATACACACAACACACACGAATGTTTGAAGTCAGCGTTTTGATAGACTTATAAGAGATAGTAAGGCGAGAATTATTGCGAAAGAGAGGAGTTTTCAGTGATGTTTATTGGTTGTATCGTTCGCACTATTTCCGTTAGTAGGTGGCGCGTAGGAACGTCTGAAGCGTTCGGCGCCTGGAGCGCGACTGCCGGCTGGTGGATGGATGGCATGGCTGGTGGCCGCCCAGCCGTCTCACAGGTGCGTGATTGCCAATTTAGCGGCAGCGGCACTCCCGACCGCTTTTTTCACGTTACACTGCTCAGCCGATACAAACTTGTTGGGTTAAGTTGACATTTTCCATTTGTAAACATGCGTACGATATAACAATAATTGATATCGAATGAATTTGACTAGTCCATTTTGAGATCCCAATATCTACCTAGTTTCCTTAAAGTAAACTACTACGTTCCTACAATAATTAAATCCTTAAATACACCATAGCACATACTACAAAGGCTTTCAGAAACGCAAAGCGTTCGCTATATTTGGTACAAATCCTGACATCGCCAGGCAAGCGGGGCAAGCCAACCTTCATGCCCGACCCACCTGAAAAATTCACAACGATATATCGTACTATTTAAGCTATCGGAGGGAACACGTAAGCAATTTCTGCAGAAATATTATTGTTGAGACTCTTCAGAGTTAAGAAAAATATTTTACAAAATCCGTTATTTTTCTTTGTCACACTGTGGAAATATTTGAAATGAAAGTAAAAGAAAGCAACCCTTCCAACCTGTTGAGAACAACGTACCTAAGAACAACCATGTGAACGGAACTTATTTTTAAAGTTCAAATGCTTAGCTTGATTGAGCTGGGCAACATTTAAGGTGTAGTGTAGATACAAGTGCGTGAAGGCGCGATTCCTTCTTTCTCTAATTCTGAATTCTGATCCATCAGAATAAAATGTAGATATCTAAAAAGAGCTAGCTTAAAAATATACGGTACAGTTTATTGGATTTTACTGGAAATAATCCATCAACCACTACCTATAATATAGGTATATAGGTCCTATATAATGCCCTCGATTCTGGCCGCCCCTTTCTTATAACTAATTTTAAGATAGCGCTGTCACTTTCTTTACTTTGATATAAGAACAGGATAGCAAATAAAAACTTGTGTTTGACGTTCCTAATTTGACATAAGCTGCTTTAAATAAGAACCGAGCATAAAGCATATTCCTTATTTTACGTTTCAAATTTAAGCAATTTAATGTCAGATTAGGAATGTCCAAGTCATGTGTTTATTTGCTATCCTGTTCTTATGTCAAATATAAGAAAGTGACAGCGCTGCTAAGAATTAGAATTAGTAACTGGACGGCGTGAATCGAGGCCAATATAGTTTAGTTAAGTCTTCAAGAACATAAACCCCTCCCAGTTAAAAGTAAAGTTTCAGGGACCGATATCTGGATCGGACCGAAGTTGGCGATTTTCTGTGTGCTAAGCCAACTCTCCAACTCGAACTTTCCTTGCATGTAAGCAGTAAAACAGTAAAAGACTTTTTGGGACTTGATACTTTGAACGATACGAGTTTCTGAGCTTATTTGATTTATCACACACAAACTCAATTTATTGTTGTTTAAAGTTGAGAGCGTTTATACCGAGCGGTGGCTCCCTCACTAGTTAAAATATCATAACTCGCAAAATAAATACTTTTTCAAAACTTTTCTGTCAGTTCTTTAGATTTAGACCTAAGGATTTTTTTAAAGTAATGAATTGTATGAAGAGCAAATAGTACCGGGCAGTTACTATCGAAATTATTGCGGGGAACTATAGGTATTTGCCACTGAAAATTAGGAGAAATCTTTTCAAATGATATGAAATAAAATCGCTACCCGTCAACAACAGTAGGTATTTCTAACGTTGCGTTATCGATACCACTTGTTTCGCGGCCCATAATCTACTTTTTCTTTACAACTTTAAAGAAAGTCAACCGCAAAACATATGTTTGTAACAAGGTTATTGTCTGCGGTTCCGAAATTAGAACCTCCGTTTAGTTGCAAAGACCGAGCTGTTTATGGGCCGCAAAACAAGTTGGTATCGATAACGCAACGTTAAAAAAACGAAGTACTTATATACTTAATGTTTTCGTAGCTTAACCGTAGTATATGCCTACGAATCGTAGCCGTTTTTATTTTACGTATACCTGCTACATGACACCTACTATGTTGTAGAAGATTTTGACCTGTATTCAAAAGAGGTGAATTTGATGTCGCTCATGGATTACGTACGAGGGTGGTTTGATAAGTCCATGACTTTGGAAAAAGGAACATTTCGTACATTATGCGTCAAAGGGCATTTTAGTCCCTAAAGGTTTGACCTTAACTTCCTTGCTGGACTGGGAGTGATACAAAAACATAGAATGTGCCAGCTGCATCTCCTCCCGTGCATGCTGTAAAACTCAGCTAAGGGAATAGAGGTTTCAGTGTATTGCAATGTAGGCGATGGGCTGACAACCCGTCACTATGGCAATATCCACAATTATCATCTGTATTAGCTCTCGAAACTTGTCAGACATGGCGGAACAACCTATATTTAGGTAGTTTTTGCTCTGCCTACCCCATTAGGGGTAAAGGCGTGATTTTATGTATGTATGTTTTACAGTGAACTAACTTTATATTAGTTCACAGTAAAACATGCACATTTATCAATTAAATACACATTCTCCAATATCCAATAGGAAATATTGTACAAGTATATTTTTTATGGCTATTTTTTACGTTTACGTGGAAGTAATTTATATATGAACGGATAGATAACCCAGTAGTAAAACAATTCAAAATTCAACTTTACTGTGGATAAGTATCTACATACATACATAAAATCACGCCTTTATCCCTATTGGGGTAGGCAGAGCAAAAACGACCTAAATATAGGTAATTCCGCCACGTCTGACAAGTTTTGAGGGTTATTATACAGGTGATTATGTATATTGCTATAGTGACAGGTTGTCAGCCCATCGCCTAAATTGCAATACACTGAAACCCTCGATTCCCTTAGCTGATTTTTACAGCATGCACGGGAGGAAATGCAGCTGGCACATTCTATGTTTTTCTATCACTCCCAGTCCAGCATGGAAGTAAGTAAGTAAGTAGAAGCATGGAAGTATCTACATGCACAACAAAAACGCGTAAACCGTGCAAAGGATCTTTGACGTTAAACGAAAACAAAGAGGCCGCAAAGGGTTTTTAAATAATATTCCGAAATCCGAAATTTCTAAGCGCAAAGTACTCATTAACACGCAACAAATTCTTGGAAGTAGATAAAACCGCATTCAATACTCTTATTAAAGTAGACACCACCGATGAGAAATTGTTATGCGTCGTTACACCGAGATGCAGGGCAAAATTAAAAGATTGGTTTCTAAATGGGACATTTCAAGTGGCACCCAAGTAATTTTTACAAGTGTACACCTTACACGCAGATTTGAGAAATGACGTGATTGCACCTTTAATATTCACCCTTTAACACAATAAAACGCAAGCTACTTATACGCATCTTTTTACCCTAAGAATTAAAAGAGCTATTTGAAGGCATTATCTAATATCACCTCAGTTATTGTTCGACGAGGAAACAATATCGTTTTCATCCCATCTATTCGAAAACGACGACTTTAATCGCATATAAGTGCGCCTAAAGTTGATGCTTCTAAGCGACATAGGTACTATTACTCTACTCTTTGCTAGAGACTGTCCCAGCAGGGTAAAAATGAGATTTTAATCCTCTTTATGAAAATAAGTGCGATTAAAAGAACTTTTAATCGCACTTTTTGAATTTGGAACCTCTTTTTCTTTTTTCTTGATTTGGCATGACTGACGCGGAGTGAAAACAAAATAGTTAGATGTCGAATTCAAATAATGGTACACTGGCTGGTTAGACTGCGCGACGGCTGATAAAAAAAAAAAAATTAAAATGCACGAACTACGGCACGAGTGGGCAGCAGGGTTTTATAGGGAGCCCGTGTTTTCGACTCTTTTTACGAATTATTAAATATTCAAAATGAGCTCTTCTAGCAGTGAAATTACCTATAACATTCTTATTCTATTATATTTAAATTTACAAGTGTTAGTTAGGCGCCTTTTTTTCTCATAGAGGGGGATGAAAAGTAGAGTGTATCACTCGGGAGCAAAAATATTTTTGGCTCGGGCGACGTACTTTGAATCCCTCGCTACGTTCAGGATTCTACTTTAGAATCCCTCGCTACGCTCGGGATTCTACTCTAGAATCCCTCACTTCGCTCTGGATTCAAAAAAACGCCCTCGCCTTAAAAATATTATTTTACTCCCACGTAATAAAATCTACTATTAAAGTAGTTGAATTATTTCATGTTATTGAGTGATGAAATTTAATGAAAGTTGGGTTAGCACTTCCGTGCTTCCGTATACAACGTGTAACAGAAAGGGTATATGCATCGAGAAATGTGTGAATCTACCCATGAAACTGAACAACTTTCCCTAAGAAACATAGGTCGAAATACGATAAAAAAAATTGACTTCCCATACTAAATGCGCTATCAGCTGATGGATTTTGTATGGAAGGTCAAATTTTTTTTTCGTTTTTCGACCTATTTTCCTTAGGGAAAGTTGTTCAGTTTCATGGGTAGATTCACACATTTCAAGATGCATATACCCTTTATGTTACACGTTATAGGTAAGTACTTAGTTGCGGAACGTTGCCACAGCCCAGAGCTTTTTCCATCCAATCACCGAGGCTTTGGACTACAGCAACCCGTAACCTACAATACAGGCAGAAAACTGTAATGCTACGAACCGAAGCTGAACGGAGCAATTCTGTCATTCGTTTTCAATGGACTTTTTCTGCCATAAAAAGCTATTTACCTACATAATAATAAATTCAGTAACCATGCGTTTACATAGTTTAGTTTCACAATGTGTTTTAAATCCATGAAAATAGTTAATGTATTAACGAATGGCTGCGTAGTTTTCTACCTTCGCAAATAGGTAAATTCTGTATTTTCACGGATTGACCAATGGATAAAATTCCCTATTCCGAGTTCCTGCTCTTGTTAAAAAAAAGGTTTTAAAACATATTCAAATCAAAACGCACTTTATACTTAAAACACAACATTCATTTTCATCTTTCAATAACATGAAATTATTCAACTAGTTAAACGAAATGGTTTCCCTGTTTAACTATTACTGAGGTGACATTAGGTAATGCAATGTCTTCAAAGTTCAGCCCCCAACGTCGGCGTCCAATCAGCTAGAAATTGAACTACCTACAAGCTCCGATAATGAAAATTGCAGGCACGAAACTGCAGCCTCGGGGTGCGGGCTTCTTTACACAACTCTGGGATACTATATTGATGGAATGATTTCCAGAAGTTTAAGCAGCGATTACATTACCCGGCCGATCGGGCCAGATTTGATATACATTGCTGCTTAGCTTCAGTAGTTTTTCAAGTAAGACTCGCGCACAAGCAATGTAAAGTCAAAACGGGCCCGATTGGCAGGGAAGTGTAATTGCTGCATTAAGCCTAGTTCTCATTATGTTCTGATAGAGTAAAATTTTACAGGTATTATAGGCTTGAATATCAAGTAATAGGTAAATCGACTTTAAACAAATAAGTGCCCAAATAAAAGTTTTTATTACCACTTAAAAGTGAAAAGTAAATAATTTAAATTTGCTTTGCACTTTTAGGCATCTTCATGATGTTAATCTATTTCGGTTGGAAATTCACAATTAAATAATGATCAATTTTTAAAGAAGATGGATACGTAACCTAGAAAGAAAACAACCTTAGAAACAACGATAAGTATTTTTCACCACCTCAAACTAGCGATTACTTACGTTACGAGTATTTGCGCACATAAAATATTGGTTTACAAAAACTACACTGTGCAAGGTGTTTGGTAATTTAGTAAGTGCCAATAATTTTCGGATTATGAAATAACAGCATCAGAAATACTCATAAAAGAACATACTTATAAATT
Organism: Scrobipalpa atriplicella; assembly: GCA_029255725.1. Classification (NCBI taxonomy): domain Eukaryota; kingdom Metazoa; phylum Arthropoda; class Insecta; order Lepidoptera; family Gelechiidae; genus Scrobipalpa; species Scrobipalpa atriplicella. Next base: position 32,727 of record JARACY010000017.1, read on the forward strand.
ACTATATCAAGTTATGGTCAGGTTTTAAAATAGCTCAGCTCAGCTGCTCATCTTACTAATGGTGAGAATAGCAGCTACCTTTTTAGTTTCATATTTATGAAAATCAAAATCATATTATTCTACTTTCTTTAGAATAGAAATAGTGCAGATTGCGAGAAATTTTCTACATTTCTGCTACAGTCTACATTTAATTTTCATCTAGAGTATCACTTTCCTTTTGAATTTAGTTTCCTCTCCAGTTTAATATTCCATTTTGATGGCACTTCATACCACTCCAGGTTTTAATATGATTTCATTAAAGCTTTTATATCGCGCCATTACAATGAAACACATAACAACAATAAAAACTGATACCCTATAAAGTTATAATGTTGCTCATTTATATATTATTCTATTATGAACTTAATTCGAAATTAAGCTAAAAGCTACATAAATGTATTAATTTACGCTTGGTCACATTTAAAATACCTATTAAACAAAACAAAATGTTGTTTGGAAATGTATCAATCAAAGAACAGATATGAAATGCAGCGGAAGTGTAGTTTTGGAGTCTGAAAATCAAACAATAGTAAAAGAAAATATAGACAGTAATCAGTGCGTGCCAAGTTTTGTTAACAATGAAGTGTCACTAGCTTAGAGCAACACGGCCTTCAGCGGAAGGCCTAAGTCTAAGGTCACTAGCCATCAACGAGTGCAAACAGGAAATATTCGTACGCACAAAAAACATTTGAGAAACACAGGAGTAGTTTAAAAGATAAGGGCTATCAATATCATCTGACAGGAAAAATTCCCGACTTCAAATCGGTAAAATCAATGTTTTTCCGACACAGGAATAACTCACTCAAAGTTCAAAAAACACAATTTAATGACGGGCAACTTTTAGAGGAAATTATTGTTTAATAAATAAAATCCGCATTTTCCTTCTTTATAATAGTTACAGAATTATTTTTGTATCTTTTGTAGTTTTGTATTTGAATTTAAAATCCTAAATCTACCACCGGACACCTGTTATTAGATGGTAAAATGCACAATTCGCGTTAAAAATGCCGTCGATATGAATACATAATATGAATTTAACAGCGTTTTTAAAGTCTATAACCATCTGACGGTTATAATAAAAAATCAAAAAATCCTAGATCCTAACTGGAGAAAACATTAAAAGATTTTTAAACGAAGCGCCTGATGATAAATATTTAGCGACAAAGGTAAATTATTAATACATTTATTTATTTTTTGTTATTAGCCTAGGTTATTAGCGAACTTTATATTAATTTTTGTTAATTTCTTACACGTTGCTCTCGTTTTGGGTGTTAATGGAGCGTGTCGGAGCGCGGAACTAAATATGATATTACCACAATAGTTCATAAGCCGGCTGCAGAATCACCTACGTGACATGACATATCTTTAGAATGCATGGCAACCGGTGGGAAAAGTTGTGCTAAGCTAAGATGAATCTGTCGTAAGCATCCGAAAATGGCCGGAACACCGAGAAAATCGTTCACTTCCGGTGAAAAAAAAAGGGGTCTACTTACGTCATATGACATCATCTTGGAACCCGTGGCAACCTCTAGTCCTCCATCCGAAGAGTAGGTAAACATAATTCTGCCAGTTCCTAGATGGCCGGAAGTACGTCTGCCAAGGCCTCAAAGGTGGTAAAAAAGTACGTTTACCTACGTGATCTGACATCTTCATGAAAATCATCGTAAACGAGAGGTAACAATCCTCTGTCTATGAATATATAAGTCTGCCAGGGCATATTCGGCCGAAACACCCTTAAAACCCGTTTTTTTTAACCTAACCTATAAACGACAAAACGGTGTCATACATGCACAACTTTACAAAGAAACGGCTATTATCAAGTAATATCAATTTATTGTGATATCTTGAGTACCCACAACTTATTTATCGTACCGCGTTTTACTTTTTGTTAACCCTTTAAAGGGCTTATTCCACCTTCCTAAATTTAGTCGACTGAATGCATTACATTGCTTTGCATTTACACTTGTAATGTTATACCTACTCAAGATAACCAGCAATGTATATCGAATTAGTCACTGAATTTAGGAAGGTGGAATAAGGGCTTAAGGGGCCCTACACGATCATGCATTGCATGACATGCAATCGTGCTATCTCGTTCATATTCCGAAATTAAGAAAGTGACGCTACTACTACTAGTAGGCGACGTCACCGCTCGGACAGGAAGGGGGGGTGCTTGGGGAGGGGGTCTAAGTGGGCTCGCTACGCTCGCACTTATTCAAAAACACTCTAGGGTTCGGCGGGTCGGTTACGGTGAGTCGTCCCTCACAGCTTCGCTGTTCGGCGACGTCACCCCTCGGACAGGAAGGGGGGTCTAAGTGGGCTCGCTACGCTCGCACTTATTCAAAAAGTGTGAGGAGTGTGAATAGGTAATATTATATATTTAAGAAATAAAACACAAAAATAAATTTTATAAACATATTTTATTGCATCTATAGTCTGTTCGAAAAGAGAACAGGCATGGAATTTGAGGGCGCACTTTTGTATTAATTAACCCAAGGCTGGTTGCGTGGGGTTTATGCCTAGGTCTTTGACCTAAAACCTCCAAAATTTAATGTAGAAGGTTACTGTTAAAGACCTGGACATAATCCTCACACGACCAAGCGACAGTTAATTAAAAACAAATGCGCGCCTTCAAATTCTATGCCTGTTCTCTTTTCGAACAGACTCTAACAATGTTTCAAACGGGTTTTTAAAATTTTTCTTAATTTCTAATCGCCAAACATACTCAATCAACCAATCTTCAAAATCTCCTTTGTAATTAATTTTCCCAAATCTTCTTTTTAAATTCAGAAAAGTCAGAAAAAATTCAATCAGCTTTCCAAAAACTAAATGAAGACTTTCAGCTGAGCGACCGCATGACAGTGAGCTTGATAGAAGAATTCACAAATCGTTTATATGGAGTGAAAAATATCAAAAACGTAAACGATGCAAGAACCAGCATATTCAATAAAACATTTTCAAGTAAAAAGAACAAAATATTTCAAAAAATCAAGAGCTATAACTCAAACACAATGCCGCCGTGTTTTAAAGTATTAAAACAAAAAATTTTAAGAACAGCCTTTGTTGCATCAATGTGGTTAAATGCCACAGAAAAAAAATGCAATAAAATCAACGCTACCGATTTTGGATGGGTTATAAAAGAGGGAAAATATGAACCTTTATGGTTCGAGGGGGACCCAACTCCCTTGAACATTGACGATATCACTATTGATGAAGAAAGTGAAGGTGAAATCAGTGAATTATTTACATCCTCGGATGAAGAAGAGTAGAGTTAGATTCTAGATAAATAAGTAAATAATTAATAAAAATAAGCTAAGTGGTGTCGATTATTGCCGTCCAATAACTAATTCTAATTCTTAATAGTGCTGCCACTTTCTTAAAGTCATGAGTTTATTTGCTATCCTGTTCTTATGTCAAATTTAAGTCAATTTAATTTATGTCAAGTTTAAAAAGAACTTAATTTAGTAGCGTCACTTTCTTAATTTCGGAATATGAACGAGATAGCACGATTGCATGTCATGCAATGCATGATCGTGTAGGGCCCCTTAAGCCCTTATTCCACCTTCCTAAATTCAGTGACTAATTCGATATACATTGCTGGTTATCTTGAGTAGGTATAACATTACAAGTGTAAATGCAAAGCAATGTAAAGCATTCAGTCGACTAAATTTAGGAAGGTGGAATAAGCCCTTTAAAGGGTTAACAAAAAGTAAAACGCGGTACGATAAATAAGTTGTGGGTACTCAAGATATCACAATAAATTGATATTACTTGATAATAGCCGTTTCTTTGTAAAGTTGTGCATGTATGACACCGTTTTGTCGTTTATAGGTTAGGTTAAAAAAAACGGGTTTTAAGGGTGTTTCGGCCGAATATGCCCTGGCAGACTTATATATTCATAGACAGAGGATTGTTACCTCTCGTTTACGATGATTTTCATGAAGATGTCAGATCACGTAGGTAAACGTACTTTTTTACCACCTTTGAGGCCTTGGCAGACGTACTTCCGGCCATCTAGGAACTGGCAGAATTATGTTTACCTACTCTTCGGATGGAGGACTAGAGGTTGCCACGGGTTCCAAGATGATGTCATATGACGTAAGTAGACCCCTTTTTTTTTCACCGGAAGTGAACGATTTTCTCGGTGTTCCGGCCATTTTCGGATGCTTACGACAGATTCATCTTAGCTTAGCACAACTTTTCCCATCGGTTGCCATGCATTCTAAAGAGATGTAATGTCCTGTAGGTGATTCTGCAGCCGGCTTATGAACTACAAGTGACATAGTGAGTCTTGATGATCGATTGACAAAAATTAATAGAACATTTGTAGTCTGTGACGAGTATGTTGCTATTGTGAAAAAATATCAAGAGCTCCGCACGGCAATTACAAACAAAACCAACTTTTTTCTCAATTATATGTAATTGAGAAAAAAGTTGGTTTAGAACGGCAAATGCACTAAGGACGGCACAAAATAGCAGCGATGCCCAAAGAAATCGCAACGTTCTTAAATTTTCCAGAGCCACAGAGCTACACTGGACTGGAAATTGCTTCCATCTGAGTCAATTTGACAACGCTTAAGAGACACCTCCGTGTATGGAAATCTGGAAGCTGGAAATCGTACAGAGTGGCCGAGAGCTACATAGAAGATTCGATCGAAAATAAAAGCGAGATAACAAACAAAATAAATCAAAATATAAGACTAAGTCTGAGTTCAGAAGCAACAATTACTGTCACATATTCAATCCACAACCTCTAAAGCAGCATGTGAATCAGAAGATTCAAATCTACATCATTCCTCCTCGTCAGTCTCGTCACCAAAACTTCAGCAAACTCAGCAACAAACAAATATTAGCGTGCTAGGAAAATCAGAAACTTTTTCATTTAATAATTGTCCCAGTATGAGTAACATAACCTTTAGTATTAATTAAATTTCCATTTATTTCTCTATATTTTTTTATTTATTTCCTTAATTTTTTTTGAGAAAAGCACTGTAAAATACCTCGGCGGGAAATAGAAATTGCCTGACTCGTATTTTTAAACTAAAAAGCTCTACTCGTCCGTCGATTGGTCGTTTTTCCTGCCTAGGATAGGCCTCTGACATGGTTTGTGTAACGACCAGTATCAAAGAAAGCGATTGGCTTGATAAGATAGAGATAAAAAACTTTGATATTTCGACAGTTCCAAGCTTGACTTTGGGCTTTATATACTTTTCTTACAAACCGTACCTTCCTTCCTTAGTTTAATTAAGGTGGAACTGAGAAATTCATAGCATAGCGGCATTATCCGAGCATACCGAAACTCGTGGGGGAATAACCGATCCATCATACACCTCACCTTAGATTTTGAGTTCAAGTCATATAACAGAAAAAAATATAACATAACAATCGAGAGGCGGCATTGGCCACTTGACCAGGCTTAGGTACAAATGATAGTTGCAGTAAATTTCTAACGTTGTATAAAGACTGTCTACACGATGAATACCGGGCGACATTTAACACATAATAATACAATACAATAGTATTGTATAGTGCACCGAAAAAACAGGGAGTAGTCCTATGCCTTGCAGTGACCGTAAAATACATAGGTAATAATAATAATAATGCCCTTGATATAGATGATTTCCTGAGATGTAAAGTAGGTCTGTCTGTACTCACGTCTTTCTCTTTGGCGTAGTATAGCGTGCGCCCGCGCAGCCGGAAGTAGCGGCGCTGCCATCGCTGGAAGCTGCGCGTCTGCTTCATCAGGTACCCCTCCTTGACCACGGGCTGCAACAACAGAAACAACATTTTACTGATTTGTCTCGTAAATTGAAAATAATGCAAGCAGTATTTGCATAGATCTAACTCCTTAGAATATCGTTACATCGGTAACCCAATCTTTATCTATTTCGTCACCCCTCATTTTTCTATCATGAAGAATAGAAAAGGATGGCAGTAATTTAAGCAAGATTTAGTTAAGTCGTGTTCATAACGATAGCAGTATAATCTAACCCCGCTAATTTCAAATGTAAATGGACATTTGTTGCTACATTTTCGGACTTCCCTAACTAAATTGTGACAAAATCATTCCAAAACTCTGAAAACCGCAAAATTTTCTACGGTTAAATAGTTATAATCCCTTGACGAAGTTTGAAAAAAAACTTGCTTATTGAAATAATGTTTTGGGAAAGATATCGCCTAATTTCTGCATTTAAATAAATTTCGCCGAGGATGTTACCTCCAGGACCACCTAGTACCTAGCTAGAGGGCTCAATTCTATAGAGACGCTAAAATTAAAAATCTTAAATTGACGTGGCTAGAGCAATTTTCTATTATTCACGTAACTGGCAAATTCAAATGACATTGCTAAATTGGGTTTGACGTCTCTTATATTAGGCGGCCAAGATAAGCTGTTAAATGCTGTCCTACGTGTGTGAATTTACGCGGCTTATAAACGTCATAATATGCCATAAAACGTCATATGCCATAAACGGACTATTCTTCGCGGCGATTTTTTTTTCCGCTTAATTTTATTTTATTTTTAGAAACGTAATTTTAAATTAAGTTGACGTGAATTTCTATAGTACTGGTTTCTAAGAGAAGAGAGTATAATTTAATTTTATCTTAGCTATTTTAAGCCCAGTATGTAATCAAAACGGCCGTAGCGCCCTGTGGGCATTACAAAAGAAAGATACACAACGCTAATTATTTTTCCAAGAAATACATTTTCATAATATTTAGGATCTTGTTGTACGTACAAGTACATGCATTGGACGCGATCCCGCCGGGTAATAAAATAATAACATTAGCCCTCGTTAATTATGTTAGACGATGCTTGTAAAACCTAATAAGATACATAAGTAGAAAGATACAAAATACGTAAAAAATATAAAAGAACATTTAAGCACAATAGTATGTTGTAATTCTGTTGTGTTCAATTTTATTTTAATTTCATATTGTTTATTCATGTCTATTATTATTACAAGGCTAAAAATGACGGAAAAACAAGCTTGAAATAATTAAAAGAAAAAGAAACTGCGCAAGCAAATTGTTTTCACGTTCAACCACTCGTTTTTTTTATTATAATTAAGGACCCGGTGTAAATAAAAAGAATATACTTTATTATACACTAAATAAAACACACATAAAAACAACAATCAAGAAACATTACAATGCACGTACATATAGTACAGTAGGAGGCCTCATTGCCAAGTGGTTATCTCTTTTAGGCAACTACTAGCAGTAACAAAATAAGACAAATCTTACGACAGCTCATTTGTTGAAATCCATCAAGCTGCAGGAGCCTGCGCCAAAGGAATTGTATAAACTACATTCACTAGAAAAATACAATTACCTAAATAGTAAATAGCTCTTCTTCAGAGGCACCCGAGTGATCACAATAATGTATGGTTTGAATTTACTTATGAACTATGAAACACTTTGTTAAAACGGAAATTTTTCAGAATGTCGTCTGGATAAAATCTTGGATACAATGTAGTTTTATATGAAATATCTACGAGGATAATATCACTAAAACTCGGCTGACTAGGTAGGTACAGAATAAGGTAAGCAATGCCATCTATTAGAAACTTGTTGAAACAGCTTTTACGACGGCGGCGGCGGCGGCGTGGTTACTTTTATGCTTTTTACGGTGATCGGTCGGATACTTCAGGACATCAGGACGGCGTGCTTGATGCTTTCGTAAAAGCTTATAAAGTTTATTATCGTAGTATGACCGTTGACATATACCTGAATTAATCACGCCTGCCTCCTATACCCCTAATGGGTAAGGCGAAGCGTCAACGGCTTAGTAAAATTTGTTTGATTTAGGCAATTCGCCACCCATTCCTTTAAGAAATTATCTATACTTTTAACATTTGCCCAGATGTGCCCACGTAGTGTACTCCATGTATTTGACAAAAAGGTACCATATACCGGGAGTATGGGAAAGCGTACCGAATACTTATAGGGGTTGCTCAGTCAGCGAAACTGACCAACTTTCACTAGGAAATTCTTTCAGGAAATGAAAAAAATAATTGGCTTTTCCATACAAATTGTGTGATCGAGGTGGTCACTATTTGTATGGGAACGTAAAAAAAGAAAAGAATTTCCTGGTGAAAGTTGTTCAGTATCACTTGTTCAGTATAACGTACGCAGTACCTACTTGTAGTTACTAGCCCCTTGGCATTCCAGATAGCCCATATTTCAATAAATTCATTGAAAGTGGAATTTTGTTTTAAAATCTCTTTGCCCTGCAGTTGGACACCACAAGATCATTCATAAAAAAAGAAAAAAGAAAACAACTTGATATTGACAAATTATGAACATTCTCCTATCAAAAACCTTGATCAAAAACTAACATCTATGCCACCGACACACGTCATGTCATGTACTGTAATTTTTTTTTTTCAAAACAAACGTTGCCAGTAGCGACAGCTGTCAACAACAAACGTATGGCGATATGAATTGCTCTACATTCATTCATGTTATGTATTCTAAGCCTACTCTGCACACGTATAGTATAGAATGCGAGAGAACATGCGAGTTTATCAGCAATTCTTTGCATGAACTGACTACACTTAATTTGAATAAGTAGCAACTTGACTTTTTATTGCGTTCTTATCTCTTTGAATTATCTCCTGTAAATGAAATTGATTATATCTAGCGTCTTTGTACATGAAACATTTTAGACTACATGACGTTGTTCGACTTGCACATTACACTTACGATGAAATATGCGTTTCTTATCACCGTTTTGTGTCTTGTTTATGGAGCACAGGCTCGCAGAGGAAAATGGAGGAGTGGGTTCACAAAATTAAATTTTTGATTAAAAATATTATCATCAAAGCTTATGGACTGACCTGCTTGGATCAAACGTCTATGTCCAGGTTTTCTCAAGCAGCTTCAAATACATTGCTTTAAGTACTAATATGCGTACGTATTATTTAGCTACCTGTATCTTTCAGAGCACATAGAAGGCAGCTGTAAAGTCTACTATTGCGAGTGGGACTGGCATTGCAGGGATATTATCAAAGTGGATAAGATCAATATCCCGTTCGAAGGGGAGATGGTTCCCACCTATGCGGGCTGTCAAACACCCCCGTACCAACTAGGTCCTAGTAGATGCTGCAGGTTTCCTAGAGTACCTGAGACTAAGGAGTGGTATGATACTTTTGACATCGGTAGGTAGAAGAGCAAGATAAAAAATATTAAACATACTGTAAAAAAGTCACTTTGTTAATGATTTAAATTTAATACATCAACGGTTCGACCGACACGCCATCTGTCTGTCCCACATGAGGAAGAATATTAAAAGGATCACTGGTACTTGTGATAGCCCTCTTAGTCATCATCAGCCACGCCAGTCCACTGCTGGACATGGGCCTCCCCAAAATTGGTGGTAAATGCCATACTCACCACGCTTGGCAGGCGGGTTGGTGAGCGCAGTAGAAATATTCCATTCACAGGGAATGCTGCTGCCCATTCCCTGGATTTATCCTTTAGTCGCCTTTTACGTCACCCACAGGGAAGTTATGGGGTGATGCTATTCTAACCCGGACCACACGGAGCCCTCTAAGTAAAAGATGCAAAATATCTCTGCGTAATATAAATACATATACCTACAAGTAAACAGGCATAGACATAGACATGTTCGTAATTTTGTTCACGGTTAAATAGGTGAACGAATCACGAATCATGATGTGATTAAATACACGCTGAAGACAGACGGACATACAAACAAAGTCAGAACTAGTATTTTTTCTATTTACCACAATAATACAGGGTTTAAAAAAAGTACTGCATTCCTTTAAACCACAACCTTTTCTACAAATGGGTCGATCGACTCGAAACATACTCGACCAAAAGAAGAAGACTAATGAAAACAATCAACTTTACAAAAGCACAAAAATTTTAGCTAAATATTTGCCTTATCCATAGAAAATTGGATATGAGCATCTTTTTATTTTTATAAAAAAAATGTGCCTTGATGGGAAAGTTGTTCGGTTTATGTTTTTTGTGCGTGTTTCTATGTACGTAAGTCCACCCCTATAATAAACCCTAGCAGGGGCTGTGCCGAGATAAGTGAGTGTGTTTAACCTGCAAATATTTCTTCATTTCCTGCAGCTGCAAAAACCACAGCAACTGTGAAATATTATATTCTGTTTTTTAGTACGGAGAAAAGGTCTGCAAGCAGAAATAAAAGTTTTAGTTACTTTGCCTCCTAGATTAAACTAAAATAACTGAACCCTTAATTTGGCTTATTGATGCAATCACAGCTTTTATAAGAAGACACTAGAGATATAAGTACATATTGTAATGATAACAATATATAGTATTGTTTATAAAAATGGAGTTCGTACAAAATAATCGATCATGAGATAAAAATGTTCGTGCATGTTTGCTAATAAAGAAAGGTAGTCATTTCAATCAGTTACCGGCAAAAAAAATAATCAGCAGGATCAAACATTTGCCTACATCATTATTTAACTCGAAGAAAAATTGTCCGTTTTGTTTTTAAAACAGCCGCAGATTTTATATCATAAGATAACTAAACTATGTAAGTATAGGTATGACTACAGTGCAGTAGCTCTACATCACTAACCTTTGGAGCAGGATCACTAATGGATGTCGAGTGTTACTGCCACGGAGGAATAAATTTGGAAGATATCGATAAGTAAACTTTGATACAGATTGATGAATGCGCTCGTATTCGTCCAAGGATTGTATACTTCTTTTGAGAACTTCATGTGTGATGTGACGACTGATGTTTTGAGAATCAATCGGTACATTATAACATATTTCCAAAAGTTGTTTAAACCTCGACCCACAAAAATAAATATTTCACAGCTAATAGACCACCAAAGACGTAATGAAAATCAAAATTTGGCTATCTCTGGCACAGTCACACTAAGAAAGTTAGGTAATACTTATATCCGTCTACTCGGTCTGAACAGTAGCAGTAGAGCTAAATAGCAAATTAAACCTTTTACCACAACGAGACGTGCAAAATTCAAAATGCTTCTTTACTTAAAATTGTCAGGTCCTCTACCTCCTACCTTCGTGGTTTGTGCCTGGTGAGCGATGACGTCACTACGTAATTACATTCCTGCAAGTATGCCTCCGTACTCAGATGTTTATGGTGAGCACAAGTTTCTAATAGCTTCTTAAGTTACCCCCTTAATGAACTTTATTAAAGTAGCTTTCACAAATTGCAATTCATAAACGTAATGGCCAAACTTCGATGAATGAATGCAGCTTGAAGTATCGGGAAAGTAAGCTTTGGAAACTGATGAAAGTTAAACTCAGCTACTACTATACTATGTACCAGTGATTTTTGTGGAGAATGTAATTACAAATCCGTTGATTTTTAATGTTAAATCTCAAGCAGATCCCAATAATTACATACACACAAGTACCTACTATCCGGCTATTAATTTTCTTTTTGGCGATAAGTAGAGTAGACACATTTTTTTTAAGAATGAATCCATGTTTTACTACTATATTTCTCCAAGGGCAGAGGGTCAGATAGCTATAAAACATTGGAATTATCTTCCGACAAACAGTCTTAAGCCGATTAAATTGTCACCAATTTCGCACTCACATCAGACACAGATTTACAATAATATTTGGTAATAATTCAATACACGTACACTATATTTTGAGTTCAAAGGGATAATCCGAATATAATGAAGGAGATGTCTCATTTACTTCTTTCTCAACTTTTATTTTAACTATCATTATTTATCGTGATATACAACGTAATACTTTTTAGTGTTCCGTACCGAAAAGGTGTTGTCTCTTTACAGGTTTATGGAACTGAAAGGTTCCATACATACGAACAGCAATTTCCAACTGCAAGTACGACTGCTGCCATTGTCAAGTGCTTTTCGTCTGTATGAAGCCAAAGTGACAGGACCAAGTATAATTTAGCTTCAAATCGGCTTCTAGAATAAAGTAGATAATCGTGTTAGATATAGTTAGACCAGCGGGCAGTCCACCATGTAGTAACTGAGAGTTACCAAATCGCCATAGCAAGGGTTGCCAGGCAACAAGGATTTTGGCCACAGAAATTATGCTGAACTCTTTTCAGCATCCATTTGTGTAAGTATTAAGTCATATTAATAAGATTAACGACCTAATTTTATTTTTTTTATTTGTATGTACAGTCAAAAAATGTAATACTTTTCTCCTCAACCTCAGACATTCTCCATTCAGCGTAGACCCAAGGCGTAGACGTTATATTATGGTAATTTGATTAATTCAGCATAACAGATCGTAAATTATCAGAAGACACTACTGATCTTTATAGGCGTAGTCATGTGTGTAAAAATTAATGTCACTGCGGAGTGTCGGGGCTGGCAAGAATCCAAGACGAGTGACTCACAGGATCGTTATAATCGTGTTAGGTCGTTGATCTTGCTAAATCAATGGGTACAGAATGAGAAATTATTTGTTTTGTGTGAAAGGGAGATAGAAATAAAAATTCGAATTAGTTTTAAAACAACCATCCAATAAAACTCATTGAGTAAGTAGGTATGTTCTGTCGGAATCTGGTATTCTGTAGGTATCTATCCAAAATATAAAAACTGAACTAAAAAAAAATATATCTTTTGAAGTTACATATGTTTTTCACCACCAAAAGTGGAAAGCTTTCATAATATGTAAAAGAAATACCAAACAAAACGACCACGACCGTGTTTTTATCAAGGAAATATGAAGTTAACATAGTTTTATGTAGGTACTGAAAATAGAATTCCGAAGAAAATGGGATACATCTGACTTTGCTGAAGAACAAGAAATAACCAAAAATTCTTAAAAGTTCCTAACAAAGGAAAAATACCTAGCAGCATGCCTTATTTTGAAGATTCTAAGCACAGATGCGTTTGTGCTCCCTTCTTATCTAAACTAGAATTCTGCGGACAAAATTCAGACAGACTTTACCCGTATCATTGCTTTAGATTTGTTTGTTCAAGAGAGACACTACTAACAAGCAGATCACTGTATTGGAAGATTGCAGCTGGAATAAGTTGTACCGTTCTAAGTATAGAATATTTAATTAAGTACTCTTGAACTGAACTCCTTTATAGGTTTAGAAAATATCAGTAAAGAACCTCGCAGTTCTACTCGACACGACTGAACTTGAAGTTGAGTTGGCGATATTTACAATTCATAACAATTCTACGAAGCTTAGTTTTCCGGAGTCGTTCGTCATCTCGCACGGCAATTAACTCGCACGGATTTTAATTACCGTGAGAGTTGACGAAAACCAATTTTATTAATTTTACTGTTCGTCATCTCGCACGGTTATAAAAATCTGAGGTACTTTTTTACAGTTAGATGCAAAAATCTTATTTAAAATAATAATATTTTCTTAATAATATTTAGTTCAAAAGGTTTTGCATTTGACTGTACTTTGTATGACCGTGCGAGTTGGCGAATGGTAAAATAAATAAATAATGTTTCGTCATCTCGCACGGTATGTTAATTTCCGTGCGAGTTTATTGTCGTGCGAGTTGACGAACGACTCGTTTTCCGCGTCCTGACGATGATCAATGGATTCTTCATTAATAAGCAGGATTGAAATTGCATCCTTGTGCATAGTGTAAGTTATGTAAGTGGTCTGATACCAGAGTTCACCGGGTTGATAGACTCGAAGCCTACACGAAAAGTAGAAAAAGTTTAAGTTTCTAATGAAAAGGAAATTCTGTATTATGAAAAGTGTAAATTTATTATTTGTTGCGAGTAGGGTTAGAATCCGCATACTTCAAAATTTGAATCAATTCTTCTCTACCAAACTGAGCTAACCTAAACCTTATGTAAAGCAAACTGGAATGTAATGGGTGATTGTTGTTGTTTGTTCTGCTACTCTTCACGCTAAAAAGGCTGGACAGATTTGGATAAATTTTGGTATATAATTTACTACGGAAAAACGAATTTAGTCGCATGTGAAAACGCGTGTTGGAAATTTAGTCTCTTATACGAGAAATAAATGTAGCGGTGAAAGCAAAAAAATACTCAAAAATATACCAAAATAACCACACCGCCAAAATAAACTTATCTAACCAAACATTCATTTAAGAACTATTTATACCACACGCAGTCCTCAATGGCAGCTTAGCAAGGAATATGATGGATGACTCCGGCCCGATGGGCGCTTATCCTTGTCAAGATCCGGCAGATTGCCTAATCACTGAAGATCTATTCATCCCTTGATATCTACTACTCAGTAATTTCACATTACTTTCTCTTGCCGCAGCAGTTTCTTATAGAAAAGATGTTTTAGTATGTGTATAGGAAAAAACTAACAACCTAACTGCTAAAGTACCTAAAAGGAGGCACATACTTAATCCTTCTGTAGATTCATAAATCATGTACTTACCTCTTAAGGTACAAGGTCAAAATACTTTCGTTTAAGCAAACACTCGGAATTTGAAAGGAATATTTGTAATGGAGAAAAGGCGTTATAAAAATGCGCACATTTACAAACAACTCGGCATTGTAGAAAGACATTCTGCAGATTAAATGAACAGTAGAAGTACTTTTTTAACGTTATAGTTTTTACTAATAGTATTACAAATGCGGATGTAACTATGCCTGTATTTAATTTTAACTCTTGTCAGTATTTTTGGTTATAGTGACCTTTTCGCAGCTTAACAGATTTTGATTATATCCACGTTTTACCTCGAGAAATTACTTACTTATCTAATTTGTTCAGAACCACATTATGGGGCAGAACGCTAGTGATTTCTAAATCCTATAGGTACTATTATATTATATTCTGTGACGCAACGTTATGTGATGTTATAGTTAAGCAACATTAAAATAAGTACTGTGATATTTAGTTGCAATAACTATTTAATATCTTATTCAATGTTGATGATGGAATAGAAGCTAGAATGTACTAATGACACTTCGGATTAGACGACCATTAGCCGATCAGTCCTTGAGATAGTCCAAGACAGTGATGAACGATCTACAATGTTGGCGACCATTAGCTATCTTCAAATCAATTTGTCTAATACATTTTTTGTTTTCTATAATATTAATAATTACACTTCTTGTAGGTATGTCTGGCCAATGGCAAGTAAATTAGTGCAAAAATTTGGAATGAAGTAGTTTTTTTTTATCTTCGTTTCACAATGCCGTGAAATATGGGAATCTTGTGCAAAGCCCTCCAGAAAGTCTCACCCTACTTTCGTGTTCCGGGCTAAAGAAGATAAGAACTAGCGAAATTGCTGACACATGAGACAATCTAATCTACTGTTAGCCCTCAGTTTCAATTTCAAATGCGTCTCTAGTTACGCGATACCAATTTTTTTTTTAATAGTGTTTTACGGTTCTGGAAACTAAGTCCATTTGAGGCGATACCAATATAAATCAGGTAGTGTTGCCATCATAAGGCGTTCCATTTCAGATCGTGGCGGTCGTCGTGTCAAAAGATAATGTAATTTAGAGAAAGTCTCTATAATTTATGTGCAAGAGTAAAAAAAGTTTGCTTCTTTTAAGTATTCCCTATTCATGTTGATACAACCATAGCAGTATGGTTGTTTCTTTCGGGATCTCAAAGGTCCATTCCATCTAGCTTTGCGTGTACGTAGGTAACGGAGCGTACAAAGTGAGATTGTATTCAATATCATTTCAACGTCCTGTATCGGCAACATGAAAAGCTGGCTTATATATATATAGTGGGTATAACTGCCTCCGTGGCCTAGCGGTCTGAGCCATGGGCTGACGACCCGGAGGTCCCGGGTTCGATTCCCGGCGGGGGACAGTGACTTTGTGTTGTTGTTTCTAGTTTGGTTAGGGCATTGCAGGCTGATCACCTGATTGTCCGAAAAGTAAGATGATCCATGCTGTCGGATAAACCATGATGTTACCATTATGAAGTTTTTATTATGAGTTCTACTAGGACTAGTTCTTAGTTCCACTAGGACTACTAGAAGGTAGGTAGATCCTATACCACCCAATATGTAAACTGTATTGAAATAATGATAATCGGCAAACGACACGATACAAGGCATACCTACAAGCACAGAATATACGATAATGTACAAAAAATATAATTTTGTTCAATAGTCATAGGGATCAAATCTATTTGATCCTGAGGATTGAATGAAAATATGCACGAATGATATTGAATGAAAATATGCACACGATATTCGCAATTTCAAAGTCAAAGCGGTACAAAAGGTCTCAATAACACTTCAGTTCTATCATAGAAATCTTTCACATTTTCCCCTTTTGTCGTGTTTCACTCTCGTAATATTTCAAATTCCACGCGGAGTCTTCTAAAGTATTTGCGAAAAAAAATTCTCTTTGTGTAACGCCAACGGGAACACGAGTATCATAATTCTGAGTTTATTCCGCTAGTATGGTTGACATTTGATGCAAACTAACCAGCTAAGTACCTACTATTTGATTAAGATTGCACTTCTTCGGTCTGTCGCGTGGGTTCTCGTGATTTGCACTAGAACCTGTGCTAGAATAGAACCACCTAATCCCATTCCGTCTGACAGCGTAATGATGATGTTGAAGTGCCTGAAATCCTAACAACTACATGGTTTATTCAGGGAGTAACAGGGTTTCTACTGCAAAACAACTTAACCATAACCATCTTTATAACAAGTGTGGGTTCGCAAAGCAGGTGCTAGGTATATAGGTAGGTACTTATTTTGTGTTTTTATTGCTCCAGTCAAGCAAGAAAATAGATAAGCAAAATCTCGATTGATTTACGTACGAAATCACGTCACAATCTTCTCATAAGATAAAAAGTTTTATTGGCTATCATCTCAATGGTGGTGGTGCATGGTCGTAAAAGCGACACGCCATGGCGTCGCGACGTCTGCCGAGACTTGACTCGGCTATGACAATCGATAGTGCATTTTGTATGACATTCATATCCGGTTGCTTTGAGTACTCTTTTAGAACTAAAAGCGTCTAGCCGTCTGAGTAACTCAACACGGACTTTACGAAACTGAAATTGATAAATTCCTACAGAAACTGTGAATTTAGAATAGAGAATTCAAGGAAATTACGATTTTGTATCTAATTTTGTTGATTCCTTCTTGCAGGACAGAATGGAGCAAAATGTACCCGAGATTTAAGCACAGAAATAAAATTAGAAGAGGCGGAGAGCTTCTCATTTTACTACGAAATTATAACAGATCTGCCTATCTTCCATACTAAGTAAACTAGGCAAACGTCTGTAATAAAATTTAAAGAATACCTACATTCATATAGGTACGTATTAGTGTATCAAAATCTCTACCTATTTAATCCTTAATTTTGAGACCTATGTTTCTGCTTATGTGATTTCACTAAACTTATTGTTTCTATTTCTATTTATAGTCATCTTAGTCGTACAGGCACGTTATGCAATAAATACGTATCTTAAAGTAAGTTATTAGGTCGTTTATACAAGTAGGTAGGTATATTTTTACACCCACGTTTGCCTGTTTTATGTGCAAGCTAGTCACGACATGTTACTTAATCGATAGTTCACTCAATCAGCATTATTATGACATAGTTACCGCCTGGAAAATAGGTCGAAAGAAGGCTACATATAGTTTAATCACGTCTTTATTCCTAAGGGGCTAGGCAGAGCGTAAAACGCCTAGTAAAAACGTTTTCGCCACATCTGACAAATATTGAGGGCAATTTTTCAATTAAAATGTATATCGATATACCTAGGTACCTAGATATCTTATTTGTTTTCGTTTTGTAAAAAAAGCTGTTCTGAAATCAGTCAATAGGTACCTACCTACCAACCTAACTGTAGGTATATCACTACATAGATATATCAATATAGTTTATCAGTCAGCTAGATCTTGGCTAAATCCCACAAAAGTGACAAAAGCCGTCGTCTTTCGGTAGGGCTAAACGTAAAATCGTATAGGTATAAAAATATGAATGAGAAGTGATTTGCTTGTAAATGTGGTATTTTAAACTCTACGCAACTGTTATCACAGATTACTTATGAGCGCTTCTTCTTCTTCCATGCTGGACTGGGAGTGATAGAAAAACATAGAATGTGCCAGCTGCATCTCCTCCCGGGCATGCTGTAAAAATCAGCTAAGGGAATCGAGGGTTTCAGTGTATTGCAATTTAGGCGATGGGCTGACAACCCGTCACTATAGAAATATACATAATCATCATCTGTATTAGCCCTCGGAACTTGTCAGACGTGGCGGAACAACCTATGTTTAGGTCGTTTTTGCTCTGCCTACCCCATTAGGGATAAAGGCGTGATTTTATGTATGTATGTATGTACTTATGAGCGCGGCGGGGCGCTGTTACCATGTGCAAATAATGTGTCCCAAATATTGTCCTTGACCCACATACCTACAGCCTACATCTACACAACAAGCTCAAAAGTTTCATTGAAGCTAGTCACCATAATCATAAGGGGATTCCTGCGGCGTCAAACAACCTAAATCGACGGTCCGTGCCTAATCTATATGTTATTGGAATGATCTGTAGATAGAAATAAGTAGAAATACCTGGTCAGAGAGTCAAGTTCAGGGCGGAAACCTACCTGTCTGCTATGTTTACAACATTATACGGAAACTTCCTAGACATCGTTCCACCTACCTACAACAAAACTTTTACGAGGCATCAAAATGTCCTGCAAAATTTCTGGACACAGTACAACGCTCTGTGAGCAGGCTTCGAGACTTACCAGAATAATAGGTCATTTAAGCACCTCATTACTTCAATAAACACAATTAACTAACACAAACAATAACGAAAAAAGTGATCGCCAAAAAATGGCTTGCGGCTTGCCCTCTTTCCCGGGCACATGTCCTCCCCCCGCGCCCCGCGCTTGCTTGACAGCTGGGTTGTAATAGGTTGTATTGGCACGCCCAACTTTAAAATCAGCATTTTACACACAATTTCAACATCACAATTCAAATGAATATTACACAAAGACTCACCAGTCTGCCGACGCATTTGCTGGTGGATATCCGCCGCAACAAAGGCTTCCTTTCCGTCTCATTATCACTATCCGTGCTATCTTCGCAAAAACCAGCTTTCTTCTCCTCGGCGGTTGCATTCTTGGCTGCCACTGACATCACTCCGCGCGCGCTCACTCACTTCACATTCGGCACTCATCAAAAACAGCTACATCATACAGGATAAACTTACAATTTACATTTTATACACGAAACGCTATCTCGCTGACATTTCAAGCGAGCGCCATGACAATAATGACAACTAGGGATGTGAAAAAATAATCGATTATTGAAAAAATCGATTATTTCAAAAAATTAATCGATTTTTAATAATCGATTGGAGCTCAAAAAAAAATCGATTGTAAAAAAATCGATTATGATTCTTAATTATTTTTAATAATCGATTTAAGTGCAAGAAAAAATCGATTATGGGCAGCACTACAATTATAATCAAAATCGTTGTTTTGATTTCTTCTTGGAATTGGATCTTTATATCGCACTATATGATCCAATTTATAATTTAACCCTATCCAATAAGAAATTTTAGAGGAAATACTATAAAAAATAGAAATACTTTTTAAAAAATCGATTCTTTGAAAAATCGATGTTTTTTTCTTGAATAATCGATTATTTTTAAATCGATTTATAATCCGCAAAAATAAATCGATTATTAAAAAATCGATTTTTTTATTTAAAAGTCACAACCCTAATGACAACGCCGCCGCCGCCGCTCCGCGCCGTGAAAACAAAACATGCGTCCTGAAAACGCGGCCATCTTGCGGCGTGTGTTGGAACTTTTTGGTTGGCAAGCCCGAACCGAAGAAAGCGCGGCGCGGGAACCATACCATGGCGGGAACTTTGGCGATGTGAACGAACAAAACAACCATCACATCACAATCATACATACAATAACCACCGCACCGCTGCGCTCATAAGTAATCTGTGTCACAATCATGCAGGTTGCTGCCAGCTACTGGATTTCTGAAAATATTTTCAGAGCGAGCATCTCATATTGTAAATGGCATCTTAAATTCTATGTAATTTTATCATAACATTTTCCATTTATAATTTGGGTAGTAGGTATATTGCTTGTAGTCGTGTAAAAGAATGAGAACAAACCCCTCCTTTTTTTGGGAGGACACATTACGCGTCAATCTTTGCGCGCGAAATAAAATTCAACACGTAAAATGCAAAGCGTAATTCGTGTCATTCTTGACACCAAATACGGTCTGCATTTTTTGTGTCGCGGGTTATTTTCTGAACTTTCTCGATGCGCTCGAGTAATTGGTGACAGAAAATGTGCAAAATGTAATTCGCGACAAGAAAAATGCAGCAAATAATCCGTGTTTTCAAGGAACTTCAATTACTGAGCGCATCGAAAAAGCGCGGCAAGTTTTGTGCAGCGCGTAATTCGTGTATGTCATTGACCTTTCCTTAGAGATGTGAATCAGTCATTGCTGGCAATTCTGTTATCGACTTCTTTAAATTCTCGATTCTCATGACATTTTATAGAAAATTTTAGATGAAGCAACCAGTGAGGGGGGAGGGGGGGGGGAGCCCCTCAATAAAAAAAACTTCTACCAACCCCCACATCGCTGACAGTAGGTTATGTGAGGTTCCATAGTGACCTGGAGCGAACGAAGTGAGCGACCGAGCCGCAGAGCAGCAGCTGCTATACATAAAACCTTCCTGTTGGTTAGGTTTTGTTAGATTAATTTACCCACAATAATCTAGACAAAAATCGATTTGGATTATGCAAAAAATTGATCTTGGTACAACTCTACTCTATTTATAAACAAAATGACATGACCTCGATCTGAACTCTCGTGTCGCACGCACTCGCAGCGCTTGGAGAGTACGCATAAAACACGCAGCAAATAACTTCATGAACTTATTTGGATTTGGACGCGGATTCTTGTTTTGCGTTAAATTTGTCGCCAATTACTGACTGCATTTTATAAACCGCGTAAAACTTATTCAAAAGAACAAAATGCAACCCAACAATTCGCGTCAAAAAGTGTACAATGATGACACAAATTACGCGCTGCACAAAACGGGCTGCGCGATACAATGTGAAAGATACTTGACGCGCAATGTGCGCTACCTGGTAGCGAAGTATTCAAACTGGCTGAAAATATTTGTTTTCACGCTTTTTCGTTCTAGAACATCGTTTCAAAATTCAGGCGTGACATCAGCTGTTTTTCAGCTTCACTTTCTTCTGAAATCTGACGTTATGCGCACGGAGTGACCTAACGCAAGATTTTTTTTATATATCTTTTTTATTTTTTTAGTTAAGTTAATGATAAGCTTCAACTTTGTGACAATTTTTGGGTGATTTTTGATAAATTTACTAGTTTACTGTGGTCTAAAATTGATAAATTATCAAGATGAGAGAAATTATTAACATTCAAGTGGGCGCTTGCGGGAACCAGATCGGAGGAAAGGTGAGTGCCTAACTTTCGTATTCATCCCTATTGTATTGTTAGGAACTGCTTCCAAAAAAAGTAAAAAGCTGCTTGCAAAAAGTACAAAATATTCATAAAAAAATACAAGAAAATACAATCAATAAGTTACTTTCACAATAAACTGTCTATTGTTGTCACTGTTCAAAACTTTTAGTGTGCGCCACTATGTAGAAAATTCGCTTACGAAAATAGGTAGCTTCATTGTGAAATATAACAATGAAAACTCTGGAAAATAATATAGTTAATTGCGTAAATTCCAGTGTTATAATTGCGTAAATTCCATATTAACATAAATTTAAGTAAGAGAAACTAATCTGTTTTTAACAGCCGATAATCGGACTTTTAAAAGAGATTTAACAATCTCCCGACTGTTTAGTTACAAGTGCGCGCTCGATATAACTCAACAAACTCATTTTTTGGGGGGAAAAATCATCACATTATTTTCGTACGATTTATAGAGTTTATAACAGTAACGATCATCGGGCATTGTATTTTTACCTATCATGGTCCAGATGTAACGTCTTTCTTTCCAAATATTCAATAATATACTAACACATAATATATATCCAGTCATTTACCCACTGGGTGGGTAAATATGGGTATATACCCACCCTCGGGTAAATACCCGGGTAAGCGCCCATCTATCACGTTCTTTTCATTGGGTCGTTCATGACCAGACTATTCGACTGTGTGTGAGGGTTGTGGTTTCAGTATAAAGATAGGTAACTACGCTGAAATAACATTTTTCTCTAATAATCACGTTTTTTGTCCACAGTTCTGGGAGGTTATTTCTGACGAGCATGGCATCGACCCTAGCGGTTGCTACCACGGCGACTCTGACCTGCAACTGGAGCGCATTAACGTTTACTACAACGAGGCTTCCGGCGGCAAGTATGTGCCGCGAACGTTGCTGACCGACCTGAGGGCGACCACCATAGACGCCGTCCGCTCCGGACCCTTCGGCTGCCTCTTCCGACCGGACAACTTCGTCTACGGACAGAACGGCGCCGCTAACAACTGGTCCCGTGGACATTACACCGAGGGAGTGGAGATCCTGGAGTCCGCTTTAGACGTCCTCCGCCGCGAAGCTGAGGGCTGTGACTGCCTGCAAGGCTTCCAGATGTCACATTCGCTTGGTGGCGGCACCGGCTCCGGATTTGGAACGCTGCTTGTAAACAGAATAAGAGAAGAGTATCCTGACAGAATTATCATGACCTACTCAGTATTCCCGAGCTCGCGAGTGTCCGATTGCGTAGTAGAGCCGTACAACGCCACCCTATCTGTAAACCAGCTCGTCGAAAACACTGATCATACGATGTGCTTGGATAACGAAGCGCTCTACGACATCTGTTTCAGAACCTTGAAATTGACTACGCCAACCTACGGCGATCTAAATCACTTGGTTAGTGCCACTATGTCCGGCACCACGACATGCCTGCGGTTCCCTGGACAGCTGAATGCTGATTTGAGGAAGCTTGCGGTGAACATGGTACCGTTCCCACGGCTTCACTTCTACGTACCTGGCTTCGCGCCCCTAACGTCGCGAGGAGCACAGCAGTACAGAGCTCTCACGGTGCCAGAACTGACACTCCAGATGTTTGATGCGAAGAATATGATGTGCGCTTGCGATCCAAGACACGGTAGATACCTGACCGTGGCCACGATATTCAGAGGCAGAATGTCGATGAAAGAAGTCGACGAACAATTAGTAAACATACAAAACAAGAACAGCACATATTTCGTGGAGTGGATTCCATCAAACTGTAAAATCGCAGTATGCGACATACCTCCACGAGGATTGAAAATGGCATCGACATTCATAGGAAACACAACAGCTATCCAGGTCATATTCAAGAGGGTAGCGGAACAGTTCGTGGCCATGTTCAGGCGGAAAGCTTTCCTTCACTGGTACACAGGAGAAGGTATGGATGAAATGGAGTTCACGGAGGCAGAGAGCAACATGAACGATCTTATGTCTGAATACCAACAGTACCAAGATGCAACGGCGGACGATGAGGGAGAATTCGATGAAGAAATAGAAGCAGAGGGGCAGGAATAAAAATGAGTTTGGAAGACACTATTATTATTTTGGTAATAATATGTATCGCGTTATGTGTTTTTTGTTTGTGATGTCCCAATAAAATCGTATATTTTCCAATGATTAACCCTTGTCTAATATTTAGTTCTTAGAATTTAGACCTTATACTTGTTGTTAGAGGGCTTTTGGTTGGAGGGCAGGGCTTCGTGTTAGAGAGTGAGGTACGAGGTTAGAGGGTTTGGGGTTAGAGGTTAGAGGGCTTGCGGTTAGAGGCTTGAGAAAGGGACGGTTAGAGGGCCTGAGGTAAGCCTTTAAGAGGGCCTGGGACATTGAGGTTAGAGGAAAAAGATGGGCTGAGGTCCAGAGGGCTTGAGGTTAAAAGGGCTTGAGGTCCAGAGGGCATGAAGTCAAGGAAGTATAGTCCGGAAGAAGGACCAGATAAAGACCGATTCAGAAAGAGGTCGGGGTCTAGAGGGATAAAGGTTAAAGAGGGATTGAGGTCAAGAGGGCTTGAGGTACAGAGGGCTTAGAGGCACGTTGAGGGTTGAGGTAAAGGGGGCTGTGGTAAAAGGTATGTCGTAAGAGATATGAGGTAAAGAGGGCTGAAGTAAGCGGGATTAGGTAAAGAGGGCTGATGTTATAGGGCAGGGGCATTAGGGATGTCGTTTAGAGGGCTAAGGTTTAGAGGGCTAAGGTTTAGAGGGTTGGTTATTTTCAGATTTCAGACACTTTGGGACAATCTGAAAATAATAGGGCGGAGGTTCTGGTGGTGCAGTGGGTTCGAGGTTGAGTGGATTTGCTCGAAGTAGAGGTTTAAGGTTTCAGGTTCAGTTCAGGTTGGAGGACTAGGTTTCGGGTTTAGAAGGTTTTAAGGTTATCAGGTTCAAAGGAATAGATGTGAGAGCGATAAGATCTTGATGTCGTTTCGCGTGACGAATGAGAGCTGAATTCAAATCATGATTGGTAGACCACTTGCCGCCGCCGGACTTCCCACTATGCTACCCTGGGACTTTTTGATTTGAAGGAGAACAATAAGAACAGAGATTTTTTCGCGTGTTTGAAACCTTTTTTGAGCAAATCACACTGGCCTCGATACGTCAGTGGGCCTCGACAATCGACATGTTTTGAATTTAGATTTTTTTCAGACAAAAGACAGTGACAAAAGAATGTTGAAAAATTATTGTTCATGGAAATTCCGTGTGCTATGCACGTGCAGTAACTTGCAAATTATTTTTTAGTTTTTTTTTTCATTTTTTTATATGCTTTTACGGCTGTAAAATTTTAACTAACTAGATTTTAGGCGCTAAATCTTTTGTGACCCAACAATATGAGGGAAATCGTCCACATCCAGGCCGGGCAGTGTGGAAACCAGATCGGAGCAAAGGTTGGTACCATATCCTCCATTTATATCTATGTTTCTTTATTTGTTCTGTGGCCTTACCAGCGTGTACCTTCCGCTTGAAATGGCAATTTTCAAATCTCGTAGGCTTCTGATGCTTTTAATGACGTGTAATATTGTCACGATTTTACTAACAAAATCTTATTTGTCCTCAGTTCTGGGAGGTCATCTCGGACGAACATGGCATCGACCCGACGGGAGCCTACCAAGGAGACTCTGATCTGCAGCTCGAACGCATTAACGTCTACTACAACGAGGCGTCTGGCGGCAAGTACGTGCCGCGCGCCGTGCTGGTAGACCTCGAGCCCGGCACCATGGACTCCGTGCGCTCGGGCCCCTTCGGACAGATCTTCCGTCCGGACAACTTCGTGTTCGGACAGTCCGGAGCCGGCAACAACTGGGCCAAGGGACATTACACCGAGGGAGCGGAGCTGGTCGACTCAGTTCTCGATGTCGTCAGGAAGGAAGCGGAAGGCTGCGACTGCCTTCAAGGCTTCCAACTGACTCACTCACTCGGCGGCGGCACCGGGTCCGGCATGGGAACCTTACTCATTTCGAAGATCAGGGAAGAATACCCGGACCGCATCATGAACACGTTTTCGGTCGTTCCCAGCCCGAAGGTATCGGATACTGTGGTGGAGCCATACAACGCGACGTTGTCAGTTCATCAACTAGTCGAGAATACAGATGAGACCTTCTGCATAGACAATGAAGCCCTTTACGACATCTGCTTCCGAACTCTGAAACTGACTACACCAACCTACGGAGACCTGAACCATCTAGTGT
This sequence comes from Scrobipalpa atriplicella, assembly GCA_029255725.1. Taxonomy (NCBI): domain Eukaryota; kingdom Metazoa; phylum Arthropoda; class Insecta; order Lepidoptera; family Gelechiidae; genus Scrobipalpa; species Scrobipalpa atriplicella. The sequence continues at coordinate 58,386 of JARACY010000017.1, forward strand.
CGGCAACGATGTCCGGCGTGACGACGTGCCTGCGGTTCCCGGGGCAGTTGAACGCAGACCTGCGCAAGTTAGCGGTGAATATGGTACCGTTCCCGCGGCTGCACTTCTTTATGCCGGGCTTCGCGCCGCTGACGTCGCGCGGCAGCCAGCAGTACCGCGCGCTCACCGTGCCCGAGCTCACGCAGCAGATGTTCGACGCCAAGAACATGATGGCGGCGTGCGACCCGCGCCACGGCCGCTACCTCACCGTGGCCGCCGTCTTCCGCGGACGCATGTCCATGAAGGAAGTGGACGAACAGATGCTCAACATCCAAAATAAGAACAGCAGCTATTTTGTAGAATGGATCCCAAATAATGTAAAGACCGCCGTCTGTGACATTCCTCCGCGTGGCTTGAAGATGTCTGCAACATTCATTGGGAACACGACGGCTATCCAGGAGTTGTTCAAGAGGATATCCGAGCAGTTCACCGCAATGTTCAGACGAAAGGCTTTCTTGCACTGGTACACCGGAGAGGGAATGGATGAGATGGAATTCACCGAGGCTGAGAGTAACATGAATGATCTTGTCTCCGAGTACCAACAGTACCAGGACGCCACGGCGGATGACGAGGGGGAATTCGACGAAGAGGTCGAGGAAGAAGAATAATTGTTTGTCCGTCAATGTCTTGTGATGTCTTTTTTTTGTTTTTTTTTTGTCCGTTGTTTAGTGTAGGCGTACCGTTTTGATATTTATCTTTATTTGTATTTCATGCATGTTTTACAAATAAAATTCCTACTACAAACAAGCTTTATGATTCAGCGAGAAACTTTTTTTTAGAAATTATGAATCGCAACTGGACAGGCTCAACTGGTCAGACGCTCAACTGGACAGACGCTCGACTGGGCAGATGATCAACTGGACAGGTGCGCAACAAGGCAACTGGACAGATGATCAACTGGACGGACGCTAAACTGGACAGATGATCAACTGGATAAACTGGATGTGTCTATACTATACTCAGCAAGATCCCCAGGTTTATGCCATTTTTTACGCACTATTCGGATAGTGTTGAATTAGTTCTATCGATCTATAAGTATTTCAGAATTTGTTCCGCATTATTTCTTCAAAAAAATTGCCTTTATCTTCATTCTTCTTCATTATTTTGTCAACTGGACAACTCAACTGGACTGATGATCAAGCAAATGGACAGATGATCAACTGGATAGATAATCAACTGGACAGACCGCTCAACTGAACAGATGCTCAACTGGACATACCTACGCTCAACTGGACAGACTCAACTAGACAGACGCTCAACTGGACAGAACACTCAACAGAAGACAGATGATCAACTGCGCAACCGGACAGATGCTCAACTGGATAGATGATCAACCGAACAGATGCTCAATTGGACAGATGCTCTAATGGAAAGATGCTCAACTGGACCCTTTAGGATCTATGGTACCACCGAGTTATACCACCGGTGGTACTAGTGGGACATATATATCCAGGTGCTCAACTGGACAGATGCTTAACTGGACAGTTAATCAACTGGATAGGTGGTCAACTGGGACAGATGCCTTTCCGCGCGGTTCGGCAGATTCGCGTTTCGTCAGAATCGCGATACGGCAGAAATGGTACAGTCAAACAACTATTTTAATTCAAGTTTTCGTGTTTTTGTGTTTTAAATTTCGTGTTTTATTTTTTTTATGCTCAACTGGACAGATTCGCAACTTGACAGCCTTTATTCGCATTTTACCAGATTCGCCTTTAAGCCTTTAAGATTCTCAAAGTAGCAGGCAGATTCATTGCTGACTCGTGGTCACACCAGCTAGTCACACCAATGTCATCAAAGGAAGAACAGTCGTGAAATAAATGTGGATTTTACTAAGATAATTTTATTTAAACCTTGACGGTACCAGTTACGTACGGGGATAAAGAAAGCCTTAAGAAACTCCGGTTTCCTAAACGGCCGATGGGATCTGGACAGATGTTAAACATGAGATGACAGATGCTGAACTGAACAAATGCTCAACTAGATAGATATCAACTGGACAAATGCTCATCTGGACAGATGCTTAGCTGGTCAGATGCTCAACTGGACAGATGCTTAACTGGACGGATGCTCAATTGGACAGATGCTCAACTGAACAGGGTTCTCTCCTAACTGAAAAGACTCGCTGCTGCCCCAACTGATAAACTGATGATGCGAATAAAGACTGACCCACATTCACACTGCGTGAAGAAGGGAATGCCCCACTACACTAGTTCTAGTGGTACAACTCGGTAGTAAAACTATTATTTTCCGAATTCAACAAATAAAGAAAGGTGCAACTTGTTACCGAAATACAATAAAATTCATATCATTCATATTTAAGCTTAGGTACTAACGATTTATTAAAATAAATTATTAAATAACAAATAAACCTCGTAATACACTATTCTTCGTCACTATCATCGCCGTGCTTCTCTTCCTCTTCCTCCATCTCTTCCCCTCCCGCTACTGCGTCCTGGTACTGTTGGTACTCAGACAGGAGGTCACTCAGGTTATTATCGGCCTCAGTGAAGTCTGACTCGTCCATTCCTTCTCCGGTATACCAATGAAGGAAAGCTTTCTTCTGAACATCGCCGAAAATTGTTCAGATACCCTTTTAAAGAGTTCTTGGATAGCTGTCGTGTTACCAATAAACGTCGCAGACATCTTCATACCACGAGGAGGAATATCGCAGACTGCCGTTTTGACATTATTAGGAATCCATTCGACGAAGAAGGCTTTGTTCTTTTTTTGGATGTTGAGCATCTGTTCGTCCACTTCCTTCATGGACATGCGTCCGCGGGAAGACGGCGGCCACGGTGAGGTAGCGGCCGTGGCGCGGGTCGCACGCCGCCATCATGTTCTTGGCGTCGAACATCTGCTGCGTGAGCTCGGGCACGGTGAGCGCGCGGTACTGCTGGCTGCCGCGCGCGACGTCAGCGGCGCGAAGCCCGGCATGAAGAAGTGCAGCCGCGGGAACGGCACCATGTTCACCCGCTAGCTTCCTCAAATCTGCATTCAACTGCCCTGGAAATCTCAAACACGTAGTCACTCCTGACATCGTCGCTGAAACTAAATGATTCAAGTCTCCGTACGTCGGCGTCTTTAACTTCAAAGTTCGGAAGCATATATCGTACAGCGCTTCGTTGTCGATACAGAACGACTGATCAGAATTTTCTATCAAGCTGATTCACAGATAACGTCGCGTTGTATGGTTCCACTACCGTGTCCGACACTTTTGGACTCGGCACTACAGAGAACGACAGTAAAATTCTATCCGGATACTCCTCTCGTAAATTCCCAAGCAGTAGAGTTCCCAATCCCGAACCAGTTCCGCCTCCGATAGAATGCGTGAGCTGGAACCCTTGCAGACAGTCGCAACCTTCGGCTTCCTTCCGAACGACATCCAGTATAGACTCTAGAATATCAGCTCCTTCAGTGTAGTGTCCTTTAGCCCAGTTATTCCCCGCTCCGGATGTGCCGCAGATGGTATTATCAGGTCGGAAGAGTGTTCCATATGGCCCGCTGCGCAAGGCGTCTAAGGCCCCTGGTTCGAGATCTACAAGAACTGCTCGAGGGACGTAAGAGCAGCCGCGAGCCCTCGTTGAAGTACACGTTGACGCGCTCCAGTTGAAGATCGGAGTCTCCGGAGTAGCAGCCCTCGGGGTTGATGCCGTGCTCGTCCGATATCACCTCCCAGAACTGAAATATTACATGAGGACTTAACTTTAGCAAACTTTGGATACAATTCTTACCTACGAGTATCGTGTCCTATACTACCATGTCTTATACTACTAACGACCATGTGTCTGCGACCATTCGCAACAGAGGCAGATCCACGACCCGAGGTGATAAGTCGTTTGACGGTAAGGGCAAAAAATTTATGGATATAATTTATTTCATGTAAATATGAAAGAAAGAAAATAATAAATTCTCGGGCCACGAACCTCGGGCAGGATTCGAACCTGCGCTGCGCCTCTGGATTGCTCTGGATTTATTATTATTTTCTTTCTTTCATATTTATATAAAATGAAAATAGCATTTTTGAGTGCTCAAATATCCTCAATTACTATATTATATATTACTTATATTGTAGGTAATCTACTGAATTTCAATACCACAAGGAAAAAAACGAAATAGGTACACATACCTTTCCACCAATCTGGTTACCACAACGCCCGACTTGTATGCTAACGATTTCCCTCATGATTCACAAGAATTTATAAGAAAATTAAAAATAAACAAATATTCAATAAAATTTAAATAACATAAAATAAAAAGATAAAAGGACAAAAATTAAGAATTTGCCTACATCTACTTATCCTAAAGTCCTAAGATAAAGTGAATGCTTTTTTAGCATGGCAGGCTAGAATATTTTTTAAATCCAGGTGGGCATGGTTCTTATTTTGATCAAAATGTATAAATAAAAGATATAATTAAATTTAATATTGATTTATTCTACCATTATTAAAACCTAGGTGTATATAGGGTGTAAGGGACAGCGTCCCGCAAAACTGATACGGGTTGCTCAGTCAACGATACTGAACAACTATCACCAGGTTTTTCTTTTTCAGAAAATGAAAAAAAAAAAAATTAACTTTTCCATACAAATTGTCTGATCGAGGTGGTCATTTTGTATGAAAAAGCAAATTTTTTTTTTCATTTCCTGAAAAATATCCTGGTGGTAGTTGTTCAGTTTCGTTGACTGAGCAACCCCTATAAGTTTGCGGGACGCTGTCCCTTACACCCCGTATAAAAATGCAAACATGTTAAAAATGTCTAGATTAATTATATTATTTGGTTAGCTCTAGAAATTAGGAGCTTTACTCTAGTTAGACAAAACTCCGAATTACTAATTTTGGCTGTGACTTAAAGTAACTTAAAACTATCATAAATAAATGTCACAACAACATAATTATTAAATAAAATTAGAAATAACAAATTAAAAATTTCATCCGCCGACAGGATTTGAACATTTGGAAAACCGGCCCAACGGACCAACTAAGCTACGTCGGATTAGCTTTGAGCGGATAAGTGATCTGCTATTTATTACTCGTCAAGTGGACGCTAGTGACATCTGTTGTATAATGTTTCAACTATACAATAAACAATTGGCTACTTTCAAACTAGTCAAATCAGCAACTTTTTATGAAATGTCAAAAACACTTTTTTGTATGAAAATAGTAAATTATGACGTCACATTTTAGTAAATATTGACTAATCAAATCAATAACTTATATACTTTTAATTCGATTATTAAAATCTAAATGTGCATTTTTTTTTAAATGATGAATGAAATCCACAATATTTTTAGCCATTAGTTTTAAGTATAAACGTTTTGAATTTTTGAAACTACCCAATTATGACTAGTCCTTCATTGCAGAAGGAATTCAATGTTTAAATTTTTTTGATTTTATGCACTCAAAGTGCACATTTCTACACGTAGGATGACTAGCGTTTCTGTAAAAAAATATAATATAGGACTTCAGAAGATAATAGATAAGCAATAATCTAATAACATCGACACTAATTTAGACAATTAGAAGATAACTAGCAAAATTAGTTAACGGCGAAATAACATACATACATATAATCACGCCTTTATCCCTAATGGGGTAGGCTGAGCGTAAACGACCTAAAAAAAGGTAGTTCCGCCACGTCTGACAAGTTTTGAGGGTTATTCCAGATTGATCTGTATATTACTATAGTGACAGGTTGTCAGCCCATCGCCTAAATTACAATACTGAAACCCTCGAATCCCTTAGCTGATTTTTACAGCATGCCCGGGAGGAGATGCAGCTGGCACATTCTATGTTTTTCTATCACTCCCAGTCCAGCATGGAAGTAACGGCGAAATATGACATAATATAAAAAAAAATATCAAAAATTGTAAACAGTATGAGCAGTATTTTTATTGAAAATATTATTTTTTAGGTATATTCGAACGCTACGTATGCATCCTTGATATGTGCTTGTTAGAAAATTTACATAAAATACAAATTTTGAATAGTTATGTACAAGTTCAAATTATTACTGATGAATCTTGTTTTATCTAAGTACATACCTAAATTCACTAGTAGGTAACTATTTATTTATACCAAGTTAATTTCTCCTTTTTTTAATTATATTTGTAAAAGGGAGATGTAATAAATTAATAACTTGGTGCAAGTACATTATCGTGTAACCCTGAAAATTGAGATCTTTACCCTAAGTTTATGTACTCTCAAAGCACTCGCTTAAATAATAACATTGTGTGCAATTTCTTACGTGAATAATCAATTTCACGCACTGAACTACTATTATACTAGCGTATATGGAACAGCCATCATGATCATACCACATTACTTATGAAAACTTATTATTTTTTATATTAATACTCAGTGCGACATGTTTCTAACTTTTTAACTCTTTTTTTCATTTATAAAAAAATCGAGTCAGACCACTAGTATAAATATGAGTGCATGCACACATATTAAATGGGACATAACTTGCTTGGATGATTTCTGCTCCATACATTAGCTCAGTGATTCATAGTGAATATTTGTAGCGCCTTACTTTTAAGTCCCCGTTCAAGAAAAACAAGTAATCCTCTACAAAAATTCACAATAATTTCACTTTTTTATTGTGGAAAATGTGAATTCTTATTCTAATCCAATCAATTTGAAATAACCTACCATTACTATTATTACTTATTGCAATTTGCCTAGTCCGTGAAAACATACCACAAACATACTTTTTATCGTAAGTTTTATGTATCGAAATTAATGTTCATAACACTTTATCTAACCTTACAAATCGCCGGATTTCTCCAATTCCCTCTCCAACTCGTTCAAATCTCTGTCCAAACTATCCAACTTATATCCGAGTTGCTAACTGCTTCTCTGCAATCTTTTTCAAATTCCCTTTCACTTTGCTCAGTTTTTCCTTATAGTCCTGTACGAGCACATAGTCCCACATCCTCTCGTTGAACCGTATGGCCTCCAACTATGCAACCAATTTGTTCTTCAGGAGGAACAAATTCCCGAACACACTATTGCTTCTCGAAAACCCCGGGATGTAGAACGCTCGGAATATCTTATGTGACTTTTCAGCGTCTAGTAAGGGTAGTGAGGTGATGGTCTCCCACATAGCGGTGTCTCTATGGTAGGCGGGTTGCAGTATGGAGGGGCGGCCGATGTCAGAGTCTACTAAGTAGTGGCAGTTGTTGGGGGTGATGTATGTGGAGTTGTCCATCTGGTTCAGGTCGTTGAAGTAAGGGTGAATGATGCGGGTCGCTGCAAACAAACAAACAAACCTACATAGAAACACGCCTGTATCCCTAACGGGGAAGCTAGAGCGTAAACGACCTAAATAAAGGTCGTTTCGCCACGTCTGACAAGTTTGAGGGTTATTCCAGATAGAACTGTATATTGCTATAGTGACAGGTTGTCAGCCCATCGCCTATAAATTGCAATACACTTAAACCCTCGAATCCCTTAGCTGGTTTTTACAGCATGCCCGGGAGGAGATGCAGCTGGCACATTCTATGTTTTTCTATCGCCCTTAGTCCAGCATGGAAGAAACTACTTTACACCCGGTATAAATGACGTTATCTACGCATTATGTTTTAATCTTCGTGTCGTATGTACCAGGTGAACAACTTTCGCTAAGGAGCAATAATGTCACGAAAAAGCTGATAAAAATTCTAAACAACAAAGTTTTTATAGTATAGCAAGAAACTTTCCTAGGGTCAAAATGTTTTGCCTCACCATTGGGTCCGTCAGCATATGGCGCGGGTAGTTGTCCAGTGAACTCGCTGTGTATGAACCGGATGTGATAGTTCGAGGGCAGGTGGAAGTGCGAGGGGGAGCGGTACCACTCCTTGCCGAAACACACCACCGGCTCCTTGCTGGTGTCGGGCAAGTGGCGCAGGATCGACATCGGCGCGCGGTAGTTGTTGTACAGGGATACCGTGCGGGATATGCCTGGGAGATGAAGGGAAATTTTTATTATAATTAGTATATAAGTGAATTCCGAAGAAAAAAACTTCCATGCTGGACTGGGAGTGATAGAAAAACATAGAATGTGCCAGCTGTATCTCCTCCCGGGCATGCTGTAAAAACCAGCTACGGGATTTCAGGGTTTCAGTGTGTTGCAACTTGGCGATGGGCTGACAACCCGTCACTATAGCAATATACATAATCATCTTTAATAACCCTCAAAACTTGTCAGACGTGGCGGAACGACCTTTGGGTCGTTTTCGCTCAGCCTACCCCATTAGGGATAAAGGTGTGATTATATGTATGTATGTAATGTACCTATATGTATATAAGTGAATTAGATTATATCAATTCTATAAAATCGTTGAAATTTATGATTTTGAATCTGTTCATTTGCATTTCAAGTCAAATGCGTAAAATGAAAAATTCGCTATTGACCAGATAATGCTGTGCTGATCGATTGCGTATCAGGTATTTTGTGTCGACATGTAATTGACTGATTGGTTTTAATAAATAGAACATAATCTACGGGCTGCTTATACATTTCATTTGTTTCAAAATGGTAAATCACCCCCGAGTCCAGCCAGCAGCACGCACATGACCATCAGCGGGCCGGTGTAGGACAGGTAGTGCCGCCTCTCCCGCTCCTTGCGCCAGCGCAGCAGCTCCGTGCCCACCGCGAACGTCATCTTCTGTAGGCAGTCCAGCGCCACCGCGCCCGCCAGCACCACCATGCTGTACACCGGGTACAGGAACCTGGGGACAGAATCACTAAGTAATGGGATTTCTTGCGATATAAATTGATGCGGATATGCTTTTGGGATAACATAAAATCTCACTCGCGGTTGTCGCGATATAAGTCAAGATATCATGATCATCGATAATGCGAAATCTCGCGCTTGCTACGCTCGCGCCATGGGTTACTATTCCTCGGTCGGAAGTACGTAATCTTGTGCTCGCTACGCTCGCGCCATGAGTTACTATTCCTCGGTCGGAAGCACGTAATCTTGTGCTCGCTACGCTCGCGCCATGAGTTACTATTCCTCGGTCGGAAGTACGTAATCTTGTGCTCGCTACGCTCGCGCCATGAGTTACTATTCCTCGGTCGGAAATACGTAATCTTGTGCTCGCTACGCTCGCGCCATGAGTTACTATTTCTCGCTCGGAAGTGCGTAATCTTGTGCTCGCTATGCTCGCGCCATGAGTTACTATTCCTCGGTCGGAAATACGTAATCTTGTGCTCGCTACGCTCGCGCCATGAGTTACTATTTCTCGCTCGGAAGTGCGTAATCTTGTGCTCGCTATGCTCGCACCATGAGTTACTATTCCTCGGTCGGAAGTGCGTAATCTTGTGCTCGCTACGCTCGCGTCATAAGTTACAATTCCTCAATTTTGTGTTTGCTACGCTCGCGACGCAACACGCGTTAATATTCCTCGCTCATAAATGTGAAATCTTGTACTCGCTACGCGTCGGTATAAGTTGCTTTACCCTGACCAGTATATTTTACTATATCTCGAAATGAGATTGATTTATACCTAGATCAATAAAATAAAATCTTGCGCTCGCTAAGCTCGCGTTATAAGTTAAGTTTTACCCTGCCCCTCATTCTCATAGTCGGATTTGACAGATCGTGCAAAGAAGCCACTGTTACCTCTCCTCCTTATGCGGCTGCAGTATGAAGACGGGCAGCCACAGCAGCAGCGGCATCAGCCCCAGCCAGTAGGGTGCGCAAAACCCCGCGCGCGCCGTCGACCGCGGGGAGATCGCAGTGCACGCCACCAACAGCAGCGGGCATGACAGACCCAACACCTTTAATACAAACACAATATCAGTTATGTGGAGAGGCTTGCTCAAACTGCACATTAGAAGAAGTAGTGCTGCTGAGCACATCTATCGCTTTAGACAGTTGGTGTTTTATAAGTCCTATGTGGGATACCACAGGCTCATAAATAATAATAATAATCTACTCCGTGTTCCTGTCTTGTGAAAAAATTATGTTTATGGATGATAGATGAATGATGATCTTTAGGATAAACTATCTTACTTTGAAGTGCCTGAAGACTTTCTTCGCGTAATTCTTTAAGAAGGTTATTTCAGGTATTTGGTTCATCCGAATATTGAAAGGGGATGCAGGTCACTAGGCAGACTGTTTTGCTTTTCAAAGCTAATTGTTAAGACACTTACCCAAACCAAATTGAAGTTCAAGAATCCATTCACAAAATAATAAGTCCAAGGCTCCACTCCGTACAGATCCGGTCCATGGCCATGTTCAGTAAAGATGTTGTACGCTACTATGTTCCAAGGAGCTATGACTAGTTTCCCGTAATGCCAAGAGTCCACCGCCACGGTGGGTACGAGTATGACTATCAGAGCTATGATAGACCATTTGAAGAAGTCGACGAACTGTCGCTTCATAAAGAGCATGTCTATTGCGATGGGCACGCCGAGGAGAGCTGTGAAGGGCCAGCCTGCAAAAAAGAAAAAAGAACAATGGATTTTGTTTTGTGTTGTAGAAAATCACATGTTCACTGGCATTCAATATAAAAAGTAAAAGTAATGACATCATGTTACTTATACCCGTAAACTCATATCGCGAGCGTAGCGAGTGCGAAATTGTACGCCATAGAACGAGATACCTACCTACATTAGTTTATATCTCAAGCGTAGGGAGCGCATGATTTTATTTCTTTGACCGAGCTTATAAGTTAACATACCTCAAGATTTCGCTTCTGTGACAGAGGTATGTTAACTTATACCGCGAGCAGCGTAGCGAGCGCAAGATTTCACTTCTTCGACCGAGGTATGTTAACCTTGACCGCCATCGTAGCGAGCGCGAGATTTAACGCTATTCACATACTATTACAATCCGAGGCAATCCTGGACAGGCACAGCACACTTTACACACACTTACTGAGTAGAGTACTGGCGGCGGTGAACAATACAGCGAGCGGATATCTCTTTCGCCAGCAGCTCGCGAGCGCGGCGGAGACGAGCGCGCCGCTCCACGCCGCCGGCAGCATCGCCGCGCCCGAAGCGAAGCTGCCCGCCGCCGGCAGCGTCAGGCACAACCAAACGCGGCCCACGTGCACGCCAAATTCGTGGCAAACGGCCCTGCGAGATTGTTACATACTAAATCACCATACATACACAAAGTCACGTTTATACGTTATCCCTTACAGGATAGGCAGAGTGTATAACGCCTAGTAAAAGGCGTTTGCGCAATGACAAATTATTAAGGGAAATTTTAGATTGTCTGTCATCGATGAAACTGAAGTAAAACGTGAGTAAAACTCACACAATGGAACAATTTAAACTAATAGTTACATAATTCGCATTGCTGAAGTTGATAAATGGGTCATATAAAATTCGCATTTTTAATTTAAAAAAAATAACAAAAGAAGGAAATATGCAGAGCTGACGGTCAACCTTCAGTAATGGAGAGGCACAGCAAGAGGAAGAAGAATAAGAAGAACAAAAATACTTACTTATAAAACATGAGTTCAGAACAGGCAGTCAATACAGCCAGAAGTGCTCTCAGGCAGTAGAATACGTGAACCGGCGCCAAAAACAAGGCTAGCATCTTGGCAGGTACTGCAAACAGCCATAGTGGCATGTAGGAGCGGATGGCGTACGTTGGACTGTATTCCCATGTTTGAAGTCCTCTGCCATATACTGAAAGAGAAATAAAAATGCTGTTATTTGCTTCAATTTACAATTAATAAGAATCTCAGACTATTGTTTACTCAAGTAACAAATAAATGTGAGAAGCAATTTTATTTTGGTGTTTTATATGATTTCAAAATAAAATCAAATTTAAAGAGAGGAGGAGGATTATTAGAAGAGGTTTATGTCCAGCAATGGACAGATATAGGCTGATGATGATAATTTCCTACTATAACAATTTTATCTTATGAACTACTATTCAGCTTTAAATCTTCAATAGATAATTATTATTGTAATTCTCACCTAGAAAGTGCAGAGGTTCCCAATAATTGTAAGTCTCATCGCAGTCTGCTATCTGTCCCCAGTATGCAGAAGCAAGTCTGGCCACAAGGAGTAGCCCGAGAGCTAATGCACCACCGGGGTAGGATATGCTGCGTAAGTCTGATGGGGCATTTGTTACCAAGAATTCACTAAAAGATAAAAAGAGTGATAATTTAAATAGATAAAAGAAAGAGTGATAAAAAGAAATAGTCACACTTTTGACTAGATGATAATGGTTCCTTAGTATGGATTATGATTAGGATTAGGGTTGCACATAGTCAGCACAATAGCCACTGCAACTATCAATGCTGGTGGGTGCTGTAATTAATATAAGTTAGAAGAAATATTGGCATTCGAAAATCAGTTCAACTGTTAAAACTATGGTTTCTTAGTTTCACACACAGCACAATTCAAACTTAGGATAATGTTTGTTGTAGGTTTTTATAAAAAACACATTCAATATTTCATGGTCGAGATTCATTGTGGGGAATATCATATTCTACAGTCTGGATTCCATATTATGTATGAAGAGTATGGTATGCCACACCAAACAAGATACAAAAAATAAAGTTCAGGAAATGAAGATGTTTTCCACAGCACTCAGTAAACAGAATTATATTTGTTTATGACGCATGCGAATGTCTCTGGCGTCATGCTACTACCTCTGCTAGTTTCGAAGTAGCTGGATGAGCGCCAAGCTGAAGCAATTAACAGAAAGTACAGAAAACTTACAGGCAGATATAACCTCCAATTGGAAAAAAATAGAAAGAAGATTATGTGCTGAATATAACAAGTATATGTTAAATTAAAAGCAGCAAGGCTCCTGTGATAGATAATATAATGAGAAAGACACAAAAACACACCCTTCGCTGGCTCTTCTTGTTCTTTTATCCTTAAAACTTGACGACCGTTTAGCACCATTTTTATTATGAATGCTTCTTTGTCTAGCCGTGAGAGGCATTTTCAAATCCTATTTAATTGATTAAAACATGAATATTCAATAAAGTGACGTATTTTCTTTAAAAAGTTGATAAATATGCCACAGCGAAGCAGCGAAAAGCTATCGGAAATCGGAAAATTTGACATTGACACTTCGAGGCTTTTTTTTTTATTCTCCCGTTTGGGAAGGCGAAGAGCGTGAGCCCATGCAGCCTAGTCTTCAGAGTGTATTACACTAACCTAAAAGTCATTGGAATGCGCCGGTGATTCACATTCTAATGCTCAACAGAATTTTTTGCGAAGATAACAATCTGAATCGTACGGTAGCGCCTTCCTTTGCTTCTTACTCCCGCCATATTGTTCCTCGTCAGCAGATCATTATATTAAATCCACCACATTAAATACAACAAACACTGCAAGGAACTAATTTAGAAGAGCGAGGAACAAAGTCCGTCAGATTTTTCATGATCCCTGCGCAAAACCCCAACCTAACCTAACCTAACCTAGAACTCATCAGATCGCGAGTGGCCGCCATCTAATGCTCTCTGATGATTTACGCGGGAGTGTCGAGTCGAACCATATAGGATTTCTGTACTTTATTTCTTACTTTCACCACATTGTCTTTCACTACCGGCTCATTATTATGCTAATTCCACTACCACTAACACAATAATAACCGCGAAAAACTAAATTAGAAAGCCAGAAATTCAGTCCATACGTGTGATTCGTTACGGTTCCCGCGCAAAACTCACACTTCGAGGCATGGGAGGGAGGGGAGGGAGGTGGAAGGTTCGTTTCATTGCAATAGAGCAGTTTTGTTTTTTTACAAAAGAAAAAACTTTTACCTCGTGAATGAGTTCTTCCCCTAAGTTATATCTATATTCTTGCAGTTTTATCAAATAGTAGATTTTATTACGTGGAAACAAAATTATTTTGCTTCCATGCTGGACTGGGAGCGATGGAAAAACATAGAATGTGCCAGCTGCATCTCCTCCTGGGCATGCTGTAAAAACCGCTAAGGGATACGAGGGTTTCAGTTATTGCAATTTAGCCGATAGGCTGACAACCCGTCACTAAAGCAATACACTACCTACATAATCATCTGTAATTAATCGATCTTATTTAGGTCGTTTTCGCTCTGCCTACCCCATTTGGGATAAAGGCGTGATTTTATGTATGTATGTATTTTCTTCCATATCTAAGTATGTTGGCACTGTCACATCGCCAGCCGCTGCCGCGGTACGCTCGCTGCGCTCGCTCGGCTCGTGCGCTGTGGTCACTAGTCTAACCTAACCTGGCCTCAAGCAAAACTCGAAGAATGTAACGTAATCAAAGATAATAAATGAAATCAAGTAGTTTATTTGTAGTACAGTCATTTATTTGACAAGCAGTAGGTTATTTAGTGGAGATGATTGCTTACATTTTAAATAGAGGTGCAATTTAAAATTCCCCTATTTTAAACTTGATGTTTGTCTGATATGATATGACCCTAGGAAGTTATTTATAAGTAACTATGCTATGAGATAAATTGATACAGTATGTTATATTATAATATACGGTTGGTTGTCGGCACTTGGTGTAAGAAAACTCGACTAAACTGCATGATTTCAAATACAAAAATAAGAATATGGAGTATGTACTTTGTTACATAAACTTGGGCTGGCTTCTATACCTTAAAATAATAAATATTGGATTTGATGTCACATCATAATCATAAATCTGATAACTTACTGAGCAAAACTATTACAATGCTGAAGGCATCAAATATTGATATTCTTGCTATCCAATACAATCTTAATTTATGAAAATGTTGTTTTATCTGATAAATAGATTGAAATAAACTAGAAAATAATTTAAAAAGCTCTTAAATTATTTTCTAGTTTATTTCTTCTTTCTAGTTTTCACAACTGTCCACCCCGGGTCTCCATCTTCGTCCATTGGTTCTGGCTCCTGTTTTCGTGAGTGATTGGATGAAGATGCTTCCCCATTCATAGGGACCTCTGCATTAGTTGGTTCTGAGCCGTCGTCTTCTCCGCTACTACTTGTTGTGTCGTCATCTGGGTTGCCATGGCACTGGAATTCAAATAAAATATGATTGATTTTGAGATCTTTATTTCAATAAGTAGATCTTTAATTTGAATAAGATTGTAAAGGAAATAATTATAAGGAGTGTAAGGGACAGCTTCCCACAAACTGATAGAGGTTGCTCAGATAATGAAATTGAACAATTTTAACAGAAATATTTCGTAGAACATGAAAATATTTGTTGAGTTCCCCATACAACATGACCACTTCAATTATTATGGGGAATTGAAATATAATCACTTCCTGGTTCAATTGATTTGTTTGTTTCTTACATTTACCTGTGGAGGCACTGATTGATGTATCGGTTGACTGAGCCACTTCTGGCATTTGGGCATTGCTTCTATCCTCGCTCTAAGCTCATCATGGCTACCATCTTTTAACAGCTGCAGGTATAACAACAGCACTGTAGCTATTTCTGAAAATAAAATTATAATTCTATTGATAATAGCTTATAAGTTAGTGTAGTACATACATACATACATATATTCACGCCTTTATCCCTAATGGGGTAGGCAGAGCGTGAACAACCTAATCAAAGAAATTAAGATAATGTGACAAATTGATATTTAAGTTAAGGCTTTGAAATATTAAATGGAAAAATGACTTAATTTCAGTAACAGTATTAGGGTTCATTGGGTCGAGCAACTAGAATAGAAACCCACAAAACATGTAGTAAAAGGTATTAAATTAAGATAGAAGAAAAGTAGTGTATGTACCTTTAGGTGAGTTGTCATGGCAAACAGTCTCAAATTCCTCATCCATAAGATCCTCTAAGACCTCAGTTAGATCATCTACATCCACCACATTCTCTACACAGTGTCTAGCTATGTACACCGACATCAGTTGTGCAGTCTGAAAACATAAATAAAATATACTAGGTAATTCAGAGCTTTCTATAGAGAAGGTTCGGTCAGAGAGTCAAGTTCAGGGCGAAGTGTAGGAGTTGGAGTATGTATAGGCTTTGGGGCGCTATGAAACACATAGAAATAATAATAAAAAAATTATTGAAAAAGAAATTTTTTACTTTGGACTTAAAAATTTCGTACGAAATTCTTTTTTACAAAAGTCTTTTTAGGGTATAAGAAAGCTAAGAGCTACTAAGCTACTATGGCAGAACTAAGATGGCAGAATCTTTCTTACTGTAGGTACTGATTGAAGTAAACTATTTGTTGTTTAGTGAACGTAAAATTAAGCATGCTGAAACCCTGTTTACCTTTTCGCCTCCAGGCGCTCCCATTCCGTGTTCAACAGCCAGCTGTAATGCAGTCCAGTTGTTCAAAACCAAGTCAACTATGGGCTTAAAGTCATCGTACAACATGTTTGACGCTTATATATTATAATCCAATTACGATATCACATGCAAAAACTTTAAAAATAATTAAAAACCTTAAATTATCTATCACACATTTTCTAACCTCAACAAAACAAATCGATTTTTTGTAATTTTTTTTTTATTAGGTATGAAAATACATTTTTAGAAAGAGAAGTCGCTATACAAATTCTTATGCTTTGTCTTGGTCTTAAATAATGATTTTAGCTAATTTTGTTGCGTTGCTATAAAACGAACAGACCGTTGTTAACAAGCCTTAAAAAAAAAAAAAGTCTATGAAAAATGTCAAAATTCTATCTTTGTCGCACTCACCTTGAACGGTATCAAACCATCCTTCTCTTTGATAACGTGTTCTTTATACTCTATGGTCGTACGTTTCGGAGGGATTTTTGTAAACAAAGACGGCTCGATAGGTTATTTCTTTTCAAATATTTTCAATTTCTCTGAAAATAAAATGAGTTTGCCCTGTAATTACACAGGGATATGAATTAAATTTATTGCACGCTTTAAAAAATGACGGAAGACATAAAAGTTACGTTTATAATCCCTAAACACTGCCGAAATGAGAATGATTGTTCAGAGGATATGCAGTTGGCGTTTACCGTAAGTTTAAAGAGGATTATTTACATTATTATAAAGTATTCAGTCAATTTATGCTAAAGGCGGCCCCCACAGCCTAGTTGAAAGTGTTTCTGCCTGCTACGTAGGGGGTCCCGGGTTCGATTCCCGGCCGGGGCAGACATTTGAATGATGAATTTAGATGTCTGTTTCTGGGTCTGGGTGTTGTTTGTGGTTGTTTCTGTGTATGTCCATGGCACCCCGATACAGGTAATCCTATTGGGGGCTATGTGTTATGAGTGTATGTGTTATTTTTTTTTTAATAGTCAACTATAAAAATGCCTACTGTCCCAGAAAATCCCACTGTTTTACTTTGTTGATGCTCTAAACTAACGCCAAGAAATGCAATGTTTTGCATTCTTTCTTCCAGGCCTGCGAACAGCACTGCGGCGGAGGCTTGTTCGCCCAGTGGGAATACGAGACTAAATACAACAGGTTTCAAGGACTCACAAAGAGGGATGTGTTTGTCCTATCAGACTTTGAAGGAGAACTGTATGAAAAACTAAAAGCAACTAAGTGTTTGTAAGTGTTTCTCAATACTCTAGTAGGTAACTCCTTTCACGTCTTTCAATGTTTTCCATAAAATTAAGATGAAGAAGACTGCTATGCTAATTCTTATTTTTTGCTTTGTAGTTCCTGTATGTTGATGTTTTTAAGGTATAACTTGCTATACACAGTTTATTTACAGTAGCAATAGGGAAAATAAGGATAAGTTTAAAAATAAAACTACCTACAAAAGGATAAATAGATAAAGAGTTTATTGCATAAAAAAACTGTGGAGTTGTCATCCTATCCTATGGTACCGTGCTTGTACAAAGAACCCTTGAGATTATTTTCCACTCCTCTCTTTTCTACTTAGTGATTTTTCGCTTTTTCCTCAAACAATCTAACAGCCTTCTGCTCTTCTTCTATAGGAGCATTCCACGAAAATGTCCCACACAACAGGTATTGATTTAAATACTTCCACGCAAAATAGAGATATTTTGATAATGTAGTATTGAAATTATCTAAAAAGCATTCTATTCAACACTTCTTACAGCTGTATATCTTAAACTTTACTTGGTGCAACCATATACTGTTGTGCGGGACATTGGTTGCTGTTTTCGTGGAATGCTCCTACATTATTTTTTCAGGTCATCACAGGTTTCAAGTCAACCAACCGTAATAAAACTGATCAATGCAAAATGCATGTCTTATCTTCCATGCTGGACTGGGAGTGATAGAAAAACATAGAATGTGCCAGCTGCATCTCCTCCCGTGCATGCTGTAAAAATCAGCTAAGGGAATCAAGGGTTTCAGTGTATTGCAATTTAGGCGATGAGCTGACAACCCGCCACTATAGCAATACACATAATCATCATCTGTATTAGCCCTCGAAACTTGTCAGACGTGGCGGAACAACCTATGTTTACGTCGTTTTTGCTCTGCCTACCCCATTAGGGATAAAGGCGTGAATTTATGTATGTATGTATCTTGATTGCAGGCTAGTAGGCCCTCGCTGTCTGTCATGCTGCCTGACTGAAGGTGCTCCAATACCCTCAGGTCCGGACCCAGTATATACGGTGGCTATGAGAGGGTTGGTGGTCACGGCCAGTGGAATGTCTAAACTGCAGAAGGTATTAAAAAGCTTGAATATTTTATGCTGTTTTATTTCGTTATTTAGTTTTTTCTTTATGTTACAATCCCCATGAGATATCTATTTGAGTAAGGATATGTTGAAATAAATCCTATGAAACAAATCCCAACTTTATTTTAGGAGAAAATAAAGAAGAAAGTGTTCTGGATGGGAGGCATCTACAATGCTGCACTGACTGATGATACCACACACCTTGTGTCTGACACTGTGCTCTCTGATAAATACATGGTAAGATGATTAAATTAATTATGAAAACAATAGGTATTTATCTCTTCCATCTATAAATAGCTTTTTATTGGTCAACTTTCTATAGGCAGATGTTGTGTTTTTAATATGTATTTATATTCATGTTTATTGAGTGCCTTGTTTTGTCAGTGGAAATACCCCCTACTTATTAGGTTTAAATAAGTACTTCCGGCGTTTAGTTTGCATTAGAAAAATGTAGGGCGCGCTGTAGCGCCGACTTCCGTTTTGTCCTTGCATGTCAGCCATTGTGTGATGGCTAGTTTTCTCTGAATAAATTCCTTTCAACTAATTTATCCCGTTTGATCTCCACTGGCTGCCCATACACCTCAACTCATACATATTAGAAATATTTATTAATTACCCAACATTCTGCACTAACTTGTAAATAATTTAGAAAGATACCTGTCATATCGTACATAAAAAAATGGCAAATTCAGCTTCTTTGAAAAAGCGCTACAAAATCACCAAAATCCTTTCCTAACTTGTAAACCCCAAACTCAAATCATATTTTCTTACAGAAATCCGTAGAAAAAGGCATCCCAGTAATGTGCGAGTCCTGGATCGACGCTGTATGGGACTTATCCCTCCGTCTGAATGTCAACGGCTCATCATCAGAGTTTGATATCCACCGCTTGCCTCCCTTCGCGAACCTGCAAGTGACCACGTCGGGTATTTCCAGGAAAGACAAGCAGATGATCATTAAACTAGTCAACGAGAACGGAGGGAATTTCTCTGGAGCTTTTCAGAGTGAAACTACTGATATTGTTATTTTGACGAAGTAAGTTACAACACAAAACCCACGTTTAAGGGGCCACAATTTTAAACTATCCAAGACTAGAGCAAATAACAACCCAAGAAAGCACTTCTTAAGCAACAGGGTGGTGGAGGCTTGGAACAAATTGCCAGAAGACGTTGTTAATGCTAAATCCACAAACCAATTTAAAAACAAAATTGATAAATTAAAAAATAAATAAACTGATGATAAGAAAACCAACAAGGAATAACTGGATACAGGCAACTAACAGTTGTCTCAACTGCCTACCTGCTATTAAATAAATAATAATAATAATAATAAGTTACAATGTATCAACTTTATTTTTATTTGTTGGCAATGGGTATTTTCGACTAGGCTCAGAGGTCCAAGGCTAGGTTTGATATGGGTTCGATGATAAAGCAAGCTCATCCCGTAGCGAAGCATAAGGTATTTACAATGTTTATTTTTTTAAGTAACCTACCTATAAGTTGTCCCAGTGCTGGGCAAAGGCCTCCCCTTTATATATGTCTCCAGGTGTCTCTTCACAACATTAGACATTAATTTTGTAATACCCATGTTTCTCTAGACACGGAATATGTTTTGATCTACTTAATTCAATCTCTGCTAACAGCTACACATTTACTCCAAACTAACAGAGACGGCGTAGGCAGTGAGAAGTACAAAGCGGCCCTAGAATACGGCAAGGCCTGCGTTCTGCCCACTTGGGTGAAAGACTCAGCGGCCAAGCGCGTGGCGCTCCCGCTCGCCAAGTATAGAGTGGCGGGCGCTTCAACCTCCTCGCCGCTTGCCGAGCATCGCGCGCCTGACATGAGTGAGTAGGATAAAGCATTGATACTGCTTAAGTAAGTGTCAAAAATAAAATAAAAACATATATTTTTCTTTTTGTTTTAGGTTTGAATTTTTCTAGAATAACCAATTTTAGGGCACCCAGTAACTTTGTCGACGAAACACGATCCAATGACTTATCAACGTTTTCCGGGAGAATGAAGGTATTTATTTTGTTTGATTTTATTTTGATACATGTGACCAAATATGTATATAGTTACGTACCGGTATAATTTTAATCGATAATATTAAATAGTTAATAAGAGTTAATTTCATTTTAGCTATCACAAGATATAAAACGCTCAAGTGATGCGTCTATGGATAAAGACATACAAGCGGCTTTTGAAAACCTGGATATGAGCAGCATCAAGAAGGCTGGACCTATCTTTGATGGCTTTTGTGTAAGTACTTACTTGTGTTCGGTATTGTTTTAATCAAGTCAATATTTGAGTATTCAAAATTTATTACAAACAATGCGTGGTCCATACTCTCACGGCCAACCAGACCGCATTTATTTTAGTAGTAATAGTATAACATTTTCTATAATGCGTGAAGTCTTCCGTCCAAGGAATAAGTGAAACATGTAAAATTATGGGGTGCGATTCATTTGACATAAAAACAAAATATCTATTTTCACTTGGTATAACGCTAATTTGACATAACGTTTACTTGATATAATTTATATGCTCATTTGTTATAATGTAACATTTACTATAATATTCTTTCATATAACACTCATTTTATATAAAATCATTTGATCTAACTACATTTGAACTAATTTTTAGAATCTAAAATGAACTTTTGATATAATTTAATGCAAAACCGACTCGGGGCACCCCAATACGGATAGATTAGGTTCGAAGGGTATGGCGGAGGAAGCGAGATGGGCGAAATATTTATATCATACATTACACACCCAAAATTATGCACTCTACAGTAGTAGTGATCAGCTGATTAAATGAGGAGTGATTTGTCTGTGATTCTCAACATCTTTTTTCGGTCACTATTATCAAGTCATCCTTCGATCCTCAGATCTGGGTGACAGGTGTGGAGGGCATATGTCGCGAGCGTGCGACGTGGTGCGTGTCCCGCGCGGGCGGCGTGCGCTACGACTGCCCGCACGACCGCGTCACGCACATCGTGGCTGGAAGTACCAACGCCGCGGCTATGGCGACACAGGCACTGCCCAATGTACCTGTGTTGAGCGCCATGTGGCTGGCCAACAGTGTGAAGGCTGGAAAAGCGCTGGATGAAGCCGAGGTAAGAATAGAGACTTTATATTCTAGGCTGTTTCCGCTACCACGCAACGGTATGCTGGAACGATATTCCACTGCCTATAATTAATTTTAATCGAAAATTTATTTTTGAAGAGATCTAGAGTATTGACCCACTGCCCGTCACTAGAATATCTGAAATATTCATCCATTATTTTTCTTCCAGTTCCTAATAGACACGAAGCCGCAGACGCCAAAGAAGGCGCGTAAACCGAATATCGAACCTGCGTCCCCGATGAGCAAGCGCAACCTGCAACTACTCCGCCCCGCGCCGGACTTGCCTCCCCCCACCCCTGAACCGGTCAAGGAGCCAGTATCGGAACCAGTCCCGGATATTGTTAATCACTATTTGAGCCGTGAGTTACTTATACATTTTTCTCAATTGTTCGTCGTGATGTCCTAAAGTCAACCGTTGTTGTTCGCAAGATAGGCTTCGCCTAACAAGAGATGCCAGATCGTCAGTCCATCTTGATAGAGGTTTACCTACGCTAAATCTTCCGGCTTGCCAGATTTACTGCCGTTGATTCCGGGTCAAAAATACAAAACAATATCTCGAGGAAAATGGTTGAAACTACTGCGAGCGAAGCGAGCGCTTTACTTCACGTACGACCAATGGCGTGCATACCGAGAGCGAGCCGTTTAAACATGATACGAAAGTATACCTAAATTAGAGATGATACTTTTCAGAAAATATAGGACCAGAGCCTCTGCGCGAAAAGTCCCCTGAGGCAGCTCCCAACCGCACCACGCAGCGTGACGCACCGGAGATCACACTGGATGAACACACCGAGGAAATTGAACAGATATTCAGAGGTAACGTATCTTCTATATTATCTGGTGACATTTCAAGCTATATGGGGAAAACTTGTTTCGATAATGCTGTCGATTCCGGCGGCACCTGTCGCTTTCTCAACTTTGACATATGAATGAGATAGCAAATAAACTCATGATCATGACATTGACGTTCCTAAATAATAGTCGTAAAATAAGAGGGCATGCTCATTTCTTAAAATACCTTATTTTAAGTCAGGGGTCTTCAACCCGCGGCCCGCGGGCCGCATGCGGCCCGTGGAGCCTTTTCTTGCGGCCCGGCGGGTCAGGCGGCACCACTTTTAACTATCTAATTTTATTTTTATTCCTTAGAATTTTGAAATTAAAAAATACTTTCAGTCCAGTCTAGTACCTTCTCTCTTACTCTATTTGCATCGATATCGCTAATAGTTATGAAATGATTTCATTCTACACGGAAATCTTTGGATGTTTGAAAGTTTGGATGTTTGTTGGAAGGATCGCGATGAAACTTGGCACACGTATTGGTTAGGTTCTGGAATAGGACATAGGCTACTTTTCACCACGGAAAAACCTTCATTTCCACGGGAAAACTCATTTAACGCGGGTGGAAAGCTAGCAAAAGTTGGTAAAAGACAAACAAATACGCGTACAAGTAATACAATTTTTAAATAATTTTTTTTTTTTTTTTCTTAAATTGCGGCCCGCCAAAATTTTTTTTAAGGAAATTTGGCCCGTGGGGTCAAAAAGGTTGAAGACCACTGTTTTAAGTGTCTTCGTCGTCTATGTTTTCCTGAGAAAGTGACAGCGCTATCTATAGAGTCGATTCTGCCGGCATCAATCCTGAATTAATTTAGGAAAATTAAGGACTGGTGCCGGCAGAATCGACTCGAATCGAATTACTAATTTAATCAATTTCCTCCAGGAGTAAAGATCGAAGTGCAAGGCCTAGACGAGGAGGCGATCTGTGAGATCGGTGCGGAGGTGGCGGGCGCGGGGGGAGTGCTGGCGGCAGCAGGCGCGGGGGGGGGACACGTGCTGGTGCCGCTTGACTTCGACCCTGAAGACCTGGTCACTAAGGACGCTGAACCCATTACCGTCTTCTGGGTGGTAAGTCATCAGTCTATTGCAAGAAATGGGCAGACTTTATCCCAAAAGTCACTCACATGAGTTTAAATTTTACCATTTTCTCTTGAGTTTTACCATGTTTTAAAGGTTAGGTACCTCGACGTTTCATTCTAAACAAGGTTGTTCAGAAGCACGAAGATCATATAACCACCGCAAGTATGAATGTAATCTTTGACTCAGGTTCCAATATCTCCATAAGCTGGTTCAACGACCTAAATAAAGAGTACCGCCTGACAAGTATTGAGGGTTTTTTTCAGATAGTGAATGATCTATCTGAAATCCCCCCGCCGGACCAGTTGTACTATTTGACAGTACCATTGGATAGTACTACTGGTACCTTTTTTGCATAATTTGTCCCAATTGGGTACTTGACTGGGTAGCTTAAAAAATTCAAAACTATTGTGGATTTCATTCATCATTTTAAAAAAAATGCACATTTAGATTTTAGTAATCGAGTTAAAAGTATATAAGTTATTGATTTGAGTAGTCAATATTTACTAAAATGTGACGTCATAACTTACTATTTTCATACAAAAAAGCGTTTTTGACATTTCATATAAAGTTGCTGATTTGACTAGTTGGAAAGTAGCCAATTGTACCATGATAAATTGTTATAGGATGGCATCCGAATTTACTCGCCTTTCCATCGCTTAAATTACAATACACTGACACTTTTGAACCCCTTTGTTGATTATTATAGCATGTCTGGGAGGAGAAGCAGCATGAAATTACCAATGATATTCCTTTCTGTATTACAGAAAGACTGCCTGTCTCAACAGGAGCTGCTACCGATCCAGTATTACCACCGGCCCGTAAAGCTACCACCGTTATCGAACCCAGGCCCCCTGCACGGCGTGGTGGCCAGCCTCAGCACATACAGCGGGGTGGAGAGAGCTTTCCTTGATGAACTAGCCAAACTGCTTGGAGCCACGTAAGTACTTCTTACGGCTGTCGATTCGTCAAGGGCACGACTTAACTACATTTTGACTAAAATCATTGCTGTCCCTTTTTGTTCTATCATGATAGGAAATGACATGTATAGATTTATATTAGTTAAGTCCTGATTTTTTGCAACTACGAATTGCACTAAAATATCGTATATTGCTGTCTAAAATAATGCAGTTTGAGGTAAAATGTATGTCGATTCAAATTTTATGAACTAAAAAAACGAACCACATTTTTAGGTATAAACCAGTGAACCTATCCAACCTATGACACTGAACCAAGTTCCCCAAGGAACTAATGGTGTCACAAGTAATGTTTCTTGAGAGAGTAATGTTTCTTGAGAGTTTCTTCCATGCTGGACTGGGAGTGACAGAAAAACATAGAATGTGCCAGCAGCATATCCTCCCGGGCATGCTGTAAAAGTCAGCTAAGGGATTTGAGGGTTTCGGTATTGTAATTTAGGCGATGGGCTGACAACCTGTCACTATAGCAATTCACAATGACCATCTGAAATAACCCTCAAAACTTGTCAGACGTGGCGGAATGACTGATATTTCGGTCGTTTTCGCTCTGCCTACCCCATAAGGGATAAAGGCGTGATTTTATGTATGTATGTATGATATTTTATCCTTTGGGGATAGATTAGTTTCATGGATAGGGACATGTTTTAAATCCAAAATATGTTCATCCGTTTTTTTTTTCACTTTATGTATGTATTTTGTTTACTTCAATGCTGGACTAGGAGTGATAGAAAAACGTAGAATGTGCCAGCTGCATCTCCTCCCGTGCATGCTGTAAAAATCAGCTAAGGGAATCGAGGTTTTCAGTGTATTGCAATTTAGGCGATGTGCTGACAACCCGTCACTATACATAATCATCATCTGTATTAGCCCTCGTAGCTTGTCAAACGTGGCGGAACAACCTATGTTTAGGACGTTTTTGCTCTGCCTACCCCATTAGGGATACAGGCGTGATTTTATGTATGTATGTATGTTTGTTTGTCAGTACGCAGCTGCGTTTCTGTCGGCGCAACACGGCCAACGCGGTCGCCTCCACACATCTGATCTGTCCGGCGCCCTCCGGGGACAAGTACGCGGGCGCGTTGAAGTGGGGACTGCCTGCTGTCACTGCACAGTGGTTGATAGATTGTGCCAGCGAAGGAAGAAGAGTTTCCGAAGTCGAATATTTAGTCGGAGATACCACAGGTAAGTTCATCAGGAAAATATACGAGGTATAAGGGACTAACTTAGAGGGGTTGCTCAGTCAACGAAACTGAACAACTACAACCAGGTTTTTTTTTCAGGAAATGAAAAAAAAAATTAGCTTTTTCATACAAAATGACCATCTCGATCAGTCAATTTGTATGGAAAAGTAAAATACTTTTTTTCATTTCCCGAATTAAAATCCTGGAGTATCGTTGACTGAGCAACCCCTATCAGTTTGCGGGACGCTGTCCCTTACACCCAGTATATTATCTTTTTGCAATAACTGTGATGATGAAGTCCTGTTATCCTTCGTCTCGATGTTGCGCGGTAACGTCTAGGTCTTCCTAGCCAAGGCCTGTTGATGTTGGCGGCCTCTACTTTAACTAAGCGCTTCCAGCAGGGCTATGATTCGCACTGTAGACTTCGATTTGTCTACACGTGTTGCAAACTTCACTCTGATCAATGCCTGTTCTTTTCCGATGTGAAGTGCGCAACGAAAGAAATAATGTGTAGACAAAACGAAGTCTACAGTGCGCATCATAAGCCCCCGGGTGGTATGTGGGCGGCTCGATCTTCGCCTTTCATACATAATGTACATGATACATGTTTCTACACTATTTGTTTTCCGTGAACAGCACCACAACCAATGTCGCCGCCGGATCCAGTAGACAACCCCCCGGAAGTACGAGACCCCCCGCAAGCGGACAAGGAGAACGCGATGTTGCCGCCCCCCTCCGCCGGGGCCGCGCACAGGCGGGGGTCAATGACCGGCGGAGACACGCCCAAAATTACCATGAAAGTGCCTAGTGGTGAGAATAATTAGCACCTTTACTATTAGTATACTAGCTATTAAAACTAAGAGCCCGATGGTGTAGTGGATAGGGCCACTGCCTCCTGAGCGGGAGGTCGTGGTTTGAATCCCACCACGTACCAACGTGTTTTTCGGTTTTCGAATTTCATTTGTACATTTATTCGGCGCTTTTTCCGTGCTCCGGAAGGCACGTTAAGCCGTTGGTCCCGGTTAATATCGTTTAATACCGTAGATATTTAGTCGTTAAGCCATGTCAGAGACCAGTGCTAAGCATTGGGATTAGGTCTGGTTTCTTCTCTGGATTGCGGAGGTCAGATGGCAGTCGCTCTGTGTAAAAACCAGTACCCTCGTCCAATCACCTAGATTAGGTAGCCGACCCCGTGAGATACGGGATAAGGCTAAGGAGATGATGATAGAAGATGTAATTTTCAGATAACGAGAACGAGATGTCCCCCGCGTCGCGCTACATCGCGATGGCGCGGCAGGGGCTGCTGGGCGGGGACACGCAGGGGACTCCCACACCCACACGCCTCAACGAGCTTAAACAACACGCCAAACAAGGTCAGGAACCATTTTTGAAGTGAAAACTTCTTTAGCGGCGTTGTACACTTTTTTGGGATGGGTAAAAAATTTTATAACACATTTGCTCGTAAAGGGTCTCTTACTACACCAATTTCAATATTGTATTGTATCTTATTACGTACTTGAGCGTAATCGTAATGTAAAATGCACGAGTGCTGTAAAACACACGAGTTTTTTTTTTTTAATTAGGTAAAACGCACGGTTTATCGAACGGTACTTTTTTAAATCTTAGCAAAGAGTTTTTATGGCAGAAAAGTGGTCAACATTTTATAAATAAAATTAACTTTGGGAGATAAAGTATAATAAAATAAACATTTAATTCTTTGATTTAATTAATTTTTACAATAAATTACAACCATTTATCTGTAACAAAATAAAAAAATATTAATTTAGTTTATTAGTAATACTGGCTGGTTTTTTGTGCTTTGCCTTAAAAAAAAAGCGCTGCGCGATATATACTAGGTAATGTGGGGTACGTTCAGAAACGCTCGATCGATCGAAATTTAACCTGGTTAAAAATTATATTGCCCGTTCAGAGACAGACGAAATTTCGACTAGGTTAATTTTTATCCGGCCCGTTCAGAGGCGCACCGGAAGTGAAGTTTTATCTGACAGCAGCTAAGGTGCACGTTCAGTGCGTCCTACTAGTATAAGATTCGATCGGTATAAATATCGAACTGGGTCGACAGAACGTACCCCTGTGGATGCGCGCGCATTGCTAATTTGTGAACGAGTAAAAATTATTCCTCGCTTTTTTTCTTTTCGCTGTATTGTTTTAATTTTTTAGCTATTTCCTCGCAAATATGTTATAAAACGTCGTACGACATACGTGCGGTTTGATAATTACAGCCTCTGCTTTCTTGTAGCCCTCGCTTACGGCTCGGGCTAGCAATATCGCCTCGGCTGTAAATATCGACGCACCGCACTTGTATCGTAATGTACTATTAAACTCGCGTGAGGACAATTAATCTGATCGAAAATTCGTAAGACGGCGCGGCGCAGGGCGCTTGCGCGAAAGTGTTTAAAACATGGAAAGAAAATGAGTTTTCACTTCTGCCGGCACTCCCGGAGTGCAACCCGTTTTTTATGACAAGAAATCTGCGCTGTCCTGGGAGCTATAATAAGTACAAGGCATGAAGCAGACTCTTCTCTTCCTGGGAAAATTGTGAAAGCCAGAGAGGAAGGGTCCCACGATAGATAGGTGTTGCTGTAGTGAAAACTGACAAGTCAACAAATCGCCTCAAAAATGAATCCAATCTTTTGGATTGTAATGAATTTTTCATGTCATGAAAAGGATGCTGCTGATACACTATATTTCTTTATTGTTTTCAGTCTAGCATAGAGGAAATTTTATGATTTTAAAGACTAATACAGAGTGTTAATTTAATTGCTAGTTTAGAGGGTGTTTCATACATATACAAATCACGCCTTTATCCCTAGAGGGGTAGGCAGAGCAAAAACGAGGGTGTTTCAGTGAGGTAAAAAATTTAAAAAAATCGAACTAAAAAAAAAATAACATCGGTGGGTATTTATAATGATTCCCAGAGCTGCGTCTAGCTCTCGCGCTATAACCAATCCCGCGCGACGCGCGAGTCACATCGACCAGTGATAATGACTCGCGCGAGGTTGGTTATACCGCGAGAGCCAGACGCAGCTCTTGGAATCATAATAAATACAGACATTTGGTTTTCTTTTTTTTTTCGAATATTTTTTATGGGCTCCTTTAACGTTAAAACCCCTAAGCTATAGCACGCAGTAAAATTAACACCCTGTATACGTAAATTTATTCACAAATAGATGGTGAATGCAACATGAAGACGCCGCCGTTAGAAGATGCTTTATCTACTCCCAACCTGCGGGGGCTGAGTCCCACCACCAGAAGGAGGATCCAAGCAATCAGGCGCGGGGAGATGCCCTCAGACCCCATCAGGACACCCAACGATCCATGTAAGTTATAATTATCAGCACTAAAATTCATGGTGGGAAGTAACTCAAAAATAACGCAAAGCTGCTATAACTACAAAATATGTCGAAATATTTCAGTGTCTTTAAAGACATTAAAGTTGGGTGTTTCATCTGGGCCCCGTTTTATCCATCTACAGGCTACAAGGGAAACAAGCGGCAACATTTTCAACATTTAATAAATTATATGGCAACACCACACCAACCAAATTTACTCTATAATTTACTCGATAATAGTAAATGTGGTTGGCGTTGCCGCTTTTTTCCCTGTAATTTGTAGCTTGATAAAACGGGGCCCTGGTGTTATTTTCCTTGTAACTTGTAGCTTGATAAAACGGGGCCCTGGTGTTATTTTCCCTGTAACTTGTAGCTTAATAAAACGGGGCCCTGGTGTTATTTTCCCTGTAACTTGTAGCTTGATAAAACGGGGCCCTGGTGTTATTTTCCCTGTAACTTGTAGCTTGATAAAACGGGGCCCTGGTGTTGTTTTCCCTGTAACTTGTAGCTTGATAAAACGGGGCCCTGGTGTTATTTTCCCTGTAACTTGTAGCTTGATAAAACGGGACCCTCGTGTTATTTTTCCCTGTAACTTGTAGCTTGATAAAACGGGGCCCTGGTGTTATTTTCCCTGTAACTTGTAGCTTGATAAAACGGGACCCTCGTGTTATTTTCCCTGTAACTTGTAGCTTGATAAAACGGGGCCCTGGTGTTATTTTCCATGTAACTTGTAGCTTGATAAATCGGGGCCCTCGTGTTATTTTCCCTGTAACTTGTAGCTTGATAAAACGGGGCCCTGGTGTTGTTTTCTCTGTAACTTGTAGCTTGATAAAACGGGGCCCTGGTTTTATTTCTCTAAACAACTTCTTTTTCTTTTCCTTTTTTCGACCTTCTTATATGGACGATCTTTCGTTCGTTTCAGTTGAAAAGATTGAAACTCCAGACTCTGCGTTCGGCGCAGCGCTGCGGCCCGACACCGGGCGCATGTCGCCCGACGCACGGAAACAACTGTGGAAGATGGTCAACGACCTGCCCGGCAAACCACCTGACACCAAGGATATCAAGAAACATACTGTAAGTGCACGCGATGATGCTGTGTTTCTGTTAACGGCAATCTGTATAACTCGACATTATTATAATGCCTAGTCTACGTATAGAATGCCTAAAACGTCCAGGCAATCCATGAAATATTATTTATTTCACACTTGGCCTAGGCATTATGTGTACAATGCCGAATGAGAATCTAACCTAATCCTAATCTAACCTAACCTAACTAACTTAACATACAGACCAATATCAATTTTTTTCACACATTGCCAGCAGACATTCTATACAATGCCGAGGCATTATGTACAATGTCTAGGCAAAGCATATAATAGATAATAAATTTTGTATGGCTATGGTACGCAATTAAATTAACACCCTGTATGTATAATTTGTGTTGCAGCCTCTATCTGAGATCCGCAACCGTTTCCTCGCTCAGTTCACGAGCGACGCGCCCCCCCCGCACACTCCTCCCTCCGAGTACCACGCAGCGCCCAGGAAACTATTCCTACAGGTAAAGAAGTTATACTACAATAGGGATGTTGACTGGGTGGCTAAAAAAATTCATCATTTGAAAAAAAAATGCACATTTAGATTTAATAATCGAATTAAAAATATAGAAGTTATTGATTTGAGTAGTCAATATTTACAAGCCAGTGACGTCACATCACAACCCAGTATTCGTATTCTCATACAAAAAAGCGTTTTTGACATTTCATTAAAAGTTGCTGATTTGACTAGTAGTCAAATAGCGTATTGTACGCTTATTAACGCAGACCTCTGATTATTGACTGATTTATAAAGAAAATATGTTTTTTTTTCAGGAGCAATCAGATACACCGCCAGCAAAAATGCCAAAATTCACAGCGAACCAGGTAACCTCAGCAGAACAAAATAAATCCTATCCAATAACATACCTTACAGTAAAAGGGCAGAAATATTATACAGGGTGTTAATTTAATTGCGTGCCATAGCTTAGAGGGTGTTTTAGTAACGTTTAAAGAGCCCATAAAAATAAAAAAATAAATCCAACTCAAAAAATCAAAAGACCAAGTCAGTATTTATTATGATTCCAAGAGCAGCGTCTGGCTCTCGCGCTATAACCGACCTCGCGCAAGTCGCTATTACTGGTCGATGCGCGGGATTAGTTATAGCGCGAGAGCTAGACGTAGGTCTGGGAATCCGACTTGTTTTTTTGTTTTTTTGAGTTGGATTTTTTTTAAATATTTTTATGGGCTCCTTTTACGTTACCGAAACACCCCCTAAGCTATGGCACGCATTAAATTAACACCCTGTATACATATATAATTTTTATTTATATGAAATAAAATAGCATCGTGAGTGCTAAAATATCCTCAAAAAGAATGAATCGTAATAATCATAGTGATCTTTTCAGAGTGCAGGTTCCTCATCCCCCAAGCCCCCCCCCTCGCCCTCGTCCACGAGCGATGTGTTATCGAAGGAGAGCACAAGAGCAGGTTCCAGTAGCAACCCCCTCCCTGCGGCCGTCGACGCGCAGCTGCAGCGGCTCAGTGCAGCGCTCAGCGGGCTCAGCGGGACAAGGCAACGAAGATCTACTAGAGATTCCATCACTATTAGCCGACCTATTGGTAAGACAGTGGTAGCAATTCGTGGTTGCTAAATAAGCGACTTAACTAATATAAGTCCATACCTGTCACTTTCTATCATGAGAGAACAGAACAGGATAGCAATAGGAAGGTTACGAATCGGGCCCAGTGTGACAAGACTTGTGGAATCAGCTAGTTTATTAGAATTATAGTAGCTTCCTGTCAGCGGTGTCACCCGCTGCTTAATAAGTTTTCCCGTGGGAATTATGTATTTTCCCGCGGTAAAAAGTAGACTATGTTACTCAGGCTGAATGTAGCATTCTAATGGTGAAAGCATTTTTGAAATCGGTCCAGAAGTTTTTGAGTTTATTCGTTAAAAACATACACACAAAAATTCAAATCTTTTCTCTTTATAATATTACGAGTAGTATAGATTTCGCTATTTCTTTAATAAGTATGTCATAAGTTTATCACCATGCTACAATGCCGGGCCATAAATAATGCACTTCGGCAGCATTCGGCTTTGTATAGCGTCATCCTTGTCGGACTTGTACAAGCCATGCCACAGGATTTTTCAAGATTTGATTGATGTACTACTCCACATCCCCGTGATGTAGAAACTTGTCCACCGTTTTGATTTTTTCTAGTTTAATTATTTGGAATAAATCCTAGGTCCAGAAACGGAGCCAGGCCCTGAATCCCAACCCAACACGGTGGGATGGGACGACACCACCCCCGCCCCGCAACAAGCCCCCTCCGACCCCTCGGCCCCGCCCTCGTTGCACATCAAACGGTTCATGCTGTCGTCTAATGTTGATGTAAGTAACATTTATGTTCATTTGGTTTATTGTCCGATATTGTCAACCTACAAAACCATATTCCTAAATAGCCCACGTGCATTTACGTTTATGCACTTTCCAATTAGGCAACTTCCCAAATAGCCAACTTACAAAACCAACCTTTCAAATGGTGCCGTTTAGACGTACAGCATTGTCACACTACTGATGCAGTATTGTCGCAGTATTGATGACAATTTCCCGATACTCCATAAACTCGTATCGTGGTAATACTGACAATACTCAGCATCATGATATTACTTTACATTTGTATACGGTACCAATAGCCAATTTTCCAAACAACCATCTTTTCAATTAGCCAACTTTCTGAATAGCCAACTTTTTAGATAGCCGACTTCTCAAATAGTCAACTTTTCAGGTAGCTAACTTTTCAGGTAGCCGACTTTTCAAATAGCCAGCTTTTTAAATACCTAGTCAAATTTTCAGTTAGCCAATTTTTTGATCAGCCGAATTTTCAAATATTCAACTTTCAAATAGCCGACTCTTCAAATAGCCAACTTTTCAGATAGCTGACTTTGTAAATAGTCAACTTTTCAAATAGCAAACTTCCTAAAATAAAAAACAGTGCAACACTTAAAGGCGATAATTATTTTCTTCTTCATTTGTAGAACCGCGAAGAAATAATCGAGATGATAGCGTTCCTCGGCGGCGAAGTTTGCGAAGGCACGGAACTGGACCTTGAAGCGACCCATTTGTTATGCTGTACACCCGGGAGAAGTGAGAAGATGCTGGGTTCAGTAGCAGCCGGACGATGGGTGCTGCATCCCGCGTACATAGCCCGGAGCAGAGCCAAGGGCAGGTTCCTAGACGTAAGTATTTTTTTAGATCTGCAGTTTTATTTGTGGATATTTTAGGTATAGTAGGCTATGGCGTGTTTCAGGTCATTGATTAGCTGGCTGCCAAGCCAAAATTATTTCGAACCGCCCAATAGAGTAATTGCATATAAAATATTTTCAGTATCAGAACATATTTAAAAAAAAAAAATCAAAATTATAATAACATCAATGAAAACAGAAATACAATTGATCAAGAAATTATCAAGATATACCAATATTAAGCTAGACTAACTATCTATCTCTCTCTTCAAAACGACATTTTATATGGAAGTAGTATGGCGGTTCTATCATATGACGTCATATGCTAGTCTGGACCTCTCTTTTTAACCAACCACTTTAAAGCATTATTATCTAGTAAACTAATTAAAGTCATGCATATTCCCTATTGTTTTATTGATGCACGCCAGACAATCCGTCAAGCGTCGGTATGATTTGTCCCAGTAACTACATCTAAATGTGGTTATACAAATCATCAGCCAGAAGCGAGTATGTACTTATGTATGAACTAGGAACCGTTCTCTTAGCCTTTTTTACTCAACTAAACAATATCTAAAATATTTCATTTTCAATAGCGAAACTTTACAATTTATTTATTAGGAAGAAGAATTCGAGTGGGGCAATCCCAAAGCCACCTGCCTCCCCTTGCTCACCGGCGCCGAGCGCAACCTCGCGCGCGCCGCGTACCGCTGGAGATCAGCGCGGAATAACGGAGAACCGGGACCATTTACCGGGGTAGTGGCTTTACTACACGTGCCGGCGCCTAGGAGGAGGTTATTGGCGAGATTGGTCACAGCGGGGGACGGATTGGCGCCCGATGATGAGTGAGTAGACTGTACCATACTGTACTCTAGTTATCTCTCTCGCATACCGCTGGAGAGCAGCCAGGAATAACGGCGAACCAGGACCTTTTACTGGCGTGGTCGCTCTGCTACACGCGCCGGCTCCTAGAAGGAGGTTGCTGGCTATATTGGTCACAGCGGGGGACTAGCGCCCGATGATGAGTGAGTAGACTGTACTATAGCCATCTAGTATTAGTTAAACCAGCTAGAAACAACGGGGAACTAGGGTCTTTCACTGGAGTAGTGGCTTCACTACACGTGCCGGCTCCTAGAAGGAGGTTACTGGCTAGATTGATCACAGCGGGGGACGGTTCGGCGCCTGATGATGAGTGAGTGAGTACTAAGTAATACCTAACAATAAATCATATGATTTTGATGAGTCTGAATATTCGTAAAAAAAAACTTTAAGAACATTTTTCCAATAGCATCCACGCCAACCTTAATACCTTACGCGCTTAATCTTCATAAAATAACCAAATAATACATTCCAGGCCGCCATACTCGAACGAGGACATCACGGTATGTTTCGCGGACATGAAGCGCTATCCTCTCTCGGACCGCGACGCCGCGTGGCTCATGTCGCGGAGGATACCTGTGTGTGCGCCCGTCTTACTCAGTGCGTATTTAACAGATGATACTCCGCCTAATCCCGTGGAGCATTGTCTTCCGGACTTTAAGTGAACCCCAAGTGAACATTGTTTACCGGACTTTAAGTGAAAATTGTCTACCAGAATTAAAGTGAAAATTGTCTACCAGACTTAAAGGGAACGGACACTATTTATCAGAATTTAAGAGAGCATTGTCTACCGAATTTTAAATGAACACAAACACTTAAACGAGTATAAATATCATCACAGTATTATTTCGTGGACATCAAGCGCTACCCCCTCTCCGACCGCGTCGCCGCATGGCTCATGTCAAGAAGAATACCTGTTTGTGCGCCCGTGTTACTGAGTGCGTACTTAACAGATGATACACATACACAGACCAATCCGGTGGAGCATTGTTTACCGGACCTTAAGTGAATATTGTTTTATTGGACTTTAAGTGAAAATTGTTTACCAGACATAAAGTGAACACCGGACTTTAAGTGAACACTGTTTATCGGACATGAAGTCGACTTAAACTTTGTCTCCGGTGTCCAAACGTTTCGACGTCGGCCCGAGACGCCGCGTGACTTCTTTCATGAAGAATACCTGTTTGTGCACCCGTGTTGCTTAGCTCGTATGTAACAGATGATACTCCTCCTAATCCTGTGGAGCATTGCTTGCCGGACTTTCAGTGAACACTGTTTATCGGATTTTAAGTCCTCTGGACCTCGCAGCAAATAATGCCATACGATAAATAAATAAAAAAAGTGAAAATTATCTACCGGACTTTATGTGAAAATTGATTTTAGTGAACCCTGTTTACCGGACTTCAGGTAAACATTGAATATCTTTAAGTAAACACGGTTATGAACATTCTTGGCTGGACTTCAAATGAACACTTTATGGCAGACTTTAAGTAAACTTAACACTGTCTATGGGATTTCAAGTGCACTTAGCAATGTCTACTGGACATTGAATCTAAAATGCTACCGGAACTAAAGTGCACTTAGTAAACATTTACTGTATTATGCAGTATGACTGAAAAGTTTGTAATTAATTATTAGTTACGTGTTTGTTATTAATTATAATTAACTAATATAAAAAAAAGGCCAAGAGCGTGTCGGACACGCTCATATGTAGGGTTCCGTAGCCTTATATGTTTACTTAAAATAGCACGAAAACTATAAGGATAATTTTATCTCTTGACAGATTATTATACATAGTTTGTTGAAACGGTTTTTCCTATATTTCGCAAACTATAAATGCTACACTTTTCGTTATAGTTTTTATCACAACTACAACTAAAGAGCTATATTCCATATTTTTTTCATAATTTTTGCATTTATAGTTTTGAAGATATTTTAACTGGAACAAATTTGTGACAAATACTGCAACTTTTAATGCAAATATGTCGAGTCAGGAACATTTTAGAGACTTTGTTTCAAAAAAAACCTCTATTTTATTTTAAAAGACCTGTCTAACGATACCCCACTCAATATAGTACAAAAAGAATATTTTTTGCCCCCCTTTCACTTGTATGGGAGGGGCCCAAAAATACATTTAGGTATACAAAATACATTTGAATTGTTTTTTTAGATTTCCAAATTTGCGTCATCATAATCTATCTTCGTACCAAATTTCATGTTAATAGGTGAAAAACTGAGTTTTTTATAGGGGCGCGACATTCAGACGGACAGACAGATGGACATGGCAAAATGATAAGAGTTCCTAGTTGACTACGGAACCCTAAAACCGATTATTTCCAGTATCTTATTTCCGAACGTTGCTGCATGTAATCATAATAATATGATTAATTTAATAAAACATGTTAAAATAATTACTCTGTATTATTTATTAAGACTAATTTATTTCATAAGACTTTAGATACAGAAGACAGCCATACAAACATACACTCTCTATAAATACCCATAGGGAAAAATAGTTCTCAATTTGCATCATATTCTTGCACTACATCATGTCATAATTCATGTACCTACAAACGGATGTAACAAATATGTTTTATTTAACCATGGGTTGAATCACCCGCATCAGCCAGCATAAACGAATGAACACTGTACATATTAATTACTTCTATACCTACTCATACACGCAAATCTCACAAAAAACATGAACTAACTATCAAACGTCTTCACCATGAGTTTGACAATCTTATCTTCAACACTGGGGTATTGCAAGCCGAATTCCGCGAGCTCCCGGAAGGTAACCTCCGCGACGGTGCGGAACCCAGCACGCTCCGCCGACTTCTGCGACGCCGGGCCAGAGAAGATCGTTGACGTACCGGCGATGCCTTGAGACAGCGCTAGCGGTTCTCTGGAAAAAGGGATTGCTTTGTAAAGTTGACCATACCATCCTCTATCGGCCTTAGAAAGTTCGTACCAACTGCTAGACATGGGCCGTTCTTAATTCCGAACGGCAGACATTCAGATGGAATGTTTTGGATTTTCTTCTTAGCCACTCACTCGGTTTTTCGAACAACCGAGGGAAGGGCATGGGATGTTACTATTCTTACCCGGCACCAGATGACGGGTAAAGGGCAACAAGGATTCTCTTATTGTAAAGTGAACGTAACTGAAGGCCTGGTCAGAAAAAAAAAAGTAGTAGTACGAATAAATGATGCATTACCACATTTTAGGTACTTCTGCAAAAATCTTCTCTCTACTTACCTAGCAGACAGCAACCTCGCGCCGAGTCTGGCTCCTCTGTATTCCTTCTTAACCACCAATCCCATCGCATACAGAACTCTGTCCATGTTGAGCAGCTCAAAAACGTTCACTTTAGTCTCCACATAGTGTAGAGCATTGTATACGTTTTGCCATTCTTTGCCTTCGATCTGTAAAAAAGAAATTACACATTTTTTTTAAAGAGCTTTGTATTTTGTGAGCAGACATTTTTTTTTCAATTTCAATTTATTGATTCCAATTTACTTAGTTAAAACTTCCTCCGACTACCTTACAAGTCACGCACACGTATAGCCTAGTTGGCAGGGTTAGATTCCCGATTGGGCACCTGTTTCTGTCGTCTGTTGTCTGGAGTTTTTGGCTTGTATCTGTAGTAGCCAGACTATGGCACCCCGATACAGAGAATCCTAGTGGGGGTTGCGAATATGATCTGATTTTTCTTTTAGGAGAACTCTGTCTATGAGAACTTACACAGGCATCAGATTAATAGCTTACCTTACAAATATCTTCGGTATCATCCGAGCATATGACGATACAACAGTTGAGGGCAGCCAAGGTCTTGGCTCCGTCTTGATGGGCGTAGCAGGCCAGACTCATGCGTTTCGCCAGACACGCTCGCCAGAAGTC
The DNA here is from genome assembly GCA_029255725.1 of Scrobipalpa atriplicella. NCBI lineage: Eukaryota > Metazoa > Arthropoda > Insecta > Lepidoptera > Gelechiidae > Scrobipalpa > Scrobipalpa atriplicella. The sequence goes on from JARACY010000017.1 coordinate 96,572, forward strand.
CGTTATGCTCTTTACGCTAAGCTCGTCGTTCAACAATCCTAAAATAACGAAAAGTATGCATGACATGCACACACTACAACACCACAGGTTACGCATGAAACTCCTAAACTTATTATTTTTCTAGCTGTGGATAAAAGTTGATATAACTCGTTCACTTAAAGAAACTATTTATAAATGGCCGCCGCTCGCATGCGTTCTCGCTCACTCTCTATTAGGTAGAGCGAGAACGCATGCGAGGTGGACCAATCACGAAGCGAGCGGACGCCATTTTTAAATCGTTTCTTTAAACGAACGACTTATACTTTGCATGAAACATAAAATGTGTGTACCAGACTTTACAAATTGTACCTGCATTTCCGTGCCAGGCCGCATCTATCTACATAGCATTTTGTGTTTATTTCGTCTCTATGTCGTAGCATACTATACTAGCTTTCCTCCCCGCGGTTTCACCCGCAGCTAAGAGTTTTCCCGTGGGATTGAGTTCCCGCGCTGTTCCTACCTTTAAAATTGACGAAATTTTAATACAAACTTCCATCCCCTATTTAACCCCCTTAGGGGTGGAAAATACAAAAACGCTGAAACACGTGTTCATTATTTTTTAATCTTTAGCCCAAAAACAAAATTGGAAGATCCTGCCATCAAAATTGACGGAATTTCCATACAAACTTCCATCCCCTATTTAACCCTCTTAGGGGTGAAAAATACAAAAATGCTGAAACACGTATAAATTATTTTTTAATCATTAGCCTAAATACAAAATTTGAAGATCCTACTTTCAAAATTGACGGACTTTCATACAAACTTCAACCCCCCTTTTTACCCGTTTAGGGAGGGAAAATCCGGAAATCCTTTCTTAGTGGGAGGTTACGTTATAAGAGGAACTTGCTTTCTAAGTTTAACGATTCTAGCTTTAGTAGTTTAGGCTCTGCGTTGATGAATCAGTCAGTCAGTCAGTCAGTCAGTCAGTCAGTAAGGACAAACGATTTTATAAGTTTAGATTTCATGTCTTACAAAGAACGTAGCATAGAAATGTACCTATTGTTACATAACCATTTACAAGTATACCTACTCCGATCCGACATAGGCCGCTATATAACGGGTGTAAGGGACAGCTTCCCGAAAACTGATAGGGGTTGCTCAGTCAACGAAACTGAACAACTATCACCAGGAAATTCTTTCAGGAAAAGAAAAAAACATTAAAGGATACAAATTGTCTATTCGAGGTGGTCATTTTGTATGGGAAAGTTATTTTATTTTTTCATCTCCTGAAAGAATTACCTGGTGGAAGTTGTTCTTTCGTTGACTGAGCAACCCCCATCAGTTTGCGGGAAGCTGTCCCTTACACCCGGTATAGCCTACGTGAGGAATCTTGTAATAAATGTCTTGCTTATCAGTTTATATAGAATATGCATGACTAGAACTACTTCTACTTAGTATAGGCAGTATAGGTAGTAGTTATTTCTTATCGTTATTCTATTGCGATTCCTTAGTAAACACTTGAGCAAAAAATATCTAAAAATAGTGAAGTAATGGTAGGTACTCTAACAAGCCCGATGGTGTAGTGGATAGAGCCGCTGCTTCCTGTGCAGGAGGTCGTGGTTCGAATCCCATCAATGTGTTTTTCGGTTACCTAATTTTATATGTAAGTACGTTCATTCGGCGCCTTTACGGTGACGAAACCTGTACAGATCTACGAAGAAATTTAGAGGTAGTGTGTGAAGTCTTAAATCCATACTGGGTCCACGTGGTCGACTATTGCCCGATCGCCCAAAAATCAGAGTAGGCTCATGCCCCTCGGTGGGGAAGCATATGAGCTGGTGATGAGCTACTCTACCTGAAGATGAGCACAATGCTTCGTCAGGTATGAAATGCTCTACTAGCAACTGCAAAGCTGCTTCATCATCCTCTGGCGGCAAATCCTGGATCACCCAGGTGACTCCATCCGCCTCCCATCGATCGTATTCTTGAGGACAACTGGAGTCCCACACTCGATTAAACGGCATTATTGGCAATAGCCCTCTCTATGGATAGAAATAAGGTGGTCATAAAATCGATAAATTATACTGGTAAATAGGAATGCTAACCGATTGTCCAATATTCCATGTTTAATTGTTTGCGTTGCCTATATTTAATAACCAGCACCCATGACAGTTAAGGACTGTAACTAGGTATTGGAATGTGATAGAGTTTTAGAATTTACTTATTAGTTACCTACTTATTAGTTTTAATTATTAGTTTAACTGCCTCTGTGGTCTAGTGGTCTAAGCTGTGGGCTTACGATCCGGAGGTCCTGAGTTCGATTCCCAGGGGGGGAACACAAAGTTGATATTTGTCAATTTATCACTTTGTGAGGTTTTCCCCAGTTTGGTTAGGACATTGCAGCCTGAATCATCTGATTGTCCGAAAAGAAAAAAGATTCCGTGCTTCGGAGGGCACGTTAAGCCGTCGGTCCCGGTCGCTGTCTTTGATAGTGGTCGATACTGAAACCATGTCAGAGGCCTATAGCTGTGCTACTAGGCGGTTTGAAAACTCTGACACCAGGGTTTATCGGGTCGTTGTTCGACTCGAAAATCCACTCGCTAAGAAGAAGAAGAAGTTTGAATGGATAGGGGTTAAATTAGTTTAAAAATGTGTTAGCAAAAATTTACATCAATCTATTTATTATTGTTTCCTTTATTTGGCATGACTTGGATGGTTAGTTGATTAGTCGGGGGTTGAAACAGTTCATTCAAGAGGTGTTGATTGTCTCGGTACAGACGCGATGTCGCGTGGTGGAGTGGAGACAGGCACCGAACACCAATACCCTCGGGAGAACCAACTGCACTCGTACCTATTCTGTAACGTTGATGTTAGTTGAATTTGAATCTGATTTGTGATTATTTCTAAAAATCTGATTTCGTAATTTCTTTTAAAATGAAACGGGATACTTCCTAAACTCAGTTTTTTTCCGCTAATTTATTCTCTCAATAAGCTTTTTATATTCACTACGAACCATAGATTGGCTACTCAGCACACATACCTACTTATATTGATCCTAATTGTTCAATTGGTTGAGAACGAGCGTCTCGACATATTTTGCTCATAGGTACAAGGATAACGTTACAAGGCTTATTTCAACCAACTAGAACTTTTCATACTTGAGAAAACTGGTTTCTGGTAAAAAATAGCTAAGATGTGAGTAATTATCTGATTAGGTACTTAGGTACTTATGTGTAGTGGCAAATAAAAATAAAATATTTACAGTGATTGTGTTCTATAGAACGATTTTGCTTTGCCAAGTAGCATAGGGCAGAATATAAAAAAAACAATGTGAGAAAATTATAGTCGAGCAATTATTAATTAAAGACTTATTTTGTCGATTTGTACTTTAATACTTTCTCAAAATGACGTATATATGTCGCAGGGACATGACGAAACCAGGGATTTCGCGAAATCCCTAGGGATATCGCGTAATCCCGGAAGAAGGCGTAATCGATCGATCATTACTTACGTCTTCTTAATGAAATGTTTAGTGATTTGACATTTCACTAGACTCAGTCTAGTGAGATGTCAAACAGGAAACATGGGTTCTTGTCGACCTGTCGCTGATATATGTTTGGGAAATTACTTCCTATTGTGAGTCAACAGTGTTAAATTATAATTTCATACCTTTGATAAATTAAAGAGTATAGAGACACTTTACATAAATTTGATCCAATTGAAAGTCTTTTATAAACACATCACGTTTCAAATGCAGTATGCACAACACAACATAGGCAGATCAAACAATCAATAGTAATAATCAGTAGGTAATATTTGCTCGATTTATGCACGCATTCACTCAGTACCTACGATACTAAATTATAGTTTTCAATAAACGTACTAGGTACATATATCTATGAAATTATGCATTCTTATCTAAACAATATCCGAGATATGAATATTGTGACTGTACGACGTAACTGTTATATCCGCTAGTAGGGGACTGACTGGATGATTGAAATAAATTACCCAGTTACTGTACACTGTCATTGAATAATGTGCACACTTACTACCATCTTACTACTTGTGTATGTGTAGTGTACCTACCTACCTACTTAGGTCTATACAGGGTGTAACAGAAAGGGTATATGCGTCGAGAAATGTGTGAATCTACCCATGAAACTGAACAACTTTCCCTAAGAAACATAGGTCGAAAAACGAAAAAAAAAATTGCTGCCTCCACGTTAATTGGTTTTGGTTTCCTAACCTACATGTGAATCAAAACGAAACAGAATAACAACAGATGGATTAATCTCTAGCTCTATAGCTACACAAAATATGTTACACGTGCCGGCAATAAGACAAAATAATTATATCCTCGTAAAAATATACTTACAAATACTTCATAATCATAACGAAACCATTTTGTGTTTATGTGGCTTAAATAATATTCAAGGTCTCGTCTAGGCTTGACATCAAATAGACGTTGAGACAAAGATAACACATTATAAGTAATATTTTGCGCTATTCCTAAACATAAATAGACAAGCAACTGAACCTAATTTTTCCAATATAAAATTTACACTTAAGTGCTTGAATTTATGGTAGATTTTTCAATGCCGAAACTGTGTCTCAAACTATTTTGACGCCTAAATTAGAGTGCAACCATCCTCATACAAAATGACCATTTACCAAAAGGCATAGATGACTAACCAGAGGGTTTAGTAGACATTAAACTTGCATACCTATACATAAGTAGAGTAGGAATATAATAAAATCCCCATAGACAGGCGGGAATAATAATATTAAACTTAATTTTCTCCATCAATCTTCATTACTATCATCATATAGGTATATGCACTCGGGGCGCAGAATACACAAATACTACTTCCGAATATATAATTTTATTATAAATGATATTAATTTGGTTTGATTGATGTTTCACGTTTTAAGATTTATTTATTAAACAGCTTAAGCTTTTAACGAAAAAAAAAAAGGTAGTAAAGACACGGAATGAGATTAATTAAGTGACACAACAACAATACTGTTTAAGATGTTTTATACGCATAAAATAATCATACTCGTAATCTTTAGTTAACAAACGGGCAGATTTAACTGCTGTGAAACTTAATAAAGTCTGAAATAGTTATTTTTTAAAACAATTTTGCGTGTTGAAAAACCGTAGAACGTTGTTCAGTTTAGTTTTTCAAAGATATGGCATTTTACGATCTTTTGAAGGCGAGTTCTAGGTAAGCGGTTGTATTCTGTTGTATGTCTCTAATAAATAAAAATAAAATAAAATAAGCATGATGCAACATTGTCGTCTACATTGTCACTTCCTAGAGCTAACAGAAAAATAGGTTCTGGCTTAACCTAGCGTATAACAATAATCTACTCAATCATATTTCTTGACCATCAGCTTGATAACCCTGTCATGTCGAGGGTACTCCATGCCAGCATCCGCCAGCTCCCTAAACGTGGCTTCATAAACCGTGGTGAAGCCAGCTCGCTCTGCTGACTTCTGCGACCCTGGGCCCGTGAACATCGTTGAGGTACCCTTGATGCCTAGGATACGACACAGGGGTTCCCTGTGGATTCAAAATTGTCATCTATTAGTCGACGCTGCTGGATTTCAGCGAGAAGTATCATAATAATGTTAAGCATAGATATGGTAGGTAAGTAGGTAGGGTGTGGATCAAACGCTGTTGCCACTCTCAATTTGTGTTACTACTACTACACCCATTTGAAGAAGTGGTTGATTGAGGAAAGCAGTCTATCTTAATCATACTAAGCTACGTTATATTATTAGGTACCTACTCGTATGTAATAATGAAGACAAATTGCACTTTTATAATTCATCGTTATGGTTTGATATTGGTATCGATTACTAAGCGCACAAATTCATGCCCTATAACTATAACCTCGTCTGTCCTTACTTTTTCGCTGATCTGATGGGTTGGCTATTAACTCCAATCTAATTAGACCAGTCACTATTTTTTTAAATTAATAATTGGGTACTTGACTGGGTAGCTTAAAAAATTCAAAACGTTTATATTTAAAACTGATGGCTAAAAATATTGGATTTCATTCATCATTTAAAAAAAAATGCACATTTCGATTTTAACAATCGAATTAAAAGTATGTAAGTTATTGATTTGATTAGTCAATATTTACTAAAATGTGACGTCATAATTTACTATTTTCATACAAAAAAGCGTTTTTGACATTTCATAAAAAGTTGCTGATTTGACTAGTTTGAAAGTAGCCAATTGTATTTTAACCGAGACTGACCTGCAAGCCAGCACCCTGGCTCCTAGACCAGCTCCTCGGCACTCTCTTCTCACCACCAGTCCTAGTGCGTAGAATATTTTGTCCAAACCGAGGTATTCGAAGGCATCTAACTTCTCCTCGAAGTATTTTACTACGTTGTACACGTTGATCCAGGGTTTTCCATCCTGCAAATACAAGTTTTAGAAAAAAAATACATTACGCATATTGGTCGGCATAATGCTACGTGTTACTCTCTCTACTCTATACCAGGTGTAAGGGACAGCGTACCGTTTCCTGGTAAAAGTTGTTCAATTTCGTTGACTGAGCAACCCCTATCAGTTTTCGGTACGCTGTCCCTGACACTCCGTGTAAATAGCTTCAAGAGAAGAAATTTGATAGATTTTTCAAATATCAATTTGAATTTGATTGAATTGTTATTTAGAGCGTCAATGAAACACACGGGACATTTCAGATGACTGTTTGGTTATGATGTTAATATAGTTGTCATAGCGAATGAGTGTCCAGTCCATGTTATTTATTGATTTATGTTATGTGAATCTATGTACCATGGGGATGCTATCCTCTCGCGGTTTGCATTCGACTGCGCATACGTTGAATGCGACCAGGGTCCGTTTCCCGTCCTTCGTTGCGTAGCAGGCCAGGCTCGTTCGTTTTGAGAGGTACGCGCGCCATACTTGCGTGATGCTGTGCAGACTGGGAGGATCTTCTGCAATTCCTGAGAAATGAACAATATGATAAGAAAGCGCTTCCTTAAAAGCATAGAAAACGTGTGTATCCTATAATATAAAGCATCACTGGTCGTACGTAGCGCAAAAAATTCCTGTCCAAATATGACGACCCATCCCATTACCTATTATCAATGATGATGGAATTTTACTAAGCAAAATTAAATGGTCAAACATGGAGTTTTTTAAACTATGCGTTGAATGGTTTAATCCTTATTTGAACCCGAATGCAAAAATGTTAAGATAGAGTTCGAAAAGATAGTAAAAAAAACAAGTTACCACTGGTTGAGCATAGAGGCTCATCAGGCAGGAAGTCTTCCACGAGCAGTCTGAGAGCTACTTCATCATCTTCAGGAGGCAGGTCTTGGATTACATAGGTGACGCCATCAGCTTCCCATTGGTCGTAAACACGAGGACAAGACTCATCCCATACCCTTGTGATCGACATGCTAGTAAATTAAAATAGGTAAATTATAATACCTATAGGTACTAAATAATAAAAAAAAGTGTTTATATTTTTAAGATAGCAACAGATTATTATCTGCCTGTAGTGTGTCTGTCTATGTCGCTGTCGGGTTTTAAAATAAAATAACAACATAATTGTTAGGCTAAATTGCTACAAATACATTAGGTTTCTCGGAATTACTTGTACACTTTCGATAAAAACCATTTATAATATTATTGGTGCACCGCACTACGTATAGCGTAAGCGGAGAGACGCGGCGGCGCGGCGCGACAAATGATTCTTTGTATGAAAATGTATGACACTTTTCTATATTTTAATTCAATGTCAAATATTTATTACAATAGTTGAACTATGTACCTATTTTTTATTTCAATTTAATACTTACGTACTCCTTTTCTGTAGATACAGAGAATCAAAGGCTAAAGCTGGTTTCTTAAAAATAAGTAAGTAGGTAGGTTCTCTTAAGGCAACTTCAGCTCACCACAGAATTTATCTATTTCAATTAGACACAATGTAGATTACAAAATTAATCTGACCAAAAACTGTCTGCAAACTCAGTCAACATCTCCTGCCGGAGTGCGAGCGTAAACTATGTACCTACCTACAAGGTACATTATCTTGAATTTCGATTACGTATATTTGTGACTAGCTGTTGTGTAGGTATAGTAGTATAAGTAATTAGGTATGTACACAAACTTGCAATATAATACTGCAGTTGTAATGTAGATGTAGACGTGAGTGAGATGGAAAAGTGTTTGTGGGTTCCGCAATAATAAACGGTAACATTTTCAATGCCAAAGGGGTTGTTGTTACTATCCGTAAAATACAAAAAAAAACAGTCCATCTTCTAATATCTATTTGTAGATCGGCATTTTGTGCGGTCGGCGATTGCCACTTCTCATGCACAATCTGCGTCATATCGACAAAAACAAACCAATTAATAAAGAATCCTTTTAATCATATTTCTTAACCATAAGTTTGATGATTCTATCATCGCTTGGAAAGTCCAAGCCGGCATTGGCAAGGTCCTTTAATGTAGCCTGGTGCGCAGTGGTGAATCCAACCAGCTCTGCGCACTTCTGCGACCCTGGTCCCGTGAACAGAGTCCATGAACCCCTGATGCCCAGAAGACGACACAATGGCTCCCTGAAGATTTAATAAAATGCTTACCTATCAGCTTATGAAATATCACCTTATTATAAAGCAAAACCATAAAAAGACATTAATTTTTATGTCTAGACGTGTAGGTTACCAAATAGGCACGTAGAAGAATAAGCCAATTACCTAATCGTTTCTCTTTATTGTTTTGGGTATATTATTTTTATACAAACGTTTATATTTTATATTTTGATAGCTTAGTTGGCCAGAGCAGCGGCACGGGGTAGATTCAATGCTATTCATGTGTTTTCGGTTTCTTTTAGGTAATTTTAGGCGTGTAACGTTACTTTGACCGGATTATAATCAGCTTTTCTACCTATTTCTGTCTCAATTTTATTCCAATTTTAGAAACTGGACCAAACTAAAATAAGTTCAGTTAGGTCTACAACAGAATCGGCACCAATTTCTCTAAAAATTTGACAGAGGCCGCCATGGTGAAAACGGGTTTTTATAATACACCGTTGACGCTCTGCTTAACCCGCTTAAAAGCAAAGAGGCGAGATGTAATGTTTCCACGTGTTTCCTCCCATCGTTAAAAATAAAGTAGGTTATAAATGGGCACGTTCACTAAATTTTATTATCTTACACGTGTTTCATAATATAATGATCGAACATTTTTATTATATAAATTTTAGTATTAGCTGTTTTATTCATAATTACTTATTGCAAAAGGAATACATTAAAGAACTTTCCATCATATTCTACTTAATCACGGCATAATCAACATGTTTTACTTTGGTGTCAATTTATCTTCATCTGTTAAATGTCGGCTTTCCTTTTTCTGACTTCCAACTACAGGGTCCTAGAAGGGTGTAATTATGTTCTACTCATGAAACTGACCTAGCAGCCAGTACCCTGCCTCCAATCCTTGCTCCACGACACTCCTTCCTCACTACCAATCCCAGTGCACAGAGCAGTTTGTCCAAACCGAGGTATTCAAAGACATTCACTCTGTCTTCGAAGTAGTAGACAACATTATATTGGTTTATCCAGCCTTTCCCTTCCTGCAAACATTGATTTTTAGAAGAAGATTAAAATTAAAAGTTCTGGCGTTAAATTAGGTAATTAATTAATTAGTTTAAAATAAACAGGAGGATTCGATCCATTTTACGTTAACTTTACATTACTAGGTATCTTTTCTACCGAACAACCTATTCCCAAAAAACATAATTTTTTTCATAATTTTCGTATTACTTAATATTAATTATTTATTTGGAATAGCAATATTTCAAATGTATTTTCTTTAGTCAATGGTTAAATTGCAGTGATAAGATAACCGCGTTGCAATCTGTCTCTAGTAATAGTAACAAAGATTATTTCCGCGCAATTCACGCAACACTCAGCCACAGTATTAGTATTATCATGGAGTAATATAATACACTTAGTATTATGTATTCAGGTATTATCGTCACCTTGGGATTGTTATCGTTATCGTCTTGACAGTGGACCGCACAAATGTTCAAGGCCACTAGTTGAGTCTCGTTGTTTCTGGTCGCGTAGCAGGCCAGGCTCATCCGCTTGGAGACGTAGCTGCGCCAGCAGTCGATCAGGCTCTGGATACTCTGCGGGTCGTCTGATAGACCTGAATTTAACAAGTATTTAAGTATCTTCTATTTATTTACTCGCATAGGTGGCACAATAAGTTTACTAACTTATTATATAATACATACGCAGGTATACCTTTGCGGGTATTTTAATATCGTGTCTTCATTTTTTTAATTTTTTATTTGTTTGTAATTCTTTCCAATTTAATTTATACAGGGTCTTTGGCAGATAGTTACAAACCTCGTAGAACCTAAACATGATTTGTCGTAGAACATGTCATGTCATGATTGTCCAGAGACACGGGCTGAGCTGAGCTACATCACGAATTTTTTTTAGTGATCTACCAAACGTTCTGTATAGGAAAACAAGTAAATTTTGAGACCTAGCAAGTTAGTAAAGTCAACAATTTACCACTGGTATTGCATAGTGTTTCATCAGGCAGTTGGTGTTCAATGAGGAGTTTGATCGCTTCCTCATCATCTTCTGGAGGTAGGTCTTGGATCACATACAAAACACCATCGGCTTCCCATCGGTCGTATATATGAGGACAGGAGTCATCCCATACTCTTTCGAACGGCATGCTAGTTAGATTAAAACAAAATAATATAGAAACCAAAAATTTCGTACAGGAAGGATTTGAACCTACGGGCCTTCGGCTTAATTAATTTATACTAAAAACATCATTTAAGTACTTTTGGTTAATTCATTTACTAAAAATAGATTTTAGATTTAATAACGAGCACCACTAACTAAATTAAATTTAATGTCCCAATTAAATTATAAACAAAACATGCTATTATTATGACATTTTTTCAATTACGCACCTTAAAACACTTCAAAAATTGAATAAATCTAAGTAAAGTTAAAAGAGGCACCAAATGGGTGTAGGTAAGGTATTACAATCTCTACCTATAATAATAAACTATTTAGAGATTGTTATTGAAATAACGACTCTTACATGAAACTAAACGTTGTGCAAGATATATAAAAAAAGAAACACTCGATTACACTTTACACTGGACATTACATAACACAACTAAAGCCTCTTACAGTTACAGCTGGCATCAACATAACAATGTTACGCGTCATGTGACTAATTTACTATAGTACTAATAATTATAATTCATTTGGTGGCCTTAATTTCGTTTATATTTGGAAGGAATTAGGTACTTACTTTAGGTACTCCTCTTTTTTCGTAGAGAGCTCCTCAAAATAAAAATTATATTTTGACACAATGATAATGAGCTCGTGGCATGAGATGACTGCGACTGCGACTCGAAATTTTTATATGTGTATCTAACGACCGAATCACAAAATAATGTTCACACGATAAGAAAAATAACACTTAGATTGTATGAAAGGATATGTTAATTATAACACTCTAAGACAAGGCCCGAACATCATATTGTTCTCTTTTAAAAATCCTTCGCCTTAAATTAGTAGCTATAGATACGTAGGATAGATTATTTGGATGATACCTATCATTAATGTGTTTGCTGATCATTATAATATTTGTTATTTTTGTTAACGGATCCTCCGTTTTTCTAAGTTTTGCTGCCATCACTTTATTTTACTTCAGTTTTGCTGCGATGCTCCTCGTTTATTTTCTTTTGGTAGCTCTGCAGCTTTATTTTATATATTTTATTATACCTTCCTATTTTCTAACCAGTCGACCAGATTGAATTAATTGTATTGTAAGTTATTTGAGAAAATGAAACTCGTAATGTGTTATTAGCAATTTTTATGCCTGTACTTAACTAATATAATTAAGATAAACTACTAATTTACTATGGAACTATGATTTCTTAAATAATTTTTAGAATTTGAATTTGGAGTATTAAGTTTTAAGTCTTACAAGGTGTTTACTCCTAAAATGTTTACAGCGGTTTTTATGCAACATTATGAGTTGTTTCGTTTCCGTCTATTCAGAGGCTGTTCTATTCCCACACAATGCAAGACAACTTCAACAATTGTACATTTTTACTGAACTGTGTTGATCAAAGTGCCTGGCTGAGTACTCAGTGAGAAGGCGAGTCAATAGGTTCTGCAGAAATTGCTTTTTTTAAAGATTTTTTTACCTCATTCTCGTTGGAACATCTGTACTGTATCTACTGTAATAACTTTCTAAGAAAGCCGTGTTCTCAATGTTAATTGTTTGTATTTTAGTGAGATAATTAACCTTCTTAAATACAAAATGCAAAAAATCACTTTGTTTGTTTTATCTTGCTTCGTATTTCAGCGTAAGTTGTTTGTTTTTATAAGACTTTAATGCTGTTTTTATAAAATCAATTTAAGATAATTGTTTTTCCGGATTAAAACAGTGTATGTCTTCGGTATTGATTGTAGGCGTTAGCAGTCAATATGTCAGTTTCCAACAACAAGCTCCTCCAAATGTCAATATATGCGCGGGTCCCAGTAGCACTTCCTTGGTCGAACACTTCTTCAACTTGATCTTCTCTGAGTTCCACAACCATCCACCGGTCTGCGTCTGCGTCCAAATGTGTCCAGACCAACCGACCTACTGCTACCCCAACGGCTGCTTTAAGAAAGCTGAACCAACGACCAAGAAGAACGGTGCCATGCCAACCAAATACCAACGCACTGCTCAAGTGTCTCAACTACAACAAGACAATACACAGCCTATGTCTTTTCTTGTAGACGGTCGAAACAGTTTTATGGAAAATTTACTGAACTCCAAAGCCTTTGAATCTAAACAAGGTGAGATTTTCCTAATTTAAAGTCACACTTTAACCGACCGCGTTAGTTCAATTTATTAACATATATTTTCAATTACTTTACAGGTTCTAAATATGATGACGACAAGTCTTACAAAGAAATGCACCGAGATCCTTTCAAAGACCGTTATCAATCTATATTTAAATATAAAAAGACACCCAAAGTGCACCTGAGGTATAACTTAAGAGAACAAGTAAGGCATAAGAAATCAGACTTAATAAAAATAGAGAAAATTGATGTATCTAAAACTAGATGGCCCGTGACTGTTAACGATAATAAACAGTATTACTTAGAAAAGGATAAAAAAGACAGAAAATATTTCCATAATTTGGAAAGTGTAAGTCCACATTATCCGTCTAAGTTTTTTAAAAGAGATGTTGCAAGATTATTTAAATCAAAAGAAGCTAACTTTGAAGAACTTGAAAATACAACTGACACTGATTCATTTTCTTTAGAGAATTTAATTGAAAATCTCATAGAGAGTAGTTTTGGTCCACTCACAAATTATACGGAATTGGATCTTAACGTCAATTTGGATTATGCTATAGAAAACAATGCAACCACTATTGAACCTATAACAGTGCAGTATAAGAGAAGTCCTGATATGAATACATTAATGAATAAGAACACAATGATTATTTTAAATGAGACTACCAGTGTTGTATCGATAAATAACACTAATCAAAACATCGATGAAAATGCGTACCGTGATGGTGATCAAAAAGAACAAATCTATAAGAATGTCTTTAATGACATGATCGCTTCTCTTTCCCGGAATATAGAAAAAAATAACAACAGTAGTATAGAAATGATGGAGCATGCACTTGGGAATCGTATTGAGGAAATTTCTTCAAATATTGAAATAACTGACTCTACAATACAAGCATCTCCTAAGGACGATCTTCTGCCTATCGTTACCACTAGTGTAGACATAAATGTGGATACTGCTACTTGTAAAATCACTACAGAAATATCAGAGGGTACAATTACGATGGAACAAAAAACTACATCAACAGAGAAAGGAATGGAAAGTGGACACACTAGTATGATGAGGAAAAGTCATAGGAGACTATTGAGGAAATCACAAAATAACAAACCAAACTAATATATCAATTGTTGTCCTAAATTCATTTGTGTCTGTTGAATATAAATCGTAATGATTAAGATACTTAGATCGATAAATATAAATGTCAAGTAAACGCACTATGAACTTCTGAAAATAAATTATATTTTGCTGCTCAGCTCAATTTAAAAAGAAAAGATCTTTAAATGGAAATTACAAACCTGCTTTGGACGGTTAATCAATTTTCTAAAAGTAAAGGCTTTTCTTTTCATCAAAACCAAATTGGACAAAAACAATTAAGGAAAGCTGACAGTGAGGGTCTTCATAGATGGAGCAAGATGGCAGCATCTGGCCATCAAGTTGCGTAGCCATCGCGTTGTAATGACGCTGGGTAATGGCTTTATTGCGAATAATAATAATTAGCACTCTAATTTAAAATACCACGGGTTGGAATTGTATTTATATAAATATTTTCATTATGATCTTTAATCCACTCTGTTAGAACGATTAACTAACCAGCATTGAGCATGTATGAAGAAAGGTTAAAAAAACAATGAAGGAACCATGGAGGAAATAGGCTATCTCTGCTTAGGTCCCCAAGGATGGAATTGCTATTCATAAGGTGCAGGCACCTAACTAGTTAGTTTCTGGAATTCACTCCGTATTTCGGTTTCCAGTCCCAGCTACGGAAAGTTCTGGCAATTTCTGGTATGTTTTTGGCACCACTGTTAATGTTAATGGTATCTTTCTTTAATTTCAATAGAAGGAATGCCGATTGTAGTCTATTTAGGGCAAATTGTTCTTCGGTTTTTCGCAAAAGTTCCCTTTAATTTATTCAAGCAAGCGAAAAATAAAGCAATTCAGAACAACAGCCTTTCAAGCGCATTCTATTAAGTTGTAAAACAGAAACTTTTTCCATTTCCACCATTAAGTCGGGGGCCGTGTGGACGAGTGTTTCTGCGCACTTTGTTCCGACCATAGACCGCAATATCGTAAAGACAAAACCAAACATTAGGTACTACAAACATTAGGCAGCTAAGTACTTAAAACAGTTCACTAATGGACAGAGTCTAATGACTCTTCATCGGGGGTTAATTGCCATTCTCAACTCAATGCCAGATATGAATTAAAATCTGAGTGTCGTAACAAATTAAATAAAAGTACGTTGGTAGATGATGACTAGTCTTAATTTCTGTCTTGATTTTTTCATTAATAGTGTCACTTCCAGATAAACTTCGTAAAGATTCGCCTTCGAATCTCCATATTCTGTTGCTCTGCTCAATTTCAACTATATTGATTGCTGGCCGTCTCGCGTCCATACCACGACTACGATAAGACATTACGCCACTTCGTAAAAAACACTAAAGACGCATTTTTACAAAGTTCTATAGTTAGCCTCAATAGTTAATTATTTAGTAGTTTCCTGCAGATTTCGGAAAATTTCAATAACTTTTAATTTGGACTTTTTCTGAACAGAACCTGTGCATTTGGAAATACCTAAAACCTTCTTTTTCGAAGTAGCGCTAGTTTATATAATTATGTATGATCGCTCTTAACTGAACTATGCGAGGTAGAGTACCTACCTACTAGGTACCCAAGGGTCGGTGATCGGTCGGATACCTTTAATGGGTTTTATCGTTTTACCGTCTGTGGTTCAACCTAATGCGTTTAATTTAAGGCTATTGTGTGTTTTTATTTGTTGTGGTAAACTGACTTTGTGGTCTAGTGGTTGGACTCTGCATCAGAAATAGGTGGGCTCGATTCCCACTGTTTTGTTATTTGGTCGGGGGTAGTTCCTAGTTTCGTCGGGAAATAGGATATAGATAACATTAAGAAAGGTGCATATTGAAATTTTTCACTGAATTCAATCAAACCCTAATTCGGATAAACTGAAAATAAAAATATCAGTAGTTTGTCGTATTATATTTATGTACCTACAATACCTAGTACATCGAAACGGAACCCTGAAGTAAATTAAATTTGTTTTGATGGCTTTTATTCTTCGTTTTCTTTTCTGCACTTTCCGGTATCCGATTGAGCTGAAATTTTATATACTTATTTCGTCACTCCCGTCACAGTCTCGGTGGCATAGTTGGTAGTGCAATGGACCGGCAATCCAGAGGCGCAGGTTCGAATCCTGCCCGAGGTTCGTGGCGCAAGTCGAATTTATTATTTTCTTTCTTTCATATTTATATGAATTAAAAATAGCATTTGTGAGTGCTAAAATATCCTCAAAAACAAGCTTTTATTTAATTGCGCTAAAAAGAATAAAATAAATTTATCCTTTATGGGATTTTTACTATCAACTTATAACGTCTTCATTACTCAATTTATATGATACATATAAAAGCTTGTCGCAAGATTTACTTATTTAGATTAAACAAATAAATAAATGACAACAACTTCAGATAAGAATAAGAATAATTTATTTCATAAAATTAATGTTTACATCAATAATTGTGTTTTTTAATTCTCAAACTAAGTATATAAGAACAAGTTGGTACCTAATTAAATCTCGCGACAAGCTTTTATAGGTATCATAATATAAATTGAGTAATGAAGACGTTATAAGTTGATATTAAAAATCCCATAAAGGATAAATTTATTTTATTCTTTTTAGCGCAATTAAATAAAATGTATTTTTACCTTTTAATTTATTATATTCGTATGTTGTGTTATGTTGTGTGTGATCTCTTGCCAAAGAATTTGACAAAGAGAAAACATTTTAGAAAGCTCTCAAACTTCCAACTTTGCTTTGCTCTAGAACTTCAACCATAAATACTTGCAAATGTAATTGGGTAGAAATATGAAACTATGTTACGTATGACTTAAACTTATCATAGACTAGGAATAGGAAGTACCGGAATTACCTTAATTTTTTAAAGATAGGTAACATGGAATTGAAACACACATTGAATGCGTGTGTTAATAAACTACAAAAAGGTTTATTTTTGTAACAATAAGGTAAGGTTTAATATAAAGATTGCATAAAATAGTGTTTAATCAAGTTGATAAGAATATGCAACTAACTACATAAGGCTGGGGCGTCTAATTGCCATATAAAATGGCACTGAAACTGTCTCAGGAAAACTTCCACTTTTACGATCTCCACATTAAGATACAAATAGATTTAAGAGGTTGGCAGCCATTACTTAAGTTGAGAATGGGCCACGAAGTTGGTGATATAAAACAATGGAAAAACGGCAAAAAAAAAACAGCTTTCTCTCAAAAACATAGAGTTTAAGTTCTGTTCTATTGTAAATGAACGAAAAACATTTTATTCTTTATCAAGAAAGACAAGGAATGTAAAGCCGACTGTCAACCTTTACTAGTTGGAGAGGAAGTAACTCGTATCGTAGTTAATAAGACAAAAATCAATAATGTAGAGAGACTCTTGCATAATTTTCTCCTAATCAGATAAATATCATAAAAGTAGATAAAGCGATCAGCTGACTTGATGGCTATACAAGAGAACAGAACCGTCGCGACAAACTTTTATTTCGGGACGGACCAAAAATTTTTTACCCCTACATCTTGATAACTCTTTTTAGCAAAAAGACGTGATTTACAGTTGTTGGCTTTCTCTTTGCGAGATAAAACAAATGTTTTGCGGACCTCGTTTGTTACAAATGGGTTTAAATTGTGATAGTGCCATTGGGGAATGGGAAAATAGATTTTCCGTTTAGATTTTACTTATTTAGTGGGGAAGTTTATAAGAATTTTGCGGGCTTGCTTTATTTAACTGCTGCTAATTGGAAAGAAAATATTTCCTTGAGTTTATTTTATGGTTAAATCGCTAAAAAAGAATGCCAGATATAAGTCAGCTAAATATTAATCAAGTACCTAGATAATAATTAAAGTCAGCTCAAGTAAATACAGTATATTATAATCAACTTTTTTGTAAGTATTACATGATTAATATTTTATTACCCATGAACAGAGCTAGAACTAATTAAATTTCACTTAGGTAAATATAAAAATCCAGGGAATAGGCAGCAGCGTTCCCTGTGAATGGAAAACTTCTACTGCGCTCACCAATCCGCCTGCCATATACATATACATACCCCCAATTTTAGGGAGGCCCATGTCTAGCAGTGGACTGTTGTGGCTGATGATGATGATGATGAAATATCGAAAGGAGATTATTAACAAAACGTGGGTTATTTCTTTTTCGTCTTGTTGCCATTTTTATGTAGTGAATAAAAATCATAATATCTCGGATAGAGATGTAATATTACGAGGCAGGATAACAACTAGCAAGATCGCCCTTGGAGATCTCTCAGCGGAGTATCAGATCGGCTGGGTAAATATAAATAGTAAATATTGATCCTCAGTAGGAATTTAGCCATGGCCTCTAGAGCATTTCTATTAGAAGAACATTTTCTTCATCATATTTCTTTGACACATACATATAACAGTAAATTTATTTTTGTAATTTTTTACAAGGGATGGCGAGCCAAAAATTACGAACTGCAGTAATTACCTACTAAAAACCTAGCTCAGTAATTGTTAAGTGATTATGATTAAATATATTCCATGATTTAAGAATCCCAGGTTCGCATAATATGTTATAATTTTTTTATTTTCCAAATTAAGAAAAACACCACAAAACCTGTCGTGGATTATCACCTTTATAAACAGTTCGTTTTTTTTTTGTCAGGTTAATTCCATGGGGGTCCCAAAAGGGCACTCCGTTGCAAATTGTGTTGAAATGATACGTGAAAAGGGCCATTTGCTCTTTGAACCTGCTTTCGAGGACACTCAATATTATACTCGTATGAATAGGTACCACCTGTTTGTGGTTATAATGAAATGAAATATCAAATTAGGTATATAAACAGGAAGATAGGATCAGGTTCAAGATCTCGCCCTTTTATATTATGAATTAATTTTGATACTTAACTGGCGTTAATGTAGTAGAAATTTTAGTTTTTTATCAAATAAGAATCGTCGAGAAAAAAGCGTTTGTTTTGTTTTTAAGGCTGTCAGATTAATGGTTGATTTGATGTCTTATTTATCATCATCATCTGGTGCCATCTTCTTATTGAGGTTTTTGCTTAAAATTACAACTACCTAGTTTCGTTTGATAATGGGCAATAAAAATAAGGTATGCATCAAACCTCCCTTTAAAATTTGTGTGTTTTCTTCCCATTTAATAAATTCACAAAACGTGTCGTCAGAATTGAGGCCATTATCTTCCTTTCTTAATTATGAACAATTTGAACACGTCCGTGAGTTGTTCCTCTTCTGTATCAAAACGTAAAATGTAAACACGGTTAATAATGTAGGGGCGTAACAAATTTAAGTGACGTTACGCACAATATTCGGTCGCGGAGTTATGACCAAAGTTTCGTCATAACCCGTGACGGAGTGCCATGTCGTAAGGGGGGCTACATACGAGTGACGTAGGTTTATATTTTTCTCAAACATGCATGAAAATAGTCTTATTCCTTATGCAAAATCAATACGCAAACTTTGACATTTACGGTTCCTCAAATTTAAATAAAAAACTTTTTTATTTTTTTCATAGAACTCGTCTTTTTCAAATTTCGAACAACAAAGCGCTCCGTCAAAGTACAAAACCCCATTCCTCCATGCCAAAACTCTCTAGCAAAGTCCAAAACGCCATGACTTCATGACAAAACTTTTTTTTTCTAAGTACACTTGCGTTTAGTTTCAACCATTTGCATTTGTGTTGACCTAGCACTGAGGCTGTACGCCATAGATTCTTTATTTATGTATTTCCCTGCATTAATTCGAGAAAAGCACTATGTAAGCCTCGGCGGAAATAGCAATTGCCTGACTCGTATTATTTAAGTACTCGCCTGCGGCTCGGACTTCAATCCCTACTCGTCCGTCAATTGCTGGTTTTCCATGCCTCGACAACAATGTACTAATGAAGAATTGAGTAAAATATATCAGTTGCTTTTCTATCCGGACATACTGTTAAAGTCAGTAAAGGGGTGCGATGGTTTCGGTGGGAGGACCTAATTGTTTTCATATTCCGTCTTATGTTCCTTAGGGATAGTATTGTTTAGGTACATAATAGTATAATGTAGAACCATCACACTACAGTTTTTGAACAAATGCTATTACATAAAAAGTGTCCATAACCTATTTATTTCATACAATATTTGGTGAGTTATGTTAAGACACAAGGTTAAAGTACAAACAGAAACTTTTATCTCTTTAATACCTTCCACGTGAAAATTACACGAAATACGTTCGTGCAGTTAATGTTGTTTGCAGATATAAAAATGAAAGTGTCCTCAAATATACTGAAATCCTGATAAGTACACTGCAAAAATATTTTTATTCAAGTATGCTATTGTTCCTACACTGCAGAGGGTGGATGTGGGCTGAAGATGATGATGATGATGAAGCTATGAAACAGGTCCACCAGAAACAAGATAATGAAGTTAAAACAGATAATTAATTATCAGCAAACGGGCACTTACTTATATATTTATATGCTAACAGCATAGAATACCTCTAAAAAGTCGATGGACATTTCAAATACGTTTTAAAAAATAAACGTCTTTTTCATAATTTTTAGGCCCAGGTATAATAAATTTAAGTAAATAATTTGTAATAAAGATACCATATGTAAACACCCTTAAAAATGCGTATGTTGCTAAGTAAACCAAGTTGGTGTTATAAATTACAATGGGCGTTTAAAATTCAGCCATAAGAGCCGAGTGTGTTCGGGATGCGTCCGCTCTGAGAATGTCAACAACACTATTTTATGAGAATTACCCATTATTTAAGCTTTAGTTTGGGCTATGAAACGGGTAGAGTATTTCTGGATACGAAGTTTTATTAAATGTTTGTAACGATGTTTGATCCTATGTAACGGTTTAAACATACGTAACTATAGTATCGGAAATGATACTGAAAAATTGATGTTGCGAGAATGTTGGCTGTCGATGTTTGGTGAATATAGTCAAAACTACTTTATGTGAGTATGTACAGTGTACCTAACATATTGGTTCTGATAGATTATGTTAGGTACATGTTACGTTACCCTCACTAACAGTTTCGTGGTTGAATCACAGACATAAAATTTTAACTTTAAATAATCATAATAGAAGAAAGCGAATGCTCTCGAGTCTCTGGCAATTTGAAAACAATTCGGAAATGAAGCACTTTCACATCTCTCGCCGTAACATGCGCGAAACGGGCTTTTAGCGTTATGCTTATTATTAACGAGCAGTGAATGCATTCTCCAGGCCTTAAGGAAGGAACGAGGAAGATCTCATTTATTTTATCGAATTGTAGGACCATCTTCTTACATTTCCATCAAGTAAAATTAAGATTTTCTATTCATGTGACACGTAAATTGCAGGATATGTACTAACATTAATAACCTAACTTATAAGAGTTATAATGCATGAGCAATAAATATAAGCAATAAATAAGATACCGATTTGATTTTATTTGTGACGAGTTTTCTCGTCACTTAGTCAACAGTGGAGTTATGCAATACTAAGAAAACAATATATAAAAATAAAAAAAGGTTGCAATAGACTTGAAGCATGGTTAAACTTAATATGGCAATAAGTACGATTATTTGCTTGATTTTCTTAATATTTTATTTATCTCATCAGTCATCTGAGATATACCCTCGAGCGGATAATTTTCGTTTTTATTTTACACTTTAGCTAGCCACAAATAGGATGGGAATCAATAGTGTTTTCTTTCCCTGCTTCGAAAAATATGCGAAGCAGTTTGTCCTATTTACAAAATACTTAACAAAGACGTTTTAGCAATTTAAGGTTTGTAATTTGTCTAGTCTAGTCTTGTAATTCTAATAACAACAACCTTCAAAATAAGAAGGATTAAGGTATAGTCAAGTTGACGAAGCCTGAATCTCCCGTTTATGCAAATCTGGTGTTTGTATTGTAAGGATGGAAGCTCCTTTTATGAGCCGCGTCTCGTCATAAACGATGCTTACCTAATATTGCTAACGTGATATGAGTCGGTAATCAATCAGTCAATATTTAACAATTTTGAGCAATAATGCTTGTTACATGTGACCCGCAAAAATGAGATTGATGTAAGTAAGTAGGTAAATTCATGTTAAAATATTTAAATTCCTACATGCTATTGAAAGTAGCCTATGCCTAATATTATATTTTCTTTGCCTATGCTGTGTTGTGAAGAGTTTCAAAATTTCGATATCCAACTAAATATATATATTAGATCTTAAATACTTATTTTATCATACTTATTTACATAATGTATCACTTATTTATAGGATGTCTCAGATGATTCAATTCAATACAGAGCTTTTAAGGAAATAAAGGTATGTGAGCAAAATATCAGGATGAAAAAAATGTCTAAACAAGTTACCAGCCAACTATAAGGGATAACCGTGTTAGATACTTTAAACACAGTTTGCTCCTCTCTATAAAAAGTAACCTAATATAGTCCCTAGAGGGATAACGAAGATATTGGCAAATCCTTCTCGGGGCGGTATCTCTTATATAAACATATCGGGGTTTCCTCAAATAATATTTTTAGTCCCTTTTCTGGGTTATGCGAAACTGCTTAAAGATAAATAAAAAAACATCTCCTCTGAAAACGGCCTACTTTAGAAATGTTTCTATGGAGGAGATAGTTTTGATCGGTATCCGGTTTTTATTGCGTCGTCAAAGCGAACGTAATTTTTTATTTGACACTTCTCTTGAAATGTGATGAAATTCATGAGGACATATAAGGAATTGGTGCAAAATATGACATACTCCGTCGCGGGATGAAAAATGCAACTTTTCACGGTATTTTCAAAGCACTGATTTGTGATTTATAGATAACGAATATTTGTCGAAACATTTTTTTTCATCCGGTCTGTATTTCAGTTTATTTGCGCCTTGCAATAAAATTGTCACTACATTATCATAGTTCTGATACCTCCTACATTATGATAATATACAATATCAATTGATTGGCGACTAAGCGTAAGAATGTAAAAAAAGCGATTGGCCACATTTTTACTTCCTTACCCAAGATCCTTTCTTCTTATCTTATCCTTTCCAATACTTTTGCAGTACAGAACTTATTCTCGAGGCAGACTAATAAAATAGCAGATATTTTTTCAACCATACAAAGAAAACCTCAAGGTTTGGTTAAATAAACTTAGGCCTATACGAGGAGGATCCGTTTGAAATTCAGCATTCGTTCGGGTTTCATTTGTATGTAGAACGGATACATGGTAAATAAATAACGATGCTAGATGTGGCTAGCTAGCTTACTGACGAACACTAGAAGTCAGTAATATACCCTTGAATTTAACCTCGGCAAAGACATCACAGACTTGTCTTTGCCTGTGAATAAGCGTAGCACATAGAATCGCCAGATTTGGGACCACCCTAACAGCAACATTTATTTATTTTAAACTCTCGCGTTATAAGGATTAAAAAATATACTTTTGCCTAACTTTCCATTCTGTTTCGGGTAAAGATATTCAAGAGATTTTTGTTCTATTTTTTATTAAACAATAAACGTTATTTGAAAGATCCAAACGTAACGTAAAGTAGTAAGTAACGTAGCAACAGAGAAAATAAAAAAAAATGCTTGGTATAAAATATGAAAGACTTTATTTATTTTGCATTAAATAATTAAATAATGAAGCGATTAGATGATGGAGATTTATTTTTGTCGGCAATTTTACTAGGTAAAGATGGTAGTCAAATTATTATTATAGGATATTCTAGTTGTCTACTGTTGAAACATTAAACTTTTTAATATGAGGTTTGCTTCTTAGTCTAGTCTAGATAGATATAGATTAAGTGAGGTATTAGGTATGCCTGTATCTAAAGAAATATAAATAAATTGTATAGGAAATATATCTCTAGGAAAAGCTAGACTTTGCTCCAGCGATTGAATAGTATACAATCTTAGAGTTTGCCCTGACTTATACCTTGGCCTATCCAGCGTCTTGTTTGCTGCAACCACCGAAGAGGTTTTCTACTGGCACCCATTAATGGGATCCTTTCCAATAAATTAGACAGATAAAGAACATATTGCGAACGAATATCCTCCCCTCTCCCTCCCTCTGTTTGATCGGAATGTTTTATTAAGGGAATTCCCCTTAAACCGGCAAATATGCTTTTGTGGAAAGATGTATCTAACTTTAGACACGGTAGTCTTACCACAGAATATAATAATAATGGCCTAACAGGATATTATAGGATTTGATTGTAATAACAAGGCGGGTCAGCATGAGGGGCCTATTGCAACTGATTAAAACTAAGAAGCGATTTATTTAAAAACAAACTGTCAAAAAAACTGCGAATATTGTGTTTTTAATTTTGAGAAAATTATTGTAGTTATTTGAAATATAAATAAAAGTATTTAATAAATTGTTTAAGTTTCATGTATATAAAAAGCGAAAAATGTATGCATCTTGTCCATGTGTCATACTTCATTACAAAGGAGTAAAAGGATATTTTTTGTGTGTAACAACTAGATAAACTCAAAACTTCTGAATTGGTTTATATTATTCAGCATACCTATGGCCTAGCTTAGCTATATCGTATTAAAAAAAAAATTATTCTTTTAAGAATACATTTCTGGTATCCAATAAACAAATTTTAAACATTTTACTAGTGAAACGTCGGAATGGAAGGCTGAAATATCGCGTGGAGAAAAAAAATGGAGTTGTGTAAATTTTCAGGCGGTCGGTCAGGCGTGAGACGACGGAACCACGCGCCGCTGCTGGAGCCGCGTCGCACTCCAACTAAAAATGAAGCAAACAGATAAATATCAAGTTCCATGCGTAGCACATGAAATTTCACAACATTTTTATTTGAATTCCACAGGTTTTTGACTAGTTTTCAAAGAAATCTGAAGGTCTGCTGGAAAGAAATTGGTAGACCAATTTTTTGCATCGTGCTGAGGACAATGAGTTTAGGTAGGCATCTTGGTTTTTTGGGCGAGGTCGAATTTACTTGTTAGAGCCTTTGTACCAGCAGCGGAAAGAACCGTTAAAGAAGATAGATATTTTTAAACACAATAATTAAATTTATTTCATTACGTTACATTTTATTTTATAGAGCTAAAAATCATCACGCAAATACAAAAACTGTGTACCTAAAATAGTTGTTTCGCTCCAGCTTGAAAGATCCGAGAACAATGAAATCAAAACAATTGGGAAAGTGCGAGAAATTGTCTCCCCGGCTATATCCGGAACGTTCCGCTTTGAACAAGTTCCGAGCTGGGAACTGCGCCGGTTTCTTCAAACTCAGCTTATTTGTGTAGTATGTGCGTGCATAAACCACATTTCCCGCGGGCGCCACATCTACTCGCCTTGCAGCTAGTTTCAGAAACATTTTATAAACGATGGGGTTGACTCGCAATTTTACTCGGAAATGAAATTGTACCCATATTGACACTGGAATAGTCATACACAAAATCAAACTCAAATTATGTTCCCAAACGTTTTGAACTTTACGAAGCGAAACTAAAACAAAAGTCGCACAATGGACCCATTTCAAAGGTTTTCATTTTTTGCGACTATGTACAAAAACATAAAATAGATTAGCTAGCTATATTGATAGGTTGTCAGGTCATCGCCGACTGAATTACAATAATCCAATATCTTTTAGATTGAAAACATCTTGAAAACATTCTATTTTTTATCGTTTTATGCTCCCATCGTACAGGGAAGTCAAGGAGACGGCGGAATCAAGAGAGAACTGGCGTTTACTTCATACTCCACTGACAAGAGTGATGACGAATGTCCCATCACAGTCCAGCACGATAGCAAACACTCAATAAGCAAAAACAAAAACAATTTACAATTAGTATAAAGAAGGATTTATATGGTATACAACTATAATACAGTGTCCATAAGGTCTACGAGATCAGTTGTAGCTTATGCTACGGTCTACGGCGTAGCGAACGTAGCACCGTGTAAATTGGGACTACGAAGTCTCACACGCTACGCTGGTCAAAGTGGTAACGGGTGAACGCATGTGGCGCCCACTACGTTATAGGAGGGTAAAATCTAGATGCCGTTCCGAATTTGATTACATGTTACTTAAAGGTGGGTAGTTTATGACGCGAAAATGCATTGGTGCATGGAGAAAAGGATTCAGTCGGCTCTGCTTGGATAACTATAATTTCAATTATAGAACTTTTTATTTTAAAAACAAAATCGGCACTTCTACCTAATTTTAAGTCAGCAATTTATATTGTCGAAAACGTGTTTAATTTCATAATTTTGTACTGAACCGGCTTTTAATTATTTAAAGTGTAATGAAATGTAATATGCAGCCGGTCAACTCTAGCGAGGGTTAGAAACGTTTTAATTATTTAGTATCGCATTTCTAATTACTGTTAAGGGCTCCAGTATTATGTTCACAGCTGTTGAACTAAAAATATCTTCCAGGCTTTGTTCTTGGTCCAATAAGGGCGCTAACAGGCAGAGCAAAAACATTAATGAACAAATTGAAAACGGGTTAATTAATTTGTCTTCAGTAGATTCCACGAATACCTACCATGGAATTCAAAATAAAAAGTGAGAGTTGACGATTTTGAAATATTAAAAGTTATAGTGCTTCGATGTCACGTTTGACATTACGTCATATTCAATTTATACGACGCGACGCCGCGTAAGGTGTTGCACGCACGCATCGTCGTAGTACGGTATAACCTTTACATTCATATAACTCACTGGCAAAGTTCAGCTGAATGAAATCAGCAAATAGAAAGAAGAAAATTATAGTAAGCTCCAAAACAACAAATGTCTGGCTTGCCTTTTCACCAGATTTTCGTTGTCTTGTGTGAAAGTTTAGCTTCTGGGTAAGCTTATTTCATCGTCATCTCCTAGAGAACAAACACGAGCAAACTCATCGCAATATAAATAAATACCTTGTCAAACAATATGTAAAAAAGCTGATTAAAGTAAGGATTTACTTCGACAGAGCCGAATAAACGCGAAGAGCTAGATTAAAATGCAGCTCCCACGAATAGTTTCACTTGGAGTTTTCAACTAATGCGATTAGTACAATCTGCTCCTCTTGCTGTCAAATAATAGATTTGAACTGCGGGTAATAACGTAATTCCGGCTTTCCCGGAGCACCCGGCCACAGGAAACAAAAGAACAGTAAAACATCTTACCAATTTCCCGAAAGCACTACAGCCTCTTAACACTTTTTTTAAAATTGATTTGCATTGGCCAAGTTCACAAATGCTTGCTACGGGGGGGTGGGTGAATAACCGTACAGACAGAGGTAAAGCTTCTAGTAATTTCCGTAAACCGGCCATGGAAACAGCATACTACCTACTTCAGAAATACATGACGTGACGTAAGCAAAGGAACACGTTGCAAATTTGTAAGTATCATAGTGCGGTTGTATGCAATTTTTTCTTTGGTATTTAATCCTGTGCCCTTACCGAGCGGGTATGAATACTAAGTAATAAAATATTGTTCATAGAAGAATTACTGTGTTTCTTAAGACGTTTTTACCGTTCTATAATTTTCTACTATGCCTGTGGCTGGTGAGGAGTAATGGTGCAGACACTTTGTCCCAGCGCGTTGCAACAAAAGGGATTTTATTCAAATAGTTTCCGCTGCGCACCTTTACACCGCGTTTATTGAAATTCTTTCCAAATTCCTTCGAATGACTTCGCACTTCCGTTGTTTTACCTACGAATGTAAGATAAAAAAAATAGCCGGTGTGAAATTTAGTTTCATCTTAAACCAAAGTATCGCAGTAAAGTTTTGCAGAGTAGATTTTAATTACAGACCGACGACGAATGACTTTACAATATTTATCGTTTTATTACTATATTCATCTTTCTAGATAGCTTCCCGTCCAATCTCAGTTTCTATTTCCAATCGCCATAATTTTCAAAAATAATAAAGATGAAAGTAACCATTATAGAGCTACCCGTTCCTTCGTCAATCCCAGGAAAGTGTCTGAGCATTCGACGCCATCGCTCAGCGTCCCGCGCGCATTCCAGATAGAATTAAGAACCGCCGTGACTCGCCATTTCTGATGCCGAGGTTCAGTATAATATTATACTTAAATTCCTTGGTTCAGTGTAAAGGTGCACATCATCTACATACAACCTATACAAACATTTTAATTTCGTCTCGCGAAAATAGGTCAATCCTACGTGAAAGGTCAAAATAGGTACAGCGTAAAAAGCCAAAAAGTATTCAAAAAAGATTGAGAAAGTACGGAAAGAGAAAAGCTTCGACCGTCGAATTTTAAATACCTTAGTGTTTCCTATGTGTTTATACTATTCAATATCGTTCCAACAGTCTCCTGAGAACTTGGAACTCATGTGACATATTAAATCAAAATAAGTCATACCCTCAGAATCTAACTAAATAATATAAATTTTACTAGCTTCTGGTCAATACAAAACAGAAAAAAGGACTTGTCCATATATTAAAAGGATTTATAACAAAAAGTTTCTATAGCAACCTGAAAAGAAGATTTATCAAAGTCCGCACCCTTCTTCAAATTGGCATGTGCATGTTATTCGAAGCCTGATTGAAGAATGTCTCCACGTCTGGGTCCCGGCGCGACGTCCCGGAATCTCGAGTGGGTGATCCCGGGATCTCAAGACAAAGGCCGACACGCGAGACCTAATCAATACTGATTAAAGGGAAGCTGGGAGACGCTGCCTGGTATAATCAACGTTTTGACAAAATAGTAAAAAAACTAAAATTTAGTGTAGATTTAATATTGGTTTAGAATAGAACATCATTGTTCTTAAAAAAGACCGCAAACATTGTATTCTTTGAAATTATGCCTTCTGATTTGACGCAAATACAGACGTTTAGATATTGGTAAAATAAAATTTGATAAAACATGTTTGATTCAAAGATCTTTTAAGTACTATAAGTACACAAATAGACAAAATGGCGCCACTTAATGGTGTGCTTTTTGTTAATAGAGACCTAAAAGTATATATTTTCATGCGAATCCAAAATTCTATAACAAAGACATAAAACTGTTTTGAAATTTCTTAAAAATGTGACGCAATGTATAAAGAAAATGGATATGTCCTGTTTTACTTGCTGTTTAGTGTAGCTAATAAAAAGTGACTTTGAGTAACGCTGTAAGGAAATACTTATATATCCCGTAAAGTACGTACTTTGTCACGTCTTAAAGACTTTCTACAGTAGTGGCTTAAAAAGAAGAGGTTCCTAAGAAAATAACGCACCGAGTGTTTGTAAAGAACTCAAGGAATTCGTTCTCGTTCTTTGTTAATTTGAAGGCATTTGTAGAAATGTTCCTATTCTCTTGACTTAATTTATTTTGATGAAACGAAATGGTAATTGTATCAAAGCAAATAAGTTAGCACGAATTCAAACTGTAATTTATTAGAATTGCCACGCAGCTAGTACGGTACAAGTTTAACTGCCTTCGTGGTCTAGCGGTCTGAGCCATGGGCTCACGACCCGGAGGTCCCGGGTTCGATTCCCGGTGGGGGACAATGACTTTGTGTTGTTGTTTCTAGTTTAGTTAGGACATTGCAGGCTGAGCACCTGATTGTCCGAAAAGTAAGTTGATCCATGCTGTCGGATGGGCATGTAAATAGTCGGTCCTGCACATGTCAGTCAGTCTGTCCCATCAGAATAAGAGATTGAAGGAATAGAGAGTGCACTTGTGTGTTGCGAAAACATTTGGGCACTAAAAACTAGTCCCGCGCAGTTTGCTGGTCACCGAAAATCGGTTAGGAGGTAAATTTTTGTGTAGAGAATACTTACTGGAGAATTCACTTAGTAAGAAAGGATCACGATAATCTTGAGCGTTTTTACATCTTGGCAGTCAATTACTGCAAGCCACCTGCGCCCTTTAAGGAAACCCTTTTTTAATTTTTTAGAGCAATTTTTTACTTACTTTCCCTTGAGTAGGTACCACGGATTACTTATAATCCGTCTCCGTGGTTGGTATCTACAACATCGTTTATGGCGTTCTAAAGTAATCATGTATTAGTTTAAGACATGCACACAACGATATAATAACTGTACTTATTATATTATCGTTGTGTGCATGTAACTATAGACTCAACTTCTATGTGCTAATAAATCAGTCTAGAAGCGTCTGTCATTTATCAGTCTATCCATCCGATCAAGACTACATAAATTAAATTACAAGCGGAAATATTCCAGATGAACACTAATACTCAATACTCCAGTTTCAGTCTGAAACAATATAGATACAGACCTTAAACATGCAGAGAGGAAAGGATCTCATACAGTTTGTACGAGACAGCAACTATCTCGCGCTAAGTTCCTAGACTAGTCGTGCGTTAGTGAACGAGCAAAGAGGTGCAGTTGCTAAGTACTGCTCGTATTGGAAACTGGCTCATAAATGGTTCACGATATACTTAACTGCCTTAGAAACAGTCACAATACTTTTCTTAAATACTAACTTCCATACTGCGAGATGGCTCAGTAGATCTTGGATCATTCTTATTCTTATTCATGGATATCATTCTGGGTCTACCTTCGACACCAAAAGGTACTAGTTGTCTTTATAGTAGGACGTGAGTTGCTATTCGGGTTGCTGAAACTGGAGGTTACATAAATATTTTATATTTATACTACATAGTAGTAGGGGAAATCGGCTTTGACAGAAATAATATGTGTTGTGCATAATATTTCTTGTGACAGTGCATTCCATTATCTTTTATTATCAATAGATTATGTATCTATGTCAAAATTTGTTTCCTGTTTCACAATAAGGATAATGAGGTTTAATTACACTGGGATTCATAAAGCTATACAATACATTTTAATTAAATTGAGGATAAAGGGACTCCTACTTTAATTTGATAATGAAAAAATACGTACCGTGTAAATGACTTCAATTTATTATCTTCATTTAATATTTATTGTGTACTGAGAAATGTCTACATAAACTTTGAAGATCATCAATAATTCCACGGCAGAGCGATTGCTATTAATAGTTCCTTTCAACTAAGTAAATGAGGAAGCAAATATGAATTGTAGCTCCGTTGATCGCTATTATTAATAAATAATTGATATTCGTTATTTATATCGTGAAATTTGTGTTCCAAATTTGAGTCAGTGCCAGTCTATACAGGGTGTAAAAAAGTTCTGATTATTTCTACTACATGTTCTATTAATGATAATAACAAACAACCTTCCCAAAGCAAAAAAAAATAAGCTCTAATAAAATGTTGCCTTGTCCATACAAAATTGCAGATGAAGAGAGGATCTTTGTATTGATTTGGTATAATTAAAGTAGAAGATGTGGTTAAAAGAAACGCAGTACATTTTAATACCCTGTATAAAAATAAGTAAAAGTACACAAGATACAACTACTCTTTATACTGGACCTAGATTTCCGCCCCATGGTTTCCCTACGAAGCGAAATTAACTAAGAGACAGACTGAATAACTTTCGCATTAATAATACTAGAATGAATGGATAAGACTATATCGTTCAAAGTTATTTATAAAATAAAACTAATTTAAATAACTTAACGAAATGAAGCAGTGAGATAACAAGAGACTTAATTAAAGTGGCGTCGCTTACGCCGAGGAGAGTAGAGTCTAATCCTTTCACAAGGGCTTTCTGAGCCTCAAAGCGAATCTTCAAATTATGCTCTAATCTCTGACTTACACGCACTTTCTATTTTAAATATATTAATAACCATCCTCCGTACCGTAGTCTAGTGTTTTGAACTTTGAGCCATAGATCAGGAGGCTAGGTTCCATTTCCACGGAGGGAACACACAGTTTATGTTTTATTGACAATTCATCACTTTGTAAGATTTCTCCACGTTTGGTTAGGACATTCCAGGCTGCATCGCTTGATTTTCTGTCGAGAAAAAGCATTCCGTAATGTTAAGCCGTCGGTCCCGGTTGCTATCTTCGAAGTTCGATTATGGTCTTCGCTCAAATTATTGCTCTTAGGTGGTTTAAAAATTCTGATACAAGGATTCATCGAGTGCTGGTTCGTCAACTCGATAAACCCATATAATACGACAAGAAGATAAATAATAGTTGTTGATATTGTCTGACCCAAGAGCTTATCTTGCGTCCGGTCGTTGATCTTTTAATACGGATTAAGAAGTCAGATCTTGGGGTCAGCTATTTTAACAAAGATTTGAGATTATACTGATTTGCATTTTGCATGGTAAGCGAAGTTCAATGATCTAGTTAATAAAAGCTTAGACTTATTTATTCAAGTCTGGATAATTTTAAACAAACAAAGAGTCTAATTAATGTGTTTATCAACCATTCACCTAGGGTAGCAAAATAGCAAAGTAAGAAAAGTTTAGACAGACGCGATATTGATTATAAATATTTATAAGTATTTAAGATCCAACTGACAATCAGAAAGTGATATTGATAAACTTAGATAAATAATTAAATAAACAAACATCAGTTAAAGGTTTGGATTTTCTAACTAGAAAAAGAAATACAATACTTATTTTTTTCAGATTCGATGATAATATTCCATGTAGAAAACCAGAGACTAGCCTATTTGCTGCCATCAAAATTACAATTATAGTTCGCCGTTTTGCCATAATAAATCAAGGTTATATCGGCCTAACAAGGGTTGCAGAATACCCAACTAGCTGTATCATCTGAGTGGTAATTTTCACGCTCCAGAGCTCTAATTTATTACAGTTATTATGCCAGTAATTATAGTGCTGTGATCTTAAGAAATAATTTAGGGTGTAAGTGCAGTGTCTTGGACGTTTCTCGGTCATGTTACAATGGTTATTATACGCGTAAATTATTCGCTCGCGTCTGAAGTTTCTACACTGAGGCGTTCATTAAACTAAGTGTACTGGTTTCATATTCAAAATATGATTTAAATGGTTCTTAGAATAATTTGTGGGATGGGATCTACCTACGCTTTTTTGGTAGAGTACTTAATTGCAATTATTTTGTGTACGTTGTGTTGGCTAATAAAATTTTGGTTCGTTGGCTTGAATGTTCCCTATTTCTTCTCTTCACCTCTTAGCCTACACCACACATGTCTAGTCAAATTAATAGTGAAAATAATTTGATTATAAAATAAATAATCGGATTTTCAATGTTTTCATCGTTTAAAAATAATTTATTGAGAAGTACCTAGCTGCTTTCGATCGCCCCAAATATTTTTGTTTACGCACGATGAAATATTACACTTCGAAAGCTATAAAGCCGTTAACCACTTTTTTTCATAAAACGTTCCAATTTATTACTTCCTTCACAAAGAACAATGTAAAAACTTCTCACATTTGGAGTTAAACGGACATGTTTTGCAACAACATAATGCACGGTATGCGAAAGTTTTGGGCCCGTCCAGACAGGGACGTGTGCCATACGTCATGGTACTTATCTACACCCGTGCGCTTTCGACACTTTCAGACATACATTGCTACTATTTTTTCAAGATCATGTCATAGATGTTGATACTATGGGGCAATGTACAACATGACGACGGTATCTCGTGTTTGGCTACACCTATACGTCATTGGGATAGAGATGAATGGAGCAGTTAATTGTGGAGGGCGGAGTGGCCCACTCCCCGCCTCGTCTCTTTGGGACTCTGCCAGCTTGGCTCACCTGCGTGTAGGTGGCCTACAAAGGGTTAATAGTAATTTATATCTCTGCCTACGAAAATAGTAATGGCGTTCCTGAAAGTTACGTATTTCTCAAAGATACCTAGGTTTTAGTTTAAGCGATTACCCTTTTTTTGTTTTAAGCAACGAAACAAGGTTTTAGAAAAAAATATATACTTTATTTGAAAAGTTTTACAAAGGTGCACTTAGTTTTTTATTAGTTAAGCTATTCTCAGCCATACTTATGCAAAGAGTAATTTGAAGGTGAAATGAAGAACTAGTCAATAATTTCATAGGATAATGCAATCCTAATAAAAAGGGTTTCAAAGTTTTTGTAGGGAACTTCAATAAATCTCTCAGCGGAGGGATATTCAATAATTTCCAAGATTGCAAAATGTTATAAAGTTGAGGAAAAATTCAATGAAATATCGCGAGGAGCTGTAAGAGAATTGTCCAATTAGAGTTGGTGCGCCTCGCCGCGTTTCTTATGGAAATTGTCGCCAGTACTCATATACAGGGTGGCCTATGTTTAGTTGTCGTAATTTTTTTAGCTGGAAGAATAATATTTCTAGCTCTATTTTCTGGTTCAGTCGACCCAAAACCGTGCTCTGTAGAGAACCTTGGAGGCTTATGTCCAGCATTGGACGTCTCATGGCTAATGATGATGAATATTTCAACAGTTTCACGTCAATCAGTTTGGTGTGAAAACTTTTAGACAGGATCAAGTGTTTGGTTTAGGCGGTTAATAATTGTTATACAACGTATTTAATATACTTATGTAACGTAAATAGACTTCATTAGTAAAATAAAAAGAAACAAATTCTATACATACCGTAGTTGATTTTAACCAATATTCACTTTTATAGATCAGTCAGGATGTCCTTAAACTAAAACCATTTCTGGACAGCTAAAAATGAGTCACCCTGTACAATCTGCGCCCGAGTCCCGCCGCTGGGTTAACAACGGCTCTTGTCTAGTTGGATAGTTTTTATCTGTGGCGTAGCATTCCAAGCTTGCATTCTGTTAGACCGCCTGTTATTTCAAGCAAGTGTTAAGGCGTCTCGCTTACAAATTAAGATGGATGTGTTGTTGGGATAAGCAATGGGGATAAGAGAGAAAATAGCTATCTATAACTACTAATATTTTAAAGAGAACAACTTTGTATTTTTATTGTATGTATGTTTGTAACGAATATATTCAAAAACTGGTAGACTGATTTCAAAAATTCTTACACCTAAAAGAAAGCTTCGTTCACTTTGAGTAACAAAGGCTACTTTTTACTGCGGGAAAATATCTGATTCCTATGGGAAACTCATTAAGCCGCGCGTGAAACTGCGGCGCAGAAAGATAGAGTGATATTTAAAGAAGGTATGAAGTCTAGCTGGGTGTTCATAGTGTTCATAGTGTTCTTTGTGCGTGTTTTGAAGATTGACCATGACACCATTGAATAAAAGTGCAGCATTTTTTTATTGTTGCAGTAAATTCCCCAATTATGCCAATTCTATAAATGATTTCATAGAGTCCTTAATAAGTATTAACTAATTCAACATTGGATTATTGATTTTTTTTAATACAGACGAAATAATGTTTCCGTGAAATAATAAGTAATCATCTTCCTAGCCTTTTTCCCGTATTTCAAGGGGTCAGCTACCTAATCTAGGGGATTGATCGAGGGTACTGGTTTTTACACAGAGCGACTGCCATCTGACCTCCGCAACCCAGAAGGGAAACCAGACCCAATCCTAGATTAGGCTACACACACAACCTTTAAATTTCTTCGTAGGTGTGTGCAGGTTTCCTCACGATGTTTTCCTTCACCGTAAAAGCGCCGAATTAACGTACATATGAAATTCGAAAACCGAAAAACACATTGGTACGTGGTGGGATTCGAACGAGGACCTCCTGCACAGAAGGCCGCGGCCCTCTCCACTACACCATCCGGGCCTTCAAAGAAGAAGATATAAGTAAACACATAAAATACATGTTGGTATTTCACGTATCATCCATCTCAATCAGTCGTGGTACTGGACGAACAGTACTTCTCCACTGTATCAAATTCAAAGCTATCCATCATTTAATAACTCAATCAGATTTCAGGTAGGAATATTCTGCTACGATAATTTGATCATAACTCATGTTTCTATAAATAGAAATCTATTTGTAAATCTTAATTGTAAATAGTACGAACATAGTACGAAAAAAGGTTTTTTTTATATAGTACCAGTTATAACAACAATAAGACAACTTAAAATAGCTATTTATGTAACTGTTGCATAATGAGGAATATTTAACACGAGTGTGGTTTATGAAACGAGCGCAGCGAGTTTCATAAAAGTATACACGAGTGTTAAATACTAATTATGTACAGTTTCATACAATAGTTTATCTATACTCATACAACAAATTTAAATTAAAGAAAAAATAAAGTAATCATTATTTCTTCTTTTCTAGTTTGCTCAAAAGCAAGCAACTATCAACAACTATCAGAAGGAAATTCTTGCAGGAAATGAAAATATTTTTGGGTTTCCCATACAAATTGTCTGATCGAAGTGGTCATATTGTATGGAAAAGTATTTTTTTTTTCGTTTCCTGAAAGAATTTCCTGGTGCTATTTGTTCAGCAACTCTCTTCGAGCAAGTCCCTTACACCCGGTATAATAATAATTAAATGATACGTTCCTATTCATAACAACCCTTATCTGGATAGCAACTTTAAATACGGGATATTAAAAGGTTAATTGAATTATTTCCTCCCTAGTCCTTTTATGATACGAGAGACTGTTTATTACTAATACGGATCGTTTAGGAACAAAGACAAACTAATTTAGAAACAGGTAATAGAGCAAAGACAGTTATCCTTTTCAAAACTTACGATGTTTTACGATTATCATATTATAATAATCAAATATTATATATTATTGATTGTCAAAAATGCATTAATCGTACGAATTACAAATGAGTGGTTTTGTGGTTTGGTTAATGAAACCAGTGCTACTTCATATTAAAATATTTTAGGTTAACATTACAAAATATGCTTTATTAAAGTTTTTCGTGTTCCCACTATCGGATAGCCAGTATCCTCGAATCGGCAATAAATTAGTGAAGACAGTCCTGTCGGCGGCGGAATGAAGACATTACTGCAAGCTGCTCCGAGATGTCGGCTGCGTGCTAATGAGTCAGCAGTGTGAATATGCCTTTACTTGCCATACACTTCTGTAAAAATTATGAAGAATCAGTAGTTTTACAACGCCTTCTTTATTTAAGTACTTTCTCACTTAGAAAAACATAGAATGTGCCAGCTGCATCTCCTTTGGGGGATGCTGTAAAGCTATACAAGGGATTCGAGGGTTTCAGTATACATATTGCAATTTAGGCGATGGGCTGACAACCCGTCACTACTGCAACAGAGATCTATCTTAAACAACCCTCAAAACTTGTCAGACGTGGCGGAACGACCTTTGTTGAGGTCGTTGACGCTCTGCCTATCCCATTAGGGATACAGGCGTGATAGTATGTATGATAGTACGTTTCTCACTTATTAATAGTAGATGTGTCCTCACTTCTAGCATTCGCCTGTAATGAACATGCGCGCGGATGACTTGAGAATGGACGCCAAATTCTATTTACAAACGAATGCTCGCATTGAGTGCAAAATTTTTATTTATCGCTTTAAGTTCATTATGAGACTGCAAACTTTCTTAAGCTAAACCATATTATGAACACGTTCAATTCGCCCATATTTAAGTACTTACCATATAATTTTCTCATTATCCTTGATAATTTCCTGTCTATGTTAATGTGTGTTCAAGCAGCGGTAATCTATCAGGTGTAATCGAAGAGTCGTTAGCGGAGTCACGTCGTCGGGGCCGCAGGTTGTTTTAATGTCCGACCAGCGCCGGCCATGTTTACCAAACTGGGAAAATACTAGCTTTTGTATCTAGAAATTACCTTTTAGTTCTTGGTCCTGGTCAACGTTAGAAGTAGTCGTTACGTTATGGATAGGTATGACAAACGACACAAACTATTTCAGAGGATTGAAGACTGTGACATCGAAACAAATAATAAACAGATCAAAAATTTCACCGCTCAGGAGGAGAACCGTAGTGGCCTAGTTGATTATGGCGTTGGGACGGTTTTCCAAAGACGCAGGTTCAAATCCTGTCTACGGTTGAAATTTTTGATTTGTTGTTTAACATATTTTGGAAATAAAATAGCACTTTAAGTGCAAAAACACAAATAAAAATGTAAAAATATATTTATTAAATAAAGTGATCCCATAGTTTAGGGTTTTGAAATAACTAGTCCACAAATATTAAATTTTTAATCGCCAAACCCGGTTTTTATTCCGTAGATGGTGTATAGTCGTGGTCTAAAAGTGTATCTCTAAACGTGCACATAGTATATTGTATTTTCCGGGATAATAACAGCTACTTAGTTCATAGAATATCTAAACAATTTTAGTAAGTAGAGCGCTTTCATCCTCGCAGTATCTACTTAGTAACTTCACTTACACAAACGCGACAACTTAGCGCGAGGTGGCGCTACTAGCTTCAAATTGTATGAGCACAAACATACTGACGCATAATATGTGTAATAGAGTAATTAAGACCTCCCTCTGTGCATGTCGCAGGAGCATATAACAATACTAATGTTTCAGCGTTGAACCTTGAATTTTGGTAAGTGTGTGTAGATACCTCGCCACAACGAGTTCATGGTTTGTAAAGGCCAGAGAAATGAGATTTCAGAGTATTATTTTCAGTAACTACTCTTGTAGGTAGGTACTGTCTAAGGATAGATTTTTGTCTTTACAATAAAACTGCCTATGTTTTTAGTTGTTTGTAAATCTTAGCTGTATCTAAAAGATCCATAAAGTGAACAAAAAATATTATTTTCAAAACACACACTGAATCACGTTAATGTTGGAAAGTGAAAAGTCGCAAAAAACCGTACAAAATACAAAACGTTTAAAAAAAAACGCAACACGCACAAATGAACAATGCCTCACCATCACCAACCGCTATAATAATACAGCCTGAACCCATTATTAACTGGGTTTATACCAACCTAAGGTTCTTTGTAACAGCTCGGAGGTTTGTTCACTGTACCCTGTACTGTACAGCGGTGGCGAAAGCACCGCATATAAGCTGTTGGCATTTCGTTACCAACTTTCTCAATTAAAAAGGAATTACTGCGACCGAGAGAAGAACAACGTACAACAGTTTTACGTCCATTTTAATTTAGTGGATGATTATTAAATTATACGGTGTCTACTTGCACAGAAAGTTTTGCGTATTTTAAAGAATATTTGTTGAAAAGGTTACAGAAAGTATCTATTTATGAAGTAAAAAAAGGTATTTATTCAGAGTAAAAGCAATTTTAAACATTGTATTACAGTAAAAGTATCCAGATTTTTAAGGAGAACGGGAATATTTTAATACATAATTATCAATTTCAATGTAGTGGAAAATTGCGAAAAATTAAATCAATTTCAAGCAACAACTTTTCACAACTCGTAAAAATGCTTAACACTTAAATAGACCATAAATTGTATAATATGAAAAATATGGTATATTTCCCATCACCCTGATAACCTCAGAAATTCACGCCCTTAATTTTAAGTCTTACCCAAGTACATATAACAAACTACTCCCAAGCGCAGCTCTCTACGAAGAGAATTCATTTCCACGAAAGCTGCTTAGCTTTCTTGTATTGTCATGGTTTCTTGGTGAAAAGATCTATCTAGCAGCTACGAGTTAGCTACCTGCATTCAAGACGAAACTTCATTAAAGCCACCGTCGGCAGGACCTTTAAGATCTTTGTTCTAATACTAACTAGATCTGAATAAGGTACAGGATGAGCGGTACAGGTACTTTGAATAATAATTGATTATGGTTTCAGTATATTGCAATTTAGGCGATGGGCTAACAACCTGTCACTATAGCAATATACGAATCATCTAATTAACCCTAAAAACTTGTCAGACGTGGTGGAATGACCTTTGGGTCACTTTCGCTCTGCCTACCCCATTAGGGATAAAGGCGTAATTTTATGTATGTGTGTATGTTATAAGTTCTGTGATTCATTTTCTATTTGTGAAATTTGGTACCATCATGTAAAATTTGGATTCCATTCCATAAAAAAATGATCAAACTGCATTGATATTACTAATTTTTTTTATTGATTATGTTTGTTTTTCGATTAGAAATACGTTCTTAAGCAAAACTCAATCGTTTCAACCACAAGAAGTCTCAGAAAAAAATAATAATTTTATTTTCTTACGAACAACTCCCAACGGCTGCGACGCTGCGGGTGAAGAAGTAGGTATGCCAGCTCACGGGCTCTTCATTCAAACTGGAATGCAGGCGAGACGCTGACTGATGGCTCTGTACACTTCCGACAGCTGACTGAAATTAACGGGAGGGGCGGGAATTGATTCACACTCTTGTAAAATAAGTATAAAAAATAACTGTCGGTTAGGTAGTCTGGTCGCGCAGTGAGTTTTTTTAACCCCTCAGGCCTGTGACGTGGTTTGTATAACGACAAACGAACGGTTTGTATACAACGTGTTACAGAAAGGGTATATGCATCGAGAAAAGTGTGAATCTACCCATGAAACTGAACAACTTTCCCTAAGGAACATAGGTTGAAATACGAAAAAAAAAATTTTACTTCCCATACTAATTACGCTATCAGCTGACACATTTTGTATGGAAGGTCAATTTTTTTTTTCGTTTTTCGACCTATGTTCCTTAGGGAAAGTTGTTCAGTTTCATGGGTAGATTCACACATTTATCGATGCATATACCTTTTCTGTTACACGTTGTAGAGTCTAGCTGGATCCAATGGGTCAACCAACGGACATTCAGGAGATAAAGTGTACATTGTTCAAACCAAACTGGAAACAATTTCATAAAGTGGTGATGATGAATTTGATCTTTATGTACTCCAAAAGAAAATCAGACAAACGACTCCGGGTCATCGGTTACAACTAACGGTAGTTAAAACTAAAGGTTGACACTCAAATATTTGTTTATTAAGAACCAACTCTGACTAAAATTAACGTAAGTTAAAATCATGCTCAGCCTGAAAATTTTTCATTTTCCAGCCTCGACAACAATGTTCTATTTTATTAGGTTCAGTGTCAAAGAAATTCACCTGCATACATATTCTAGGAATTCCAATATATGCAGTGCAAGGGTGCAAAACGGAAACAGTTTGAATAAAATTCCTTGTGTTGCAACGTACAGGGGCGTTTGGCTACTTCTAGCTAGTTCATGAATATTATGCAGAAAACTTACCTAGGTACATTAGATTAGGAGACACCAAATGTATATTCAAAATTCTTTTTTTAAATTTAATATTTTACAATTAATACAGTAGAAGGAATGGAGTTTATGCAAATTGTAATTTTAGGCGATGGACTTGACCTATCACTATGTATGGCAAAAAAGTCAGTCACACATGAGGATACTTAATACCCATTTATGAGGTTGTTAACTATGTTCCTGCCCCGTATGAGACTGACTGATGTGTGTGTATGTGGATGACCTACTTGATATGATTGACTTCATAAGTTAAATTGAACGATCATACGATTTCAGTTCGACTATAATTTATTTTCCAGAAATCATAATATCACAACACAAATCATTGTAAATATTTTATTATTTAAACGTTGGTAAGTTCGAAAGTTGATAATAATAAGTTTAAGTGTCATATATTGCCTAGCCTTCAATACAAAAGCCTTAAAATATCTGTTTTTGCTCGACAGCCACTGTAGAAGACTAGACATTCGCTACGGGAAAAGTTCTATTAATTTCTAAGCAATGTGCAATAACAGTGACACCTAGGCTCTCGCACCGAACGATTCGCTTTTAATTGTTTACTTCGTTAGACGTTGTCTTGTCTCACGTATACGTTCATTAGTGCAATTTATGGTAGAGCCTCTTGCACTGTGAAATTGCGTCATGCTGTACATTACTGGGTTTGGTTGAAACGATTGCACATTCTGTGTAACAAAATCAGCTATGGATATAATATGTAGACCGCAGAGAACGAATGAATATAAACCCTAGGCTAGGTTATAGGTTCCTGCTGAAAACTAGCGATACATGTTTTGACTGGAAAATTATGCTGAGCATAAAACCCTAAAACCTATTCGGTATCGAGTGTAGTTACTAGGCTATTTAGATTTTAAGTTATCTAATAATCACTGTTGTCCAAATATAAAACTGGTATCGAATAACACTGAGCAATATTATGTTACTAATTATACTTTTACTAATAGTAGTTTAGTGCCGAATAATTGTTTTTTCTTTCTTTCTTCGCAAGGAGAACAATAACGCCTGGCCAAACAACTTTGCCACTCTGAATTTTCGTGTTAGTAGCGAAATGTCTTATGGCTATGAGAAAAGTATTGCTTTCCCATTAGCACTTCGCTGCTATGATTGTCCCATAGCCAGGCCGTAACGGACATACGGACCGCGGTGTCAGTTACATCGCCGCGTGCGCTCCGGACCACTCCGCGTCATTAGAGCGCTGCTGAGCCGCAACTGCAAAAAGTTTGACTTCAAACTGCGGAAACCGAAACCTTGGAGGTGATGGTGGGTTAATTTTAAATTAATATTTTCTGTTGGTGCTATTATTACTGGGAAATTATACTCACAGCGCTTTTAAAACCTGAAAATATTATATTCTTATTTAGATAGTTAACTATGTTCTTGTAAAATTAAAAACGGCAGTTGTAACATGATGTATATTTTTCGTGGTTCTAAACGGGTTGAAAAGGTACCTAAACAATCATTCAGACTAATAATAGCTATAGACGTACTCGTAGTATGTTAATGAAATTAAATCAACTTACTCTGCCAAACGGGTTTTAACTAGGAAGAAAAAAATAATCAAAAAGATCTATTCATAGCCGGCTTTTTTTTTTTCAGTTCAATAGGCTCCATAGACTTCATTGTTCCTGAAACAAACGCTTTCAGACCGACGGTTTTCGCTCGCCGCCGAAACTTATTTGCATAAGTAAAACTGGGGAATGGACCGAAAAATGTATAGACCAACTGATTTATTCGCAGAGACCATACAGGGTGAATGGAACCAGAGATCCTTCAATTTTCACGATCTTTCCCATGGGAAAATATTTTTGAGGATTTCATTTTTTATTCATAGGAGTAGTGTGAGTGCATGTGCTTCACCATGAATATAATACGCTAGTTTCCTATTACCAGTCAAATCAGCAACTCTTACGAAAACTTTCCACAATATTTTTAAACCTGAACTAGTTATGTATCTTACAAAACACCCATCACCATCATGTAAGTAACGATTTGCTGGGGGTAATTTCGGATAGGAGGTATATTTAATTTTTGGTGTCTGTTTGAGGATAACCACACTCTTTATTCCTACCTACCTACAAAAGAAAATTCACGATTTCAATCCAATTTAGTGATTGTTGCTGTTCATTAACTTCTGTCTTCTTGTTTGATGAATCTCCATTTTTAATGCAGCACACCAAAGTTTCGACGTTGAATAATTTTGTTTCTCTTTTTCTCGACTGTTTCAGATTTTATTGCAATACCTATCGAGAGCTTGTTGTTGTTTTATTTGTTGACCTAAATTGAAAGTAACTTCCATAATTATTTTATTTAAAAAAAATTATAAATACAACATACCCTCAAGTTTTCAGGTCTTTTTTTATTTGGAATTTCTATGAATTCAGTTTCATAGAAGTGTATCAAAATAAATTTTGAAGAAATTTAATAAAATCGTCGATTATCATAGATGTGACCGAATGTAAACATTATATAATGTTCAGCTTCAGATTATATTACATCGCAAGCATAGTTATCGCCAACTAAAGTGAAACCGAGAAGTAGGTAGGATGATTTTCAAACTAAATAACTACTAATAAAATAAATAGTGTACTAGAGCGAAGAAAGTAGCAGACACTACTACGTTCGTATGAATACTCAGGAATAAAAATATTCACTAGTGTAAATGTATAAATATTAAATTTTTACCTACGCGTAAAATCGGATTTCATTTAATTATTACTGACTGTAAATGTATTCGTGGAAGTACAACGCCCGATCCGCAGCGAGCAGACGAGAATACAGAATTCCAGTAGTATTGCATGCACCGTCGGCACGTCTCTTCACATCCACTCGTCTCCTGGAATCAGCCTAAATATCAACTGTCATAGGAACCAGACACATCACTACTGACAACGGATTGTACTACGTGAGGTAAGTAGTTGTCATACGTCATGACAACCACTTGCGATACATCTGTGTATACCTAAATGTAGCTAAACGTACATTGCCTTAGGGCGTTAACGCACTGCCATCATCATAAAAATCGTTACGCCATCTTTCTCAGAGTACATCGGTACGCGCCTAGAAAATATTTTAAGCATTCACAAAATGTGTTTTTCTTGAAACTATCTCGCTGTGAACGCGGCTTGAGGCGAGTAGATGTTGCGCCCGCGGGAAATGTGGTTTATGCACACACTAGGTACACAAATAAACTCAGTTTTAAGAAACCCGGCGCAGTTTCCAACTCGGGAACTTGTGAGGAAACGGAACGCTTTCCGAGACACGAATTTAACCAGACATAGACAATTCACACGTTTTTGTGATTGGCCACTGCAAAGTGCTTTTTTATGCGGTAGAGAAAAGAAAGTCTAAAAACTACAGGGATATGAACCCGCAACAAAGATTTTACCTATGGATTCCTAGAGCATGGGTTTATTATATTGTTGAATTTGCGGTGATCTTCTTCATTGTGTGTTGGGATGAATAAAATTTTTAACAGATCAAAAAGTTGCCACAATAACAGGATCTGGATTGCCTGCCTAAGGTCTGTCGGGCCCTCGGGACACGCTGGACAATTCAGGATGTGAGTCATATTCTATGGGACAGTACCACACGGATGCTGTACTGCACATGGTC
Source organism: Scrobipalpa atriplicella (assembly GCA_029255725.1). NCBI lineage: Eukaryota > Metazoa > Arthropoda > Insecta > Lepidoptera > Gelechiidae > Scrobipalpa > Scrobipalpa atriplicella. Next base: position 141,021 of record JARACY010000017.1, read on the forward strand.
ACAGTAACCCCACTTGACAAATTTCAATGTGTTTCTACGAATTGAATCAATCTGAACCTCAAAATTTACACAAAACAGCCATATTGAGTGGACTGGACCTCCTAAGTAAAACATTCCGCCTAAAGATGGGAAGAGGGACAAGGGGATATTTTTTATTGGCAATAAGTTTTTTACTGTCTAATTTATTGGTAAGGATCCCATTACTGCGGCTGACTAGAGAGGCCGATGGTAAACATGTTATTAAATCGTTCCAAGTTTTTTGAAACAACAAATATATTTTGTTGTTTGGATATTAATCATGACGAATTAATACTGGCTGCCTTATTGCTATGCAGCAATTTCTTCCAAATGGGCAGCCTTATTACTTAGCAGCAATTTTTGAGTACCTGTATAATGTACCTATATATACTATTTCATTCAGAACCTTTATATATTTTGAAATGTTCCTAAAATTAGACTTAAACCCTAACATCAAGTATACACAATGTGAAGGATGATAGAATGTGGCCGTGGGCGATATCTGGAATCTATTCTCGGAGCACACCCCATTACACTAGAGAAACTTCCTCATGGTGTAGAGGGAGTTGTACTCTCCCCGAGGACTTAGTTCTGGACTATGCACCCACATCGGACTTAGAATATAACTTCCTTATTGGTAAATGTGACCACGACTCTTGTGTATTTTGGGAAATATGCAGTTTGATTCGTGCTTTCTAATAAAACTATTTACCTACCCAAATAATTTTTTCTTTCAATCGTAACACATTTTTGATCATAATAAATTATCAGTATCATAATCATCAATGGCACGAGCCTACCCTGAAATGGGGCAATCGGGCTTTAGTCTACCACGTACATAATTATTAGTCGACTTCACAACTTTTGAATTTATTCTTTAGGTGTGTGGTTGCCTCACGATGTTTTTTTTTACCGTAAAAGTGCCACATATGAAATTTGGAAATCGGAAGGCAGCGGCCCTAACCACTACACTGTCGGGTTTGTTTATCTACTATCCAAATTTAGCGGTATTTAAAGCTAAATAAAAAGAGTGACACAAGGTTGAAAGGAATGCAGCTGCGATCTCGTGGTAGAGCAACGGAATCAGAATGTTATTTTGTCTAATGTTTGTAAGATTGAATGAGAAAGAGACTGTTTTTGCTATCTACTTTACGTTCTTCCATACGCTAATATATCAAAAATACAATGTGTTATTTTTCATAGCGAATTTTATGCTGGCACCTTTTAGTTCGTATATTTTTACAACTTCGCTGAAAGGTTTTATATTACGCTCGCTCATAGGGTGGGTGAAGCCTTAAATATAAATGACGATGCAATAAAATCCAATTTCATTCAAAACTATTTGGGTATGCCTGAATAATAGATGAGGTAAATTCCTTATTTCATTTAGAATTCTACAGTTCTCAGAAAAGTATTCAGGTTCAACTAACATTACACAAATTATGTTGATGAAAAAAATCCTCCAAGAAAGATTTACCAATACAGCTTTATCCCTAGGGACTTTTTTTACATAGGTACTTAAAGAAATTCTCTATTAATATTTCTGAAGTAGGTAGTTTATAGGAAATAAGTATCAAAATATTTATAAAAAAAAAAACAGTTAGTTAATGCTATCGATTCAAGCAAAATACGACTTAACTAAATCTTGACAAAAATTATTGCCGTCCCTTTCTGTTCTCTGACATGATATAAAATGAAAGGTATAGATAGTACAGGTAATATTAATTAAGTCGTGACTTTTGCAGCTACGAATTGCTACCATTAACTTACTACTTTAGTTTTCAGGACTTTTCTTAAGAATACTACTGTAACGCTTTTATATACAGCATACCTGTGCAGTGCAGTAGCTATTATGCTCTACTTAAAACGGGACACAGTTCCATAAAAGGGGCTTCCTTCCTCATTATGTGTACACCAGATTTGCATAAATAGGGGATTCTATCTTCGTCAACTTGACTGTTTTAATCCTTCGTTTTCAGCTTTTGTGCAACCTAAATACTTTGCTTTAGTTTACTCACTGCGGAAACAGTGGTAGAAAATGTCGGCAAGGAAAAGCAGCAATGTAAAATCTAGGGAGGAAATAGTCGCTTGTATACTGAAGAAGCAGTGCCTTAGTAAGAGTAGAGAAGTGTTTGTAAAGCAAGCTAAGCTGTCTACGGAATTAGAAGCATCTAAGTGGCGCGTTGAGGGATGGATGAGCGAGCCCACTTAAACGTCTTTCATACTTTGCTTAAGTATTATTGATGATGCTTTTTAATTATTTTACATGCACTTTTAATTACCTAGGGTTAATATTATTTTTGGCATCGTTATGTGGGTATCTGAAATAAAAAGCAATGCAGTGGCAATTTTAATTTCAAAAGGTTTATTTATTGTATTCGCAATATAAACGCATATTAAATGCAGCACAGCGTAAAAATACTCATATTCATGCGGAAATTAATTTAAATTCTGTGTTCGAATTTTAATCAACGTATCACATAGCTCTATCTATCAATAATTTTACCGTGATAACTGGAAAACCGCAGGGCAGGCCTTTGCCCAGCTGTGGGACTTTATAGACTAGCTAGTTCTAATAATTATCCTTTAAAATCAATCAGGGTTCAACTACAACTTGATCTATCAGTAGCTTGAAATAAAACTCAACTGTACTGTAACCTCCCGTAACGTTGGCGTTGCTGTTAGCAGTGATTTCAACCATGAAAATGCTTGTTTCTTTGCTCAGCCCTGTTTATTTTATTTTTGGTTTAAACGGTCCAGTTGTTGACTGCATTGCCATGAGGCTGAACTACCTACAAGTGCCCTGTTCCCCGTTCACATTGCTAAAGGCCCCAATCTGACTTCGCAAGTTTGTTACTGACAACTTACCAATTTCAATGAAAGCTAAGCTGCAGTATCCCGCAGTTTACGTACTAACGACTCTGAGCTTCGGGCTTGTCGTCTAAATCGATGTCTCGTTGCCAGTCGCTTTGCTCTAAAGCCACAGTAGAAATAAATGTTGCAGTATAAAATCTGTATACTTGTTTCATGCTTCTATTTTTTTTATATTCTTCGTGAAGGTTGTCATAACGATACTATGCGCATTTATACGCGTGATTCGCCTTCTTACAGGGTGAGTAAAATTAAAATTATTCGACTTTCGCGGGTGGGTAGTCCATAAAACTATAGGAAGTCAAACATAAATAAAATTCGGCCTCCCATATAAAAAGCACGATCAGCTGACTCACTTCGCTATTAAAGACCAATATTTTTTTTCCGATGACGTATGTGTAAAGAGGACAGGTTGTTCAGTATTGTGTACTAAAAACTCACCCTCATTTGTCGAATGATTTCAATATCACTCTATAGTGTTAACTCGTTAATATGTGCGGTAGGAACGCACGTTTATCTAGTGAGTGTATTTGCCTAGGTTATTATTTCAAGGACACTGCTGAATTGTCTTACTATTTCCTTTGCTTGACTGTGGTAAAGCTTCCGGGTTGCATTTGCGTCCCGTCTAGGCAAATGTTTGCTTGCCACTGTTGCTGTGTTATTGCATTTACTTTTTAGTATAGTATACACTTATGTAGTGGAATGAATAAAACTAATTTCAATTATTAAATTTAAGTGATGCCAGTGTTATTTGGATTACAAACCTATTAAAGTTCTTTATTCTAGGTAGTAAGTAGGTTGTAGGTGGTGGACCTCCTATAAGGTGGATTGATATTTGGGAAAGTAGTTCAAATTGTCTGGGTGCGTACGGCGCTAGACTGACAATTGTGGAGATTCCTAAAACCCTAATCCTGCAGTGGACGGACCTCTATCTTTCAAAGCAAGGACCTCGGGATTCTGATTCTTTGTCACCATGTAAATAAATTAAATTTGATGAAGTTTGGTGTCATGTCATCATCATGACATGATAATGTAACAAATATTATCATATCACGTAAAAGGTACGTGTGTCATATAAGAAGGGATGGCAATTTATATGAAGCCCTTGGCATTCGTTTCCAGAAGCCCCGCTTAATCATACAAGGTAATTTAGGGACAACCGTAGGGTCTCCACGATTTGTTAAAGGTATGTGGATTGCGAATGTAATGATATTTTTTTATTTACATAAACGATCGTCGATCAACCCGATGAACCCTGGTGTCAGAATTTTTAAACCGCCTAATAGCACACACAGTTAATAGGCCTCTGACATGGTATTCTGAAACGACCACTATCAAAGACAACGACCAGAACAGACGGCTTAACGAGCCCTCCGAAGCATGGAATCCTGATTCTTTTCGGACAATCAGGTGATTCAGTCTGCAATGTCCTAACCAAACTGGGGAAAATCTCACAAAGTGATACTTTAACAAATATCAACTTTTTGTTCCGCCCTGGGAATCGAACCCAGGCCTTCCGGATCTAGAGCCCATTCATCAATCATACAATACAATGAGCATTTTCATTTAATTTACGATCTGCATAGGAAGTTATCCTAATTTTCTGAAATCATGGTCACCCTAGTGTTAGGAGGCTCGGGTGAGGGTGTCACCTTGCGTTCGTTAATTTCGGGATCTTCAGCTGCGTTCAGCTCACTCCACCAGACGCGCCACGTGATTTCACATCTGATTAACGTTTAATGAGTGAAGGTTTGAGCACGAACAAGAAAAACTAAAAGTTAATACGGGTGTTGTAAGGGACAGCGTAACGAAAACTGATAGGGGTTGTTCAGTCAAGGAAACTGAACAAATATCAGCAGGAAATTCTTTCAAGAAATGATTTTTTTTAATGCTTTTCCATATAAATTGTCTGATCGAGGTGGTCATTTATGGGTAAGTTAAAAAAAAACATCTCCTGAAAGAATTTCCTGGTGAAAGTTGTTCAGTTTCGTTGACTGAGCAAACTCTTTAAATTTTCGGTACTCTGTCCCTTACACCAGGTAGAGAGCGTAATCTTTTGTGTTTTAAAACGAGTTTTATTTTGGAAGACAAATAAAAGGAAAACATGCCTAAGCGAAAGTCGGTCTACTAAAATTTTAGTGAAATTTTTTCTTTCTTTCTTGATGCCAGCAAGATGACACAAAAATACAAATATCTAAATATCTAAAATGGCAAGCGGACGCCGTAAACGTAACACTATTAGAGACGCACTCTTCACTAAAGGAACAGCACGTGAGAGAAATGATGCATTGTCTCACATGGCAGCAATTTTTGTCTAGGTGATTAAAACAAGACCTTCTTTTAAGAAAAATAATATTTAATAGCCATTGCTTAGTTAATGGCTAGAAATAAGATGTGTCAATCGACGTGCTGAAAACTCTTAGCTCCTTTACTGAGATTCACTAACTAACGTCATAAGTGAGGTTAATTGCCGGCTAGGTCCGGAAGGAACCGCCTTAAATTTTACTTGATAATAGCACCGCCGGCCAAAGTTAAAGTGCCTAGATACAGTGCTTATATTTTTAAACAGTGCCGTGCGAGGAAGGAAGGAAGAAGTAGTTAGGTATTTTCTTCAGGCAAAAAGTGCTATTTAAATTTTAAACTCATTACAAAATAGGTAAATACATACTCAGTTCCATTCATCTAGAAAACCAAGAAAGATCCTATTTAAACCTATAATTTATTTGTTGACCCTTTAGGCATTATCTGTATGTGGTAAAGGCTTCATTAAAGGTTTAAGAGTCTAAACAGTTCAACTTTTTTTTTTAGATTTATTCTAATTTTCTCAATATTTTTGTCGAACGAGGCGAAAACGTCTTTTACAAGGCGTTTTACGCTCTCCCTTACCCGTAAGGGATAAAGCCGTATGTATGTAATGTAGGTATGTATATTACAGTGGGTTCTATAGATAAAGTCGAGTGTGAATTGTCTGTCCGTTTGCGCTGAGCGGCGTTTTGTGTGGAGCTGCGTAATTAAAGCAATCGCCGGCAAACTCGCCGCGCGCATACATTTACATTACTCTCTAATACTCACTGTAAGCCCGATGCGAGTCTCTACTACGTGTCACCATTGGAACAGAAGCTATAGAAATATTTCCATGCCAGACTGGGAGTGACATAAAACATAGAACCATATAAAACGTTCCAACTGTCTCTCTATAATACCATTTCCACAACACTATAGTAAAATTCGCAAATACGTAATAAATAATGAAAATAACGGGTAGGTAAATTGACGTTTATTTTATTTTACTTTGTGTACCTATAACTTTAATTATATCATCCATGAAAATGCTAGAAAACCTATTTACCCAGCTTAAAGTGAAAGTTAAAATACGTGGCAGTTTCGAAGTTAAACGAAACTTAGTTACAATTTTCTTGAAATAGTTAGAAGCCAGTTTAAAGTTCCGTCGACACGAAGTGTTGCTTTAAAGACCGTGACAGTGTGACGGTATTAGTTGTAACTTTATTTCTGTTCAGGCTTTGGCATTGCCAGCATCTGATAGTTTAAATTTATACGGGGTGTAAGGGACAGCGTCTCGCAAACTTATAGGGGTTGCTCAGTCAACGAAACTGAACAACTACCACCAAGATTTTTTTACAGGAAGTGAAAAAAAATAATTGCTTTTTCATACAAAATCAGACACTTTGTATGGAAAAGCAATTTTTATTTTCATTACCTGAAAAAATCCTGATGATAGTTGTTCAGTATCGTTGACTGAGCCACCCCTATCAGTTCGCGGGACACTGTCCCTTACACCCTGTATTATTTATATCCATGATTTAAATAAAAAAAACAGAAAAGGGTGTAGCTATGTCTACGAATATAGCAACGCATACGATAGCAAATATCTACGACGTAACTGCTACGTTTGTAGTAGTAAGTTATTATTATTATGAGCCTGTGGTGTCCCACTGCAGGGCAAAGGCCTCTCTCCCTCCCTTCCATTCATCGCGGTTTAGCGCCAGTTCTCGCCATTCCGTTAAATGTGCGTCTAGCTCATCTCGCCACCTCATTCGGGGTCGTCTTCTGGCGTTAGTAGGTTGCCATTCAGTTGCTTTTTTAGCCCATAGCTCTTCCGGCATTCAAGTGACGTGTCCGGCCCAATCCCACTTTAAGTAGGCAGCCTTCTGAGCTACATCTATGATTTTTGGCTGGGAACGCAGCACTGAGTTCCAATCTCGGTCGATCAGTTTGACTGAAAAATCACTTTAAACGTTCAGTATCACTATTTCTCTAACAACTAAGAGTGGATAAAACCCATTTCCTATCAAAACATCAGGAGCCTGACCCCCATTGCAACACGTAATACCGCATTTGGTATAGCTTATTCAAATTGGCTGCGCGTTTGACTGTCTCCGCGACTAATGTACGCCACGCTTGCTCCGATAGAAATGCACTGGGTGTGGGGGCAATCCGGCGTTGCAAATCACACGATTTAACTAATATAAGTCCATACCTGTCACTTTCTATCGTGAGAGAACGGAAGAGGACAGCAATAATTTTTAGTTGAGATTTAGTTAATTCGTCTTTTCACCGAATCGCCCTCACTATCTGTCATATCACAGCGAAATTCTAATGGCAGATTAGTCATTCTGTTTCAGCTGTAGCCCATTATGTGTCTTGCGGCTACGTATTTAGTCACGCCTTTATCCCTTACGAGGTAGGCCGAGTGTCATCGACCTAGAATAGAGCTCTTTAGCCACATCGCACAGGTTAGAGGGTCACTGGGTCATTTTAAAAAAGAACGAACTGTGTATTATACCATTGTCGAAATTAATTAACAACAACAAAACCTTAGTTTTTCTATACCTACTGTAATTTTCATTTCTAAGGGTTTTTAGTAAAGTAGGTTCCTTTTCTTCAGGAATATCCGATCATCTTACTGTTTTACATACATACATACTATCACGCCTGTATCCCTAATGGGGTAGGCAGAGCGTCAACGACCCAAACAATGGTCGTTCCGCCTTACTTTTTTAAGAGTAAGTATATCTGCTGCTGCAGTCTGCAATTACTACCTACTGCTGCTTGTATTCAAACTTGGAATAGTACCTTCTAGGTCTCGAATACTTAAATCAATAATGAACACATAAAATCCGGAGTGCTCGAATAATTTCAATGCTCCGCGGAATTGCTAATAAAAAGAGTATAAATGCGGAACTATAAATAAGTATCGCAATGACGTCATCAATATGCAGCGCGCGCGCCTCGTTAAATGTTTATTTGCATATCAGCTCCGCTGCGCCGCAACAAAGCGCTGGTGTGCACACCCCTTTAGCTTTTTAATTACATAATACAAAAAGTCTTCCATACTGGATTCGGAGGAGAAATCATGTCGATTGTGCCAACTGCTTTTCTTCCTGGCCATGCTGTAGAAGTCAATGGAGAGAAACGAGGGTTATAGTTTACTGAGATTTAGGCCATGGGCTGACAACCTATCACTATATAGCACAGTTAGTTCTTTATAAATTGACTCTCAAAACGTGTTAGACGTGGCGATAATGCTCTACTAGGAGGAAGCTGATCTTCTGCCTACCCCGTGAAGAATGTGTCATTATAAATGTACCTATATTGGTATAAGGTATTAATGTAATAATGTAGGTATGCATATCAGTTTCGCATATTACAAACATACACATACATATAAAAAAGTCATTCCTTTTACTAAGATAACAGAGACAGAGAAATAAATGGCTGTGAATTTTGAAATGAACTCTACTTGAATTTTTTATCGTAATGTATAATATTCGCATCTCGTAAACTAACTGTTTGTATACCTTGTAACCATAGTTACTAGGACTCAAATATTATTTATATTTACTTGTCAATTTTCACGGAATTAGGTAGGTACTAAATTTAGATTTTACTGCTCTCAGTTTCAATCTAACGTCTGCAAACAAAATAAATTGACTGTTGCTTTTTATTTAGCTGTACATAAATGCTGGAAATTTAAATACCTGGAATTAATTAACAGTTTTTAACTCTGTAAAACTGAAATCATTTTTCGCTCTGTGTTTTTCACGGAACTTCCATGAAAACTTTGTTATTAAAATATTGTGTAACATAAAAAATATAACCTACAAAGAAACCGAAATGAATGCATTTTATTTATTGGAACAAACGAAACAATTTCAATTTACAAGTAGAGATTACGAGCCGGCGACAGATGTGCATTTACTTTAATTTGAATATTAAAATTTAATCATTCCTCGTATGTTTTACCATTTTTCAGATGTTTCATATATGAAAATGTTTGTCACGAAATATTCAACATAATGGATTTTACATGGAAATTTCCAATTTTGAGCGGATTTATGTTGTAGTTACGTAAAATTTCTTACTTTGTAATGTAGAGTTGAGCAACGAAAAAGCAATATTAAAATGAGATTCATAATATAACTTTTGTCATTGGCCTCAATTCAAGCCGTCCAGTTACTAATTCTAATTCTTAGTAGCGCTGTCACTTTCTTAACTTTGACATAAGAACAGGATAGCAAACAAATACGTGAGTTTGACATTTCTTATCTGACATAAGACTGCTTAAATTAATTAAAATTAGTGAGCACGCTCTATGGTCATTCCTTATTTAAAGCGCCGTACTTCAAATTAAGAATGTCAAAGTCACGTGTTTGTTTGCTATCCTGTTCTTATGTCAAATTTAAGAAAGTGACAGCGCTACTAAAAATTAGAATTAGTAATAGTGCGTCCTGAATTAACGTCATTATGTACCTTTTTCAACTAAGTATTTCCTGTTATGCTATAAGGTAGGTTCCTACTAATGTTTTTGGATGTTTAAACCACACGGATTGGGATGAAAATTTGCACAGTCAAATTTAGGTTAGGTCCTGTAATAGGACATAGACTACTTTTCACCGCGGTGAAAACTTCATTTCATCGGAAAAACACACTTAACGCGAATGAAATCGAAAAAAGTGATGATACAAAGTGGTTATCGTAAAAAATACCAAAATATTTAGTAACTGAGCTTGTTCTTCACGGTGTTAATATTAGTCGAATGTAATGAAAATCTTATTAAATGTAGCAAAGTTGAGCAAAATTATTACTCTTTGTAAACTTCAACTTGTAAAATTCCAGTTAAAACTTTATTTTCAAGATTAATGAGTACATCTGGATCCCAAAGAGGCTCTTTGATATCCGTTCACCCGTTCATCAGTTCGCCGAATACGAAACGCAGGCAACAGTCGGTCGACGATTCGGGCTATTGTTTATTCAAAAACTTTTATGATTAAGTTCCAGAATTGGATTCGGTGTAGAAGCGCTTGGAGGGGCGTGCGATATACGAGCAACAAGGATATCTTTCTTTTGTACTCAAACTACTTATGCGCTTTCATGAAATGTTATAGTCATACCCCATATCTCGGCTCCTTGTTTTACTTACTAATAAAATCAAATACTACTTGGTCATGGACCTGGCAAGATCTATGTTAATGTTTGAAATAAAAAACAAACTTGGAAATACAATTTATTATTTTCAATTTAAACGATCTTCACATTACGATTCTCGTAAAATCGCATGGAATTCAAAGAAATTTTATTCATATTATTAAATTGACTTCAATTCACGCTAAATGCGTTATCGTTAATGTCATATTAAACGCATAAAGGTAAAAAGTAAATTCAAAAATATATAAATGCATTAATCATAATTATTATTATTTTTTATTATCGTGGATTTTATCAATTCGATCTTTAAAACTACTAATATTCGACTAAGTGCGGAGCCGTGTGTAAAATAACTCGTAAAGTAAGTTGTTTATCGATTCGTATTTGTCAATCGGCGCCTTGGTATATTTCTGTCAATAGAAATATATTTTCTCTATATCGTTGGTTTCTGTTCCTGCGATTTATGTTTCGTTGTTTTGTTATGTTCTCTTAAATGAAAAAAAAAACCAACAAAAAACTGAGAGTTGTTGTTGCTAACAACATTTAGTACTTGTAACAGTCCGGTATATTGCCTACAAGATCTTTACTTAGTATTAAAATAAATGTTTGCTAAAATGTTTGTTAATGTGTGACTTTGACGTAATAAAAAATGATATTTCAGCAATTAGTGTATGAATAAAAAGTATTATTAAAATAAAAAAATACTTGATTTACATAATATTTTAAATATCGTCAAGGTTGCTTTATCTATTTAATAATTCTTTGACTTTTAATCAAATTAAAGCATTAAATAAAAATGAATGCTTCGTCAGTCTCAAATTCAAATGAATGCCATTAACATTTTTGTTGAGAAAGTTGTGAGTGTTTATTTGTTTATGTAAATTTTGATAAATTCAGTGTGAGATTTTGTTTTATTGTTTTCTATTACTTTTAATAAATTTGACAGCAATCGTATTACTTACCTCTGGCTTAGTGACTATGCAGATGATTTTCGGACATGTTCGTCATGATGATCCTCCAATTTGTGATCTGTTTTAGTATTTATACCAGTGCCTACATCTTTAGTTAGCAAGTTAATAAGCTAATAAACTTGAGATCTCTAGTAAAACTTTTTCATATTATCCATAATTTAAAAATGTCCTACTAACAAATTATTTCACTGTCTTGTGTCTAATGTTTGGGTGAAAATGGCATGTAGCCAGCCAGGCAGCCTGCCACTGTTTCAAATATGAAGGCACTATGAGACGACGCAAAGTAAGGTTCTCAATTTTATTAAAATTCAAATGCTACTTCATGAAGCTCATAAAATCTTCACTGAGGGATATGCAATGCATGTCACTTCTCTGTAACAAAGGAGGTGTCGACTACTACACTTCTAAGAAGAAAAAGTGAGAAAAAGCTTATTGTAGAGCAGACCATATTTCGAGAAAAATGAATGAAACTTTGGATGAACATTTTTATTTGCAATAAAAATATAAAGTTTGTGATTCAATTTGGATGAAATTTCGCTGCACTTGTAGTTTTTCAGCAAAGTTTTGGTATTTAAGTATTTTTTCTGGGGTAAAAATAAATACTTTTACGAAAAAAAGAGGTACTTCTTAAATTTTCTAAGATTTGAGAGATTTCAAAAATTTTATTTGTTGATAATTATCAGAGTTTATACATAAAAATTAAGAGTTGTGTCCTGAATGCCAATAATAAGTATTATAACCGAATTTTGATGAAAAATATACTCATATGGTTTTTCTGCTTAGTAGGGGAGACTAGGTCTGGCTGGTGTGTCTAGTCCCTAGCCTTGATATGAAATATTAAACATCATATCCTTTGAGAGACTGTGTGATTTAATGAAACGTGTTTTATGCATTTTGGACTGTGACTAAAGAGAATTAGAAAGTTACACAAATGATTATTTTATGAAGACTTTATGTGTCCTTTGTTAAGTTTACTTTGTGAAATAAGTATCCCATCTCCCCATCTCCCTACATTTACCCGTATTTAACAGAGTCCGCCTACGACCTATAATTCTTATAAATCTAACCTAATAATTCTAATAATTACCAGTTAAGTGATATAGATGTCAATTTTCGTGCCCGCCGCCGAATAAGTACCTAATTGGCTGTGTTGTGTATGTTGCGTTCAGAATGAGAAAAAACAATAAAAATGAATTAACAGTCGTCCCCTTTACAATTACAAGTTGATATTTACATTACAATAGCGCTTTTACAAGTAGGTAAATTAATCCGAAATGTACAAAGCAACCCGAAGCAAAGAGGGCAACAGGAGTAATCCCTTTCATGCGATAAAAGCGAATTGTTTATGTCATTTTGCACCTTTGTCGTATGCGCCCGTTATTTTCAATGGGGTCTCGCTGCCGAGATATAGGGATGGCTGAAAGAGCCAACTTTATTTTGGTAAAACTATATTTAAAGGATTTATGCAGGTATTAAATATGTCATATTTTATTACAGTGGAAGGACCTGACACATTTACTGACTTATAATATAATGCATCACCGTTTCAACTGTATGCCTAAAATAACTTAGTCGTACCCACACTTCTTCCAAGATCTGCTAAAGGTCACAGGAATCTGCTAGATACGAGCTGCATTCGACTGATCGTTGCGGAGATGCTTGGTGGAAGCCTCCTGTCCTGCAGTGGATTTCTTTCAGCTGAGACATGTAACAAGTTTTTTTCTTTAATGCTTTATAAAGCAAAGAAACATGAGTGTGTATATGAAGAAATAGTCGTCAAATCCAGGGAGGTATTGGTCTGCGTTCACAATTCATCTTTACACCGAGCAGGCCGCAATGGAAAGTCACAGATAGCTATGGCATAGCCGTTAACCTTTTGGACAGGGATGTATTTGGAGGGCGCGATGCATTCATAGAAAAAAATGCTTATATTTTTACTGCATAGTTCGACGGCGTAGTAACAAGTTTACGTTTTTAATATTTAGTGTTTTACAAAGCTAGTTTATGAAAACATATCAATAATACCTATTAGGAAATTAAATGGGAATCAGAGACAATTATGATAGAAAATAAAATAAAAATTTTAATTGTTTACATTTTATTGTTTCTTTTTTACTACCTAATCCGGCCCAACATGTCACGAAACATTTACAGCTACAGTGTAAACAGTTTTATTCCCTGACCTTCCCATAAACTGATGTAAGCAGGTAAACAAAAGGCTCTACACTTTTAGTGATACCTTAAAAAAGGGATTACAAAGAAACGTGAAAACTAGTAGAAAGGCGAAATGTGCAAAATGGCGATAGGTATATCAAGGCTTATTTTGTTTATCCCCTGATACGGTCCTGTGGGTGACGTCACCTTTATGTAGCCCGACAAGGGGTTAACGCGCGCGGATAAAAAGTGCAAATGTCCACACCGTTACGTGTGTACGGGGCTTTATTCTTCTACCGCCAGTGTTCGGGTTTATAAGCCTGGTTACACGATGCTAGTTTGCAGATGGTTTATACTGTGGTTATATCCCGTTTTTTGTTGTTTGTTTCTTAGAGGAACGAACATTAAAATTTTGTTGGATTGTTGAAAAAATAAAGTAATAGGTATTGAAATTAGCAGGCACAAAAATCATGCCTTTATAATGTACACGTTTGTTTTGTGAGTAAGAAGAAGAAAAGAAAGAAAGAAAATAAATTTATAGGTACGAATTTTATCTTGTTTGGCTGATACTTTTAATATCCCTGGCATGAAAACGAATGAAATTTTAAGTGTACTTACCTTTAAATGAACACCTGAAAATGTACCAGAATAACAATACAAATAAAATAAGTTTACTTTGAAACAAACTGTATCTGACAATATTGTGGGAGTTTGTGTGTCTAACGTCTACGTTTCTAAAACAATAACCTTGTTCCTTTTACACAAAAATCGACCAAACAGAATCAAAATAAATAAGTAGGTACCTACTATATTTTTTCTACAATTTACTGAGCAAAATTTACCTTGAATCCCTTGGGCTATTACAAATTCGATGCTCTATTCTAATAGGTACCTCTCTCTGGAGGCTCCGAATCGTTCATAATTGTGAAGCTCCAAGCACTGATTAAATTTCGTCGAAAATTGAACTAATGTAGGACCATGAAGTAATACATACCTACATACATACCTACCTAGAACTGACAGCCCTTTTTCCTTGGGGAGGATAACGCAGAAGACCAAAGCATATAACCTAGTAGGAGCATGCTACCGTTGGCTGACGGTCGTTTTCCTGGGCCTCTCGCTACATGGAAAAACACCCGGCTGGTTAAATGGTGAACTACCCCTGATGACATTGGACATACCTTATACCAAGTCAACAAGACTGAGGTGAAATAAAAAATATCTGCCTGTCTTCAAAATCAGTGGATTGAACCAGGCACATTTGAATAGTCTCTGATTAGAAAAGCTCTCTTCCGCTGAAACTCCTAGACTAATCCAGTAAGTAAACGTTATCACTCAGTCCAAAAACGGCAGGTAATTGTAAGTCCACATACCACAATTTCTAGTCGTCACTGCGACTATTTACTTGAGCTCGCGACAAAAATCCAATTGCGAATAGAAATTGAATGGAGCGAATTATCCGCGAATTCGTTTTCGAGTGAAAGCGATTGCGAATCCAATAAATGGCGGGCTTTGCAGAATTTTAATGGCTCGATATAGACCGGAGGATTCTATGCGCTTTACCTCCGCCATACCGTGTTCCACTTAGTATTCTATATGCAAATAGAAAAAAAGTACGTATCGAATCATTTTTCTTCTCTCTCGGTAAAGACGCTGTAGTCTTAGTAAGTACTTAGGCGCGCCTATATTCTCGTCTAGTGCTTGTACTAATACCCACCACGTTACACGATGAAGTTTTGGCCTTGGATGCTGTAAAGACGTGTAACAGACATGGGAATTTGTGTGTGATAGGGATTCTGACTGCAACAACTGACAACAGGTTACAGCTCGAAATAAGAAAAATATATTTTTACTTCCCATACTAAATACGTGCTATGAGTTAAGAGCTATGTTCCTTCTCCTGTAGGTAAAACTGTAAGACCTTTATGAAAGTCAGTGACTGATTCTAAGAGGCTATATTCTGCGGCATTAGAATATGAACGTATAAAAATGGCATTTCTCATTTAAAATTGCCACTTGCTTCCACCATTTATAAAAGTCAGAGAATTTGGAGTTGCATTTTGCACTATCTCAACAACCATGTTGAAATTTCTACATTTCAATAGAAAAGTGTCTTTTCTAGATAATTAAAACGATATTAACTCAAGAATTAGAATTCATGTTGAAGTGATCATAAAAACCGAATACATTATCCACGAAAGAAAAAATATTCCGTTGAACAAAGACTTGTGAACTTGATAATAGAAAAATTAATTCGATTATTGAAGAAAAAACTATTATATCGGTGTCGGATAATATAAAACCACCTGTTTTGCTAAGTTCACAAAGTTTGCAAATTCACCTAGTAGACAAACACATAGGATGTTGATATTAAAACCTTGCCAGGGTTACACGGGCACCGTCAGTAGTGTATTTAGTTTATATTATTTACTTCACATTATAATCAAAACAATAAAAAAAAAGATTTACTATTAAAATGAAAAATATTGTGCTAGTTCATAAAGATTTATTTTCGCCATACATTGCACACCTGTAGCAAGTACTGGCCAAAAAGAATAATGATACGCAAATAAATTTAAACCGCCCTAGTACGTTGTAAAGTTATTAAAAAAAATACAAAGCATGGTACGCAATTCTGTAGCGAAAGGACAATAAAATATGAATATTGCTTTGTCGTTTGTTCTTTCCCATTTTGGTGGAATAAAGGGAAACCGGTCGGAGTACGAAATTTGCCTTTGATCTGGTAGTCAGGTTATTCAAAGAATATTAAAAGAAATGCTGGAGGGTTCTTGTAGACAATATACATGAAAGGCAAAATTAATAAATTAATACCTAACCTAACAGATTCAGAGAAAGAACTGTATTAAAAGCAAGGTATTATATTTCAGTACTTACCTACGTAAAAGTCTTCGCACATCACATCGATTCGATACTCCACATGTATTACTATCCAATACTGTGCTAACTCAATCAAACTTTTATAAGTATCTAGCTAAAGATGCGTTGGTATGTATAATGTAACATTTATATTTACAATCATAATACAGGGTTGCTATGTAACATTATGAATATGGACACGCGTTGGTTGTAAAACCTACCCTACGTAACAAGACACGAAGCTCATGTTTTAGTGCCGTACATTGAGTTGAGTTGGAATGGAATCAGAGTTAGGCCGGTGATATGTGCGATAGGTACCTACCTAGGTGGTCAAAAGCAGGTTAACACTTTTGATATCACCAAAACATGTAAGAAATAAGGTTTTAGAAATTTTAATTAATATGCCTACTACTTAATATGAATCTGCGTATTTTCTCCTGATTTAAACCATCTGGATTTATTTTCATAGGCTCAGGTACAAAAAAAGTAAAAAATAAACCGGGTCCGACCTTTCCGGAGCAGGTTTAATTGTTCAGCTGATTGCGGATCATTCCCTGAAACCTCCGGCTGAAATATTCAACACACCTTCTAATAAAGTATTCTTTAAATGAAACAAAGCTGCTGTATTTTTATACATTTGACCACAGATAATATAATACTATACTACTTTGACTAAGCAAAGGTTTTCCATGAATGACTGCTGTTTGTTCGTAATATGTTTAACAAATATTTTGTCATCTTGAAATTTTTGCTATTGTTCATTACACGGGTATTGTTATTTGAAAAAGGATAATTACTACCCCGAATAAGTACATATGCGATTCTGTATGTGTACCTACTCCTCGGTCATGCAAGAAATTAGAAATGACATGAAGTGTGCAACCACTTCAAAAAGACTACATATTCAGTTTTGTTATTGTCATTTCATAATAAGTGAGTTGGATATTTGCACGCCGATCTGAATAAAATTAAGAGCATGTAGTGCGACTAGATGTTTCAAATTTTATGCAAAGGCAGCGTATGTTATATGCAAAATGAAGCAAAAGTTCCAATGATTACGTTATCCATAAAAAGCTGCTGAAACTCTTGGCGGCAAAGTTTACTAATATATTTACGTAGAAGCAAAATTAATTAAAAGCGTTTATTGTTCGCCAAAATTCAGTAAAACAACAGCGTGGTATCCTGCCTCTACATAAATAAAATACAGTTTTATTTGTCTTTCTGTCTCTCACAAAAAATACATTAGATTTTTATGCAACCACAAGTTTTCATTCGCTTACCAATGTTGCGAAGAAATTACGAAATCCTATATTTTAAAGAGCCCCCATGCAGATAATCATGAAATTATCGAAAATGTCAAACATTTTGATCTACTTGTATCTAATATCTACTACTTTAGTTACTGAAATAGTTAAAAAAGAAACAAAATAAT
The DNA here is from genome assembly GCA_029255725.1 of Scrobipalpa atriplicella. Classification (NCBI taxonomy): domain Eukaryota; kingdom Metazoa; phylum Arthropoda; class Insecta; order Lepidoptera; family Gelechiidae; genus Scrobipalpa; species Scrobipalpa atriplicella. The sequence goes on from JARACY010000017.1 coordinate 158,790, forward strand.
GCCGCAGGTAGGTATTTTAAGTGGTTAAGTCCTTTACAAGTTTACATTATATGACGGTTGTAAAATATGGATATTGGTAGCAACTTGTAATTGCGAAAATCATCACTTAACTAATATAATCCTATACCTGTCATTTTCTGAGAGAACAGAATAGGGACGGAAGTAATTTTAGTCAAGATTTAGTGAAGTCGAGCCCGCAACGAATCGATAGCAATAACGATAGTGTTTTTTCAATCATTTGCCTATAATAATTTTAGAAAGATTATAAATAATCGAAAGCGAACCCGAAAGATATTCATTGTTTAAACAGCAATATTTTTTAATAAAAATCTCTTGTAAGGTCGAACGAGGTAGACTAGAGCTTAATTGTAAAAGTTTGCAAGAGACTTCGCTTTTGTCGAAAAATGTTGACGTTTATTAAAGCTTAAATACCGACCAAGTTAATAACTTCGCCCAGTAGTTTGATATCATAAAAACGTACACTAGGTAATTGAAGTCAAGTTGTTATTAATTTTAATTATTGAAAAAAAAATCATAATTTTTATATTAGGTTAGTTTATGTAGGTTTGATTGGATACCGATTTTCAGATTTTCTTAAACATTGGTTAAGGATCTGAAAATAATAGATTCCTTCTAGATTTGCTTAAAAAAATTAATCTTTTTGGCACAATAAAGATTAAGTGTAAAAAGTTGTGTTTTACGTAAAAATTGTAATCAGATATTCTATGAAATTATTTACCTTTTATAAATATTTATAAATAAAAATATTATTAGACAAATATTTAACTCATAGTTATTACGAGTGAAGATTCATCTTGTCCCGATATTATTTCAAACGATTATCCTCGCACGCCAGTCGCACTTGCATAAAAAATGTGTAGTCACTGCCGTCAACGCAAAGTCCTCGCCAGGTCTTCCATCAGGGTGGATAAAAAATAATGCGGCGTAATGATTTCCATCATTCCGCTCCTAAATCGGTTGGTATACGGCGCGCGTGTCGCGACTGCCTGAGTACCTGCGCCTAGTGCAGGAGCTGACGGTAAACTACATGGTAAGGTACGTCTTCACCGCGAGCATTCGTTCGCGAGAAACATGTCCGCGTATAGATTATCTTATTACATGAGAGTCTATGCCCGCGCAGGTTGCTTGCGAACGAATGTCCTTTCCTTGGTGTGGACGCACTTGCGTTGTCGGAATAATCCCTACCACGTCAAATCGACGAAACAACGAAATCTTGTGAGTTATTAAACCACTTGATAGAGCTAATATACATATATAAAGCTAATATATATAGAGCTAATATACCTCAATTTTAATTATGAATTTGTTTAGTAAAAATTTTGAATAAAGAATCAACTGGATTTTCCAAAAACATTCCATTATTATTTTGATTCCACGGATTGTAGTGAAACATTATTAAATAGTAAACATTCTAAAAGCCAATTTAAAAGTTGTCAGAATTGATTAATTACGTCAATACAAAAAGTTCAATTAAAATGCAAATGCTACGAGTGCGATTTGCGTTAGTCATGAACAAAACCACATAACATGCTCCGGGAAAATTTAATATTCAACGTTTATTGTTTCCTTCGTAATTACGTACTCTGAATGTGTGATTTGTTAATAGAAGCATGACGTAATGGTATTTATTTTCATAAAAGCAAGTAGGTAGGTACTTATGCTTTAAAAATAAAAAAAGACAACACAAAAAAAGAGACACGTTTGACAAATTTAATAGAAAAACGCAATGAAATTCCAAGATTTCTTTTTGTTTTATGATTCTTAATTGTCTATGCTTTCAGTATATTGCTTTTGTACCTGTATAATATTCTAATTTCTATGTACACTAATTCGATACATCAACTCTTGTCTATGCTTTTAGTATATTGTAATTTTTTTACCTGTATAATATTCTATGTACACTAATTCGATACATCACCTCTCGGCCTACGCTCACTCCGTCTTCATCTTAGCACCATTAATCTAGCTATGTGCGCGATATTTCTCCGCTAGATGTTTTATTCACCGCGCAAAATATATAAATTGTTTCTTTACCTTTGTTGCGTCTCTGCTAGAAATAATGGCAAGACCTTAGTTCCAAATTAGTGGGTGTTCGCGACTTTTCTGCTGAGTTATCTTGCGTTTTTAAAAAAATATAGAGCAAATACCACCGATTGGTAACTAAAGGACAGTTCACACCTGGGAAGCGACACGACGCGATGCGGCCCGAAGCTGCTGGAAGATGCGTTTAGTTGCATCACAAAGTGATAGGTTGAACCACGCGGCGCATGCAGCGAGACTTTTTGAGTTCTGTCAATAAAAAGTTTTTTGCATAGTCTAGTATATTGTATCACGCTCTCGAAAAGTGTGAGCGTGCTTTGACCCTCAGTACTAGATAATCGTCCAGGCGTGTGATTTGCTTTTGTGTAACACAAGTGACAAACAGAATACGGCCTCCCTGATGGACGGCCACTGTAACCTAGAAATAATGCCTGCAACCATCAAAAATATCATCAGAGCCTCTTGTGTAGTAGTTATCAAGGAATCCTTCTTTTCTTCCTCGCCATTGTTTATGTAGTTGTTCCAACCAATTTTATTTATCATCAAATTATGACTGTAATTTGCATTTACTTTCAAGCAAATTATTTCACGTAGTAATATTATGTAAACAATAATTTAATCGTTTAGCAAATGCATGTAGTTAATTACATTGCCGCTGCAGCGTTGTAATGTTTATATTATAAAGCACTGCAATTATATTCTAGTAGCTAAATTAAAGGTAATTATAATACGTATAAATGGCAGGATGTAGAAAATGATGAACGATCCCGCTATCGGAAATTTGAAATAACTGTAGCAATTCTCTGGAATAGATTAAATTTTTTACACACCTCTGCATTATTATATCAACATAATGTATCAAGGAACTTGCGTTTAAAGCAAGAAAATAATCCCAAGGGATATAAAGTTGTATGGAAATCCTTAATAGCCCAAGGGTTATTATGAGATTTGAATTTGGAATGTCATGTGAACTACTAAGAAAATAATTTTCAGAAAAAATAATATGGCTGTGTGTGTATTAAAACTGTTGCCACACTCGCCTTCTGCGCCTCCCGGTGAGTGTAAAAAGGATGTATGACTAGTAATCTGTATGTGCTCTTTGCTTTGTATAAATAAAAAAAAAAAAAAAAAAAAAAAAAATAACGCTGTTTGTTTTTACGGTTTTTGCAAAAGTTTTTCTTTCATTGATTTTGACTTCCATTTCGTAAATTGTCGAGTGAAATTAATATTTTGACTTCAGAAAGACATTAGTATTTTATCGTATTTTGTTATTTATATTGAATATGTTAAATATGAACAATTCGTTTTTTGGAAAAATACGTAGGTAGTGGATTGTGAACGTGAAGTGTAGTTCAGTGAGTGTGAGTTGACTTTCGGATCTGTTGCTTCTGGTATGTTTTCAATATTTTATTTATCTCTCAATATTACATGATCAGGTATATTTCTGAGCTTTATTATCTTACAGACGCCTGCCACCGTCTAAGTAATCTGTGCAGTAGGTGTGTAAAATATAGTATGCTCCTCGGGAATAAATGTGTCTTCGCCTTGGGCAGACTTGAATCCCTCGCTATATTCAGGATTCTTGCCATAATTCCCTCGCTTCGCTCAGGAATTAAAGATTTAATTCCCTCGCTGCGCTCGGGAATTAATCCTAGAATCCTTCATTCCGCTCAGGATTCAATATGCTGCCCGTGACGTTAGACACTGCTTTATTCCCGCGTTGCATAATATACTATTTTTAGTCGAATGCAAACGTTTTCATTGAAATATGGTGAAATTTATTTGATAGAGAAATGAAAATATTTGCAATGTTTTACGTCGCATCCGGTTCATAATATTCTACAGTAATGTTTGTTTAAAGTTATTAAAAAGTGCTTTATATTATTATTTTATGCTAACTTTATTTAACCTAAAAAAAACGCCTGCAACGAATAGATCTACTTACTTTCTGATCAAACACTGGTGTAAATGAAAATAGCATCCAATCTACCGCCCTCTGTTATTCCCGTTACAGTTATTGTATCTAACGACTGCCACCATAATTATGGTTGTGTGTACTGACGCACGCGCTTGTGTGCGTCACTACAGGTTTACTATGCCGAACTCATACACCCTTAAGGAGGGAAGTACTCTAAATCGGGCTAAACACGGTCCGGCATTTCACTTTGTTATGATAGTTAATAGTTGAATTTTCAGTAAATCTATATATGGTTAGCTTCTCTAAAATGTAGAGAACAACTAGATTCATAGATATAACCTAAAAATACTATGATTACACCAGGAAATCATCAGAAATATCACGAAAAACTGGCGTCTCAATGCCGAATTTCAACAACTGTGACATTTCTATGAGCTTAGAAACAGCAAATGTTATATCGAATTCACTGTATAATTATGAAGAACATCGTAATCAACTCTGTTTTTCAATACATTATGTGTACATTGAGATATATGCAAGAATATATGAAATCGGCTTGAAACAGCCCCATGCTAGAAAAGGACACGCATTCTGTCATTGGTTTGAAAGAGACAGTTGCCGCGAGCACATAGACCCTTAATGCGTGTAGGTACTTTTACTCACAAGTATGGCCAAGCGGCAGTCGTAAGAAAAAACAACTATAAAAAGAACGCTCACAGTTCAATCAGCGGATATTTACTACTACTTGGTAATTAAATGTTTCACCGCACGTTAACATTTAGTACTTACTAATACCGGAGTAGGAGCAGACACTATTACTCACATTATTGAAGTTACTTAGCTGCTAAGCTTGTAGCATAGAGCAGAGCTTAGTACATTAATCTACGCATATCTTATCTTCCTGCCTAAACGTTTATCTTAGGTGATATTATGATAACAGAGCTAAGGTTGTGCCAATTTTCGTAATAAATTAGTTTGAGACATAAACATTTTACTTTTCTCAAACATGCATGAAAATAGTCTTATTCCTTATGCAAAATCAATACGCAAACTTTGACATTTACGGTTTCTCAAATAAAAGTTTTCATAGAACTCGTCTTTTTCAAATTTCTAACAACAAAGCGCTCCGTCAAAGTACAAAACGCCATTCCTCCATGCCAAAACTCTCCAGCAAAGTACAAAACGCCATTCCTCCATGCCAAAACTCTCCAGCAAAGTCCAAAACGCCATGACTTCATGCCAAAACTTTTTTTTTTCTAAGTACACTTGCGTTTAGTTTCAACCATTTGCATTTGTGTTGACCAAGCACTGAAGCTGTACGCCATAGATTTTTTATTTATGTATTTCCTTGCATTAATTTGAGAAAAGCACTATGTAAGCCTCGGCGGAAATAGCAATTGCCTGACTCGTATTATTGCTGATTTTCCATGCCTCGACAACAATGTACTATTAAGCAACAAATCTATACAGTTTGTATGTCACCGTTGCCGCTAGTATATGAATGCACAATTACCTACCTATAGTATATGAAATTCTTATAATAATATAGTATGGTAATGACTAATGTACATAAAGTTGAATAATGTGTATAAAGTCTATTCAGATTGGTAGTTGTATGTGTAGTTTGAATTGGAGCGTGAATAAATAACGACCATATTTTTGGCAGTTGCGTTACATCTCAGTTTTAAATTTTTATTTAGACAACGTTCATGGATTGCATGATTGTCTGAGATACCCAATATATTTTTTTAATCTGTTGCTCATAAATCTGTTTAAATTGATGAATCGCACAGCTACTTACTTGTACGTTTAGTGATTAAAAAATAAGGCTAATATTATTAGGACTCATATGCGTTAATGCATTAAGAATTTGGAAATAGTGTGTTAATAAGTCCTTTAAAAGTAAATAAATTGTTTATTAATCTTTTTTCGTGAAATATTTCTCATTTTTCTGAAATTGTATAGCAGAGTGATAACTGAATAACATTGATTCTATAAGACATCACAGAGCAAAGACAGACACTACTTTCCTCTACATTTATTTGATCCGAACAAGATTACTAAAGGATAAAGGTACTATTTCCGTCTCAGTGATTTGAAAAGAGAAATTCTTGCAGAATAAATTTAAATTTTATAGTATAAATATAACAGCTATTGAGACAGCGGGGACCGCTCGTTCACATCGCCTGGCCGCTGACGGATGATCCTACAAAGTAGCTCAAACGAAAGTTTGCTTCATATTATAATACATTTTATTCACTGAAATTTTACACGTGTGCGAAAGAATTTTACAGGATTAAAGTAACAGATCCGTATTCAGGTTGGTTGTAGGTATTTGTGTCACAGACTCTGATTTCTGAAGTTCGTAGCGTTGTGCTACGCACCGTAGTACGTCGTAGTGCGACGCTACGCTTTTAAGAAAACTATGAGTTGAGTTCTTTTAGTGAACTTGAAGTAGACTAATATTTTTAATTTTCATTATTACATACAATATTTACTTTATATTTGCTACTTTTCCTATTAATCACACTACTGGCAAACTACTGGTGTGTCGGTTGGTGTGAACGTGAATCTGCTGTGACTTTTTATTGTGTTTTACAAATTGTCAATTTTCAGATCCCAAGCATAAATATCAAAGTAAGTATATGACGCAAACACACTAAAACTATTTGGTTACATCATGTGTGTACACAAATCATAGTCCATAGTGTATCCCTTGGGCCGGCACAAACAGGATTACTTTGCATACGAAGTACGGCTGGTATAATGAAGCTTATAGACTAAGACTGACCACTTCTATAACACAACGATATCTAGTATCAAAGAGTTTATTAATGATGATGAAAAAACAAACAACAAGTTTCAACTTTTAACTGGGAGAGCGACGCTGTTTGTGAAACGTTATACCTATAGTCCGTCCCTCAAGTTTCTTAAAAAAAACTTAGATAGAGATATTATAATTAATACGTAAACGAACTAATAATATAGAGAGTCATCCAACGTTGTCGTTCATTGATATAAATACTTAACTTACCCTTTACCTTTAAAATTTACGTGTCTAAAATTTGGATTTCCTCGATCTCTTGTCTTTTGAATGTTGGAATACACGTAACAAATAGCTGAATAGATTGGGTATTTAATACTCCACTGTCACTAACCATATTGAACCTACACTCATCGGATTTATTTCATTTTATTTTAAATATTATTCGACAACATTGTAAATAGATCAATAATTTAATAGTAGATAGTACTAGTGTAACAGATTAATTCAAACCTGTGACCTCCTTTCAAAGCGTTGAAAACTTTACAGTTGAATACAATTTTATTCCTACAGCGTATTTTTTACCTCTCCACTTTCTAATGAAATTATCGCCGTCCTTACTTCCCTTTCCTCGGACATTGTTTAGAACATTTCCTCTCCTTACCCAGAGCCAGTGGAGTGGCAAACTCGGATTTATTGATATGGCCACATTTTCTTCTTAACTTTAGCTGGGCAACTGCGAACTGCCCTGTAATGTAGAACCACGGTAGATCCACGTTAGGCGGCGCAGTTAATACCACTTGCTTTTAAACTTAATGTATTGGCCCTTTATTTTTATACCGCTACCTGCGTTTGTTTATATTAGTTTCGTTCTGAAACTGGATCTTCGAAATTGTGTTCAGTTTAGAGAGAGATAGCTACATCGTGCAATTGTTTCTCTTCCTTTTGTCTTATATTTTGTATTCATTTAAAAATAGGTTGATTCGACAATACTTTCTTAAATTAATTTGTTGTTCTGTATAAAGAGCAAAATATTGCTGTTTATCTACATTGAGACTATTCACATCTTATTAAATCTTTATTTTAAAAAGAACAATTTTTTCTTAACATTTTCAAGGTTTTGAACGGTGGATTCATAAATCAATTCCATTTCCTTTTTAGAATATCGCAAAAGCAAGGTTTCGGTCAGAGCCCTGAGGCGTGAACTAACCGAAGGAGTATTCATACCGAATTCGGGTCAGATTTAAATTACTTCAACTCCTAAAGGTAGGTTTGCCCTATTTTCATAGAAATAGAAGATAAATACGAAATGATCGCGGAAATAACCTCTGTCTCTGATTTACTAGGGCGCTTCTAGCGAGGCCGCAGTCTAAGTGTCTTTCCCTTCTTGTCCCAAAAATGTAAGTCCTATTAGAGATAAACAAGATTTATTCGACCCATGGCTAAGTCGTTTGTACACGAGGGCGGCATACTGATGCATTCAATGCGATAATCTTGACGCATTTATTTTATTCCGAGCTTATCTTTTTTGATGGGAAAATGAGACGAAAAGGTAAGCAATGCTAAATAGGCAAGATTGGAGACCGGAAAACGAAGCAAGACAAAGATACTGATTTTAATATCTTTAATCTTTCTAGTTGTTGAAAATGCTTTTGTAAAAAAATGAGTTACCTATATTCTTTACTCAATTCACTCTTTAATACGAGTTCGAAACAACTCAAAATGTTAATTTATCAACTACCAGGAAATTGTCACTGATGATTGGATGTTAGATGAAATTAAGTTCACGAAATACAGTTCTCAAAAGTAAAACTTTAATCACAGATTTCCATTAGTATTATTCATTAATATCGTTAATATTGGGTCAAATATGTTCTATAGATAGATATAAAATCGGTGGTGATTTTACTTATATTAAGAATTTTGATGCGTCCTCCTCACTGCGAGCATTCGCGTATAAAGATCATGCGCGCACATGATTTTTTATGGACGCCAAATGCTCCGAGTATTCGCGTGTAACATAAAACTTTTAGAACTTTTCATTCCAAAGTCACCTTTTACACTACCTATTCTGTGCCTTAACGACACCCTCTAAAAGCGATGTAGTGATGCTATTCTCACTTGGCACTATCGTTAGTATTCGTCAAATTTAAAATATTAGACGATATTCTCACACACACATTGATATTCCAAAGCATTATTTAACTGTTTATTGTACACAGAAATATTTACTGAACAAGGCATAGGGAATTTAGACACAACAGACACTGCTTATTTCTTAAAAAAATTCTTACAGCTGACCTAGTAAGAGATAGCAGTTACTTCAGTGTGTAGGTAACAAACAAACAAACAACATGAAGCTTTTCATTAAAACTTCTTTTCGGGAATTAAATAACGCCCTGCTAACAAATCCATTTACTACGTGGAGTTAGACCAACTTTCGGAAAGTAATTTTCAAGTGAGCAAGCCGTTACGTCGTTAGCCTCCAATGTCTCTTTTATACGACTTTTATATAGGTGTTAAAGCACTTTTAATGATTTTATGGAACTTTGAATTTAAGGCCACAAATTAATAGAAAATCTGAAACAGATGCTAAGTAAAGTAATTTAGATGTACTTAAGAACAGAATGAAAATAAAATTTATCAAGTATTGATTCGAAGAATTTGACTTTCAAATTGAACTTCGTAATTGACATTTCAAGAACTGCCTTTTATGTGATCTAGGATTCTAACTTTGACCTTTTAATTTAGCTTTCATTGGTTTGACTCCCATATTGATATTTTACGTGAGGAAATTTATTTAAGTGTAGGTAACTACATTCTGATAGAAAAAAAAATGATGGATACGTAAACCCCAGTTCCGATCACTGATTTTGAGAGTGATCGTTCCATAAAACATGTTAGAGTCCCTTTTAAAAATTCTGACATCTGGGTTCATTAGGTCGTTTGTCGACCTTACAACCCACGCGAAAGAAAATGAAGGTAAATTAAATTGCCAGAATAATTTGAAATGGTAGTTATTCAATACTTGTATTTTTGAAACCATAATCTATTTCTCATTACGGCGTTTAATATTAAAAAGCTATTCAGGCTCGCCGCATTGCAGCGTATACATCATTTATCAAAATTTAAATTATCCCATAATTAAATGAGAGTGTCATTGCGAATGATAATTATTCGGCCGTGTCGTGCGCATAGAGGCGGGCTTGTGCTTGTTTTAATAAATTACAGCTTCATTTTTTTAATAAGTGTTCAAATTCCTATTTGTAAGTTGGTACCAATTAACACTTAGATACTATCTAACTAGAGAGAAATCCGAAATTAGTTAGATATAGATCCGCTCTAATTGCAATACTCTATAATAATAATACAGGGTTCATGTAACACAGCTGACATAATTTTAACAACTGTTATCATAGTACATGAATAGCAAAGTAAAGAAATTGAAATATACCAAAGCGTCACGTAGATTTTTGCATGTGCCATAATTAATAAATAAGGTCTCAGGTATGACTTCAGTAACAACAACTATAAAACGCAATATTAACACATTAACACTACTATCTTCTATTTTGTTTGAAGATGATTAATAATGATCGAGTAATATCCAACATTATGATTTTAAGGGCAGCTAGGGTAAAGAATCATCAATATTCATCAATATCATGAGTATTTTGACATTTGTTAGTGAAAATAGAACCAGTGCATCCATTTTTTATAAAAACAGAAAGCTTTTTTTTATACAAAAGCCGATTGGAATTTTCCGGCGGCTCGTACATCTCCCTTATATATCCATCAGTTCAGTGTTAGTTAGTTGTCGAATATTCGGCACCAGGTTTTAGCTCATACTATTGTTGTGCGTTGTGAATGGTTTTAAAGAATAACACCTTTATAAATCACTAGTGACTAACTATAATTACCGAAGTAGTTGGTACCCTTTGGCAACTTATACAGGGTGTTAATTTAATTGCGTGCCATAGCTTAAGGGGTGTTTCAGTAACGTATAAGGAGCCCATAAAAAAAACCAACTCAAAAAATAAAAAAGACAAAAGTCGGTAGGTATTTATAATGATTCCCAGAGTTGCGCTGTCTCTCGCACTATAACCAATTGCGCGCGACACGCAAGTCGCATCGACCAATGATAGTGACTCGCACGCGCTTGGTTATAGTGCGAGAGACAGCGCAGGTTTTGGAATCATAATAAATGCTGTTTTTTGATTTATTGATTTTTTGAGATGGTTTTTTTTTATTTTTTTTATGGGCTCCTTTAACGTTACTGAAACACCCCCTAAGCTATGGCACGCAATTAAATTAACACCCTGTATGTATTAAAATTGTAACGTGTTTCTATAAGTGACACACACCCAGCATTAGTTATCTTCGCCCGTCACTATAGGTAAATCCCTAATAAACATTCTATAAGTAGTCGAGAAAAAATCTCGACTAAAGGTTTGATTTTTTGAGACTCTGAAATTGGCCAAATATTTTCATATAATGCCATACCAGAAATAACGGAATTTCTAATATTTTTGTCTCCTTTTCAGCATTTTATTTTTTGTAGATGTTCAACGTAAAGTTTTAGATGCTGTTGCGCCGTATCGTCTTTGGATAAGAATGTACCTACTCCGTTCGGTATTATGCTCTTTAAAAAAATCTACACATGTTATACATACTTAAATAAAAAACTGAAAAAGAAAATGTTTGGGTGCAACTCTACCGCTGTCAACAAGCAACGCCAAGTGCATGTAAACCGACACTTGATAGGATCGATCGCTGCCAGTCCGATGTCCGACATTATTCGCCGAAACTCATTTCAGCCGAACAACGGTTATAATGGCTTCAATTACATGTTCAAACTGTTTACGTTCTTTTCATTGACTTTTATTAATGGAATACAATTTATTGCAACACAGAGTGTCCAGTTGGAACAAGATTGATATTGATTAATGGCAAGTGAGGTTGTTTAATAAAAAGCCTTTCAGTGTAGCACCTAGTATCAAAGATCTTTTAGTCAAGATCCTGTAGTTTCACACATTTGTCTTCCTCATTTAAAGATAAACCTACAATACTTAGTGTTTCGAGACTGCGGTACTAAAAGGTACACGTTGTGTTTTTGTAACATTTCCAGCCTGGCATAAACATTAAGTTTCTATTGAAAAAAATATGAAATAGCTGCGAATTCATGAGTTAAAACAAAGAGTTTTAGCCCAATCGAATAGCAAAACGAAATAGATGTTATCTAGCTGAACGAACTATCTGTTACTAATGGACGTGGAATTTTAGCTCCCATTCCAACTGGCTTAGTCCAAAACACCGTTAGATACACAACTTTTCATTTAAATTCGAAACAAGTTTGCGTATTGTTTCTGTGGATATATAGGTACACGTCACGACAACGTGACATTTAACGTTGACGTAACGTAGTTGACGTCACGACGTCGTGGCGTGTTTATGTGCTTTAATGGCTTTAATGCTATGTTTTTTTTTACTACAACGGTTTGAAATATCGCGAATGATTAAGACGAATGCATAGTTTCTATTTCATGAATCTAGTTAGTAAGTAGGTAGGTACATTCTGGGGATAATAGTACCTACCTAAAGAATAAATATCAAATATCTGGCCATTATTTTTGGTGTTTTAATGTTTTCTGTAATCAAACTGATTAAATATTGGTGTTATTATTAAGGGTTTATTCTGATTCTACGTAAAAGTATAGATACGTCCATTGATCAAATTTTGCTATATTTTGATTTGAGTAACATTATATAGAATGTTTTACCAAATTAGGTAGCGTGTTTTTGTTTATATAAAAGACATTCTGCTTTATTCACTAATTTGGTCTCCAGTTACCTGTCTTTACTACCAATTAGGCACCCACGGCTGAACATTAGGCGCATAATACAAGTACAAGAAAATTCGTTAAAATGAAACTGGATATCAAGCAATTTCAGCATGATATTCAAGAATATAATATGAAAATTAGCAGTGTATGGTTAATGTTGATGATATACCTATAATATTATGTTAATACATGGATAGGATAAAGTAAGTCTATCGAATGCATCTAACAGTGCCCCATGTGTAACTTTAACTTGTACCAGGGATCACCTATCGGAGGACACTAGGCCGATTTACATTGTACTAATGAAAGTACAGTGAATAAGTAGAGTTGGTAAGTTCAACCGTGTAAACCGTGGCTTGAAAATTACCTTTCAAGTACGAACTATGAACTGTCTTAACTCACTGTACTTACAACTTAAACTATGTAAACCGGCCATTACCCTATGTACAACACTAATGTTCAATATATTTGAGGAAAGTTAAAGCAATTTTGCCAATCTTTAATTCGCTGTCGTCGAATAAGTGTCGAATTTTCGATGCTCTGACTGTGTCATTCTAAAACAAGTTAACTGCCGGAAACCATACCTATGTTTCGTAGTCTTTCAATAGTAGTTTTCGAGATATGGTTTTAACTATTGTCATAGTACTATCAATTTTAGCTGTATCTTTTTTAGGCGAGTTCCATTATAATTTTAAGTTTATGTAGCAGTAAGTACTTCTGAAAAATAAAATAGCAACCATCTAAAAAAAAATAATTAAAGCAGTAAAACAAAACAAAAAACACATCTTGAAACTTGGTCCCATCTATGGGAATAGTGTCTTCTGACCACAGAAATTCGTTGGTACCAAGTTATCTGGATCACTCAGTATAATCTTCTTACTAACTACCTACGTAGTTAACCTCTATCAAGTATGTATGTACGTAACAATATGTCCAGAGTGACGTCACAACATGTCGGTAAGCCTCAACTAGTTGTAGATGGAACCCACACCGCTGACTCAAAGCCTAGCTCCGTTCCACCAGCGACAAATGTTCAAACTTCACCAAGATTGAGTTTCGTTATCTGCGCCGAAGTTTTCTTTTAGTGCTGATTGTATCTTTGTCTTTCTTCGCGAGTTTGTAAAGTACCGCGGCGTTATACACGGTGGCACAAAAAACTATTTGGTACTCTAAACACAAATGCGTAAATGATGAGCTCTATACAGCTTTAAGGAAAACTACTATCTAACTGCTTTGAAAATTAACAGCTTTAAGTAGTAATAAATATCGGATTGGTGATCAAATTAATAAACTTCTATAGTTTTATGCTTTTTTAAACAATTTCAGTTAAACGCCCATAAACAAAATAGTATAGGATTGTTTCACTCTACAATCTAAACGAAAAGGAGGTTATTTTTAAGATTATGCACGTTTTTTTTCCTTTTTGAACACTCCGTAAAGTAAATGGCCGCGTGGGTAAAGTTTTGTTGGTTGCTTAAACTACGGGTCACCATCAACATTTCTATGCTCTCTAAATTAAGAAGCTCGAGTTCCGATAAGTAGCTTACATCGGTAAGTTTTTTATTTTCATACCTAAAGTATTTAGAATTGAAATAGAGTGATCTTCCTCAAATTATGGGATATGTTAGTGTTAAGTCGCTATAGACGAATAGAATAACAGCACCAACAAACTAAGTAGCAACATAATAAGTAAAATTTCCGTTTTAGCATATTGGTTCCAAATCTATATAACTATTAGACATTTTAATGGGTTCTTACCACGATTTATTTGATTTTTGAGTTCCCGATATTTCGATGCTGTTACAAGCATCCCGGGTAGACAATAAAAATAAATAAAATTAAAATAAAATGTCTAATAGTTAAAATGTCTAATAGTTATAGTGAAAATAACCGCGAAAGTTTAAAATCAAATCTATATAATTGCAAAAGGAGTATGCTCAATGTTTCATATTAGATATTCTCTCGTAAATCCGTATTGAATCGCAAAATCTGTTCGCAATTTCCTCATACGGGCCAATGTAACTAGTAGAAAATAAATAGGGCTCGTTTCCGTACGTAATTACGTTAGACAGATAAATTGGTGCCCCGGGTGTTATGTTCTGGACTAACGAACGAACGGACGGATCCGGTTTTATATATCGCACTCGTAATAAGATAACGACCGAATGCAAAATTTGGCCAAAATGAGTTATGTGCAAATTTCGACTTTATAGAGCATGTCTCACAACCTAGTGTAAAGAAAATCAACCTAATTACATAAATAATAGGGTAGAAAAAAGAAGTGTCTTTATCGTATTATCCCCACGCCCCCAATTCATTTGTCGAATATCGACCGATTCAGTCTTGAGTCGGCCACCGCAAGCGGAGGTTGTGTAAAACGACGGCCGATTTTTAGATGCATCATTGTTTTATTAAGACTTCAGGTAAGTTCATTGATCATTCTTGAGAAAGATAATAACCGATTTTAATATCCGTCGTTGTTTGACTAAAACTCTTTGTGGTTAAGTTGGCTGAATTTGTATTAAGTCAGTATCTCACAAAAAATATGTGCAGGCTTACTGACCGTTTTAATGTTAAGTCTATGTTCTTTTAAAAATCTGAGAAAAATTGTGTCTGAAATCAAATTCGGTCTATGTCGTTTGGAAGAAAATAAAATATTGATGGAACATTTGTTTTTAAGTCTTTGTTTTACAAAAATTTATCATTTAAAGAATGTAACAATACGAAATAAGTCATTGTTTTTATCGATTTGGAGTAAATATTTCAAGATAAGTCACAAAAAATCTGTGAATTTATAGCCACGAACCGATTTCTTGCCGTATCAAAACCAACAGCACAGTATATAAATGTTTGTTTACAACGATTTAAGCACCGCCAAGCCCTATTAAAACACCTACCTTACTTTTTTTAGATAATTGCGCGGCCACAGTTGCTTGTCTGCCGCTCAATTTAAAAAACTCAATGAGTGCGTTTTTATAGTGAAGTGATCATTGTGTTTTGATTGAAGTATTTTAAAAATATTGTGGTTTTTAACTTAAAGAAAAAACAAAAACAGGTTTGCGGCAAATAAAAGTCAAGCAAGTTATGATTTTTACTATCGCAGCGTATTTAAGGACTTCTAAGTTTGCCAAGGTAGATTATGTCCGGGGTGCCAAAGAAATTAAAAATTGTATATCAGATAAAGAATGGTGTCCCGAAAATGAAAGGGTTGCTCAGTCAACGATAGGGAATAACTTTCACAGTTAATGGAGATTCCCCCAATACAGCCATATAAGCCACAGGCGAACAGAGTACGTTTGAAAAAGTTGCCTCGACCTCACTAGACAAGGCGCTTAATCTCGTGGCAGGCCGAAGAACTGATGGCTGTTTATCGTAATAGCCCATATGGTGGAAAACAATCTTACACCAGCGGAAGCCGAAGACAACAAAGCCGAAATGTGGATCCCAGCAATAAAAACTTTTCTGCAGCTTATTCACTACGTCGCGGACTAGTAGTAGTAGCCTAGTGGCTACTATGGATGCGATCTTATCTCGTAACGCCACAGACCAAATACAATTATTTCTTCTTTTCGACGTAAGTCTGTTGGACATGTCTTTCAAGGATAAGCCAGGCCTTATAGTCGTATTGCAGGACTAGCAAAAGCTTCTTTGGTATCCTGTGGTCGCAGAGTACACCGGTTACTTTTACGTTTTGCTCAGGCAGTTGGGCTTGGGTGTCTTGATCGATTTAACCATATTCGTGAGTGAGCATGGACCCAAGATATTTGAATTTCTTTATCATTTAAGATTTTATCTCCTACTTTTGTGGTATTGGGGTCTGTGCTGTTACATGCCGTGTAGATCATGATTTTCATTTTCAAGTGGACCCTTTCATTGGTTCACCTTATGCTACAGTCTCTGTTCGTTTTCAACTGTAATACTGTGATGGTGTGGTGTGGATGCCATTAGCATACATTTAGTATAAGCAAAAAAAAATTGTTAACGGACTTTCTAGCACCACACTAAAAAGAAAAGGACACAGAGCCTTGGCAAAAATCAACTTTAAAAAGGAAAAGGCGAGTATCGCCAACAGCAGTCGGATTTAGAGTTGTAATACATATCGCAAATGATACTAGTATAGGTTTTCAGCATATTTTTTTTTGCTTCAAAGTCAACCAGATCACCTGGCTCGCAATGCATTGGCAGATCCAGAAGGTCATATCATATTCAAAAGTTCTTTCTTCCCCTGAAAGACTTGAACATTCTTAGAGCAAAGATGGGATCAATTAACTATACACACTAACTAGGTCAAAATCCATACCGACACTCAGAGACAGTAAGTATTTGCCGGTTCTGTAATTCGATTATGTACTCGAAGACCTTCATTGTGTGAGAAATACCTCAAGACCCGGTTAATTCCACAGTTCTTTATCTCAATTTAAGATGCACTAGCTTAGATTTTATATTGTACTAGCTTTCCGCCCCGCGGTTTCACCCGCAGCTAAAAAAGTTTTCCCGTGGGATTGAGTTCCCGTGGTAAATACAAATTAATAGACCCTAACTTGAAAATTAACGGAATTCCCATACAAATTTCCATCCCCTATTTAACCCCCTTAGGGGTAGAAAATACAAAAACGCTGAAACACGTGTTCAATATTTTTTAATTATTAGCCTAAATACAAAATTAGAAGATCATACCTCCAAAATTTACGGAATTTCCATACAAACTTTCATCCCCTATTTAACCCCTTTAAGGGTAAAATATACAAAAACGCTGAAACACGTATTCACTGTTTTTTAATTATTAATCTAGATACAAAATTTGAAAATCCTTCCTTCAAAATTGACGGATTTCCATACAAACTACAAACCCCCTTTTTACCCCTTTAGGGGGGAAAAATCCAAAAATCCTTTCTTAGTGGGAGGTTACGTAATAGAAGGAACTTGCTCTCCAAGTTTCACCATTCTAGGTTTAGTAGTTTAGGCTCTGCGTTGATGAATCAGTCAGTCAGTCAGTCAGTAAGGACAAACGATTTTATAAGTTTAGATCAACAACAAGCCGATTGTATGAATAACAAAATGTCGCACGATCCTCGGAAGAACACTGCCTTACTGAGATATAGGTGAATAACCTAGTTTAGTAGACAGAGTTTATAACCCTAGTGTATCTTTATGCAATCACAACTATGTAAACCTTTTATACCTTAATCCGTATATGTAAGCTTTTAGCGAAATAAATACTTTTATTTATTTATTATTTTAATCTTTAGAAGTTAAGTTACACATTTTGCAGCTGGTAAGAATGTGATTATAAAAAGTCAGCCATGTTCCTTAGTGTACCCACACCTTGAGGACCCATCAATTTCGCATTGATAAGCGGTAATCACGTTATCAGGGCCCACAAATTTCCAATTATTTACAATGTGAAGATATTCTTTACCTAATCTGGTAATATAGGGGCAGCAAGTTAAAGATTAGGGGACACTTCCGAAAGAGACACGTATGCTTGTCGCGTGTTAAGCGACTTATCGAAGCTACGCTACAATCCTTTACCCTACCAGCTTAGTATTGATAGAATTTTAATAAGATAATTTTGCTGCACCTGGTGCATTTGTTAAGTTTATTTAAGATTAATTACTTTATTCTATAAATAAAATACTTACCTCTTAGATAAGTATACTACTCTAACATTCAATTAAACTGATTAAAAAGACTACTACTTTGTAAAAAAAATTGTTATACCTGGTGTATCTATACGGGGTGTAAGGGACAGCGTCCCGCAAACTTATAGGGGTTGCTCAGTCAACGATACTGAACAACTACCACCAGGAATTTTTTTCAGGAAATGAAAATAAAAATTTGTATTTTCATACAAAATGACCACAATTTTTTTTTTCATTTCCTGAAAAAAAATCCTGGTGATATGTGTTCAATATCGTTGACTGAGCAACCCCTATCAGTTTGCGGGACGCTGTCCCTTACACCCGGTATGTATGTACTAGTATGTATGTATACAGGTATAATGATCTTACTCTTTTAAAACTTTAAATAGTAACTATGAAAGAAAAGTATATTGTTTAAAAAAAATACTTAATACCTTTACGATTCGCAAGGTTTATTGAGTAAAAATGCTTACCTTTTTTTGTTGGAGGCCCATAACTAGTGATAAAAACCACGATTATGAACCTAAACACATTTATTTGGAAAAATATGTTCGTGATCTTTTTGAATTACTGTCACGCAAGGCCAGTGTTCATCAGATATAAAAACTTCTTTCAACATATTTGCTAATGTATAACTGACTTAATAATTAATAAATTTAATTAAAAAGGCTTTGTCAATATATTTAAATCATATTTAATATTATAAGTATTTATTTTACTACAAATTCTGCACTTTAATCTTAATTATAGGAATATTCTAGTACTAAATTTTAACATAAGCCGCTAACTTTCGTGGGATTTTTAGTCAAATAACGGCTTATTTGGTAATGTGTTACACTTCCTTGTTAAATCTAGATAAAACAATGACCGAAATAAAAATCGGTCATCTTTAGCCTTCAATAATTTAGTAAGATATAGACCTATTTGTAGATCAAGCAAAATATTTTTCGATATTTTAGTGAGACAGTGACCGATGTCAAAACAATTTAAAAAAACTTTAAAAAAATATGTAAAATATTAAAAAATATGCACATGTTTTACTGAGTCTAATAGAAGGTATTCTAAGGATTAAAAGTGTATTTTTAGATTTTAGATATTCTTTTTTGTTACAATTTTATTACGATTCAACAAATTGCCTTAAAAAGTCAAAAAGTTTTTTGCCATTTCCCAAAAGTTTGAAAAATTGCATTCGGTCGTTATCTTATTACGAGTGCGATATATGCTGTACCTACAATATTATGAACACACTGACTCAATTAGTGGAACATGTACATTTTAAAAGCAATGATATTCATTTTCATACAATTAATTTAATCCGTTTTCAATAATAATATGACTGAACAACAATTTAATTTAATCTGTTTTCGGTGAAACTTACGATACTGAGAAACATTCGGTCATTTACTTTAAATTTGTTTTAACCACGTTAGCTTTTTGCCTGCAGTTTTCAAGCAGCGTTTTCATTGTGCAAGTCACTTGCACGAAACTTGAATAATGAAAGCTGTACACCGAATGCAAGTAATCTTGAACTTGAAAGCGGCAGCATCCAGTGTACCAAACGAAATGCAAAAATGAGGGACACATAACGTTTTTTTTCTTTTTAAATCGATTTGGTCGTCAAATCGATGAATATACCAATGAACCTGAACCCTGTTGCGGTCAGAGTTTTCAAACCACCTAGATAAATGCTATTGTCTATTTCGTAAGGTTATTTATTTATTTGCGAATCTAAGTATTTAATAAACTTGTCTTGAACGTTTCTCTTGTAAGTACATAGCGCAAATAGGTATCACGGAAGACCAGTACTGGATGAATTAGTACTATACTACAGCTTTATAAATAAACATTAATTTTAAATATACTTACCTGTATTGTATCTTACTAAATAAAAAGATTATTGATTATACTTACTCTATTTTTACTTTACAAAATTGTAGTAGGTAGGTACTAGGTACATGTTCCACAAATCTTTTCCGCGTGTGTAAGGTAGAGAAACTAATTAGTATGCTCGGTGGGTTCGAGAGGTGAGGTCATCTTTAGTTATGGTGTAGGGTTGAATGGGTTGGTTATGACCGCCCGGGGTCAGGCCGTAATCGCGTGTATCTTTGTAACTAGTTGTAATTTGTAAAGCTTATAATAAAATTCATATTAACACACATGTCATTTAGAAAATGGTTAAAATATTGGTTCAGAAATGAGATAAAATTTATTTGATAAATATTAGTATTTGTTGTCATAACAAAATGACAGTTTTAGTAGATATTATTAATATACAAGGTGTCAGGAACGGAGCATCGAAAACTAAAAGGAGTAAAGAGCTCAATAAGCAAAACTGAACAGCTTTTGCAAAGAAATTCTTATAAGAAATGAAATAACAAAATATTTAGTAATATTTTTAAAATTTTATATAATTCAGCGAACTTAGTATCTTATCTCAGATTGTTTGAGATAAGTTATCTGTAACTGATTGTCATTAACACTTTGTTCTGTGGTGTCAGCAGAACGGCTTTCTAGGCCTGTTTCTTTCGAGTCCAATATCGTTTACTTCTTATTTGATATTTCTTTTTATTTCGCCGCAAACCGATCTCCTGCCTAACTTCTTTGAATTAGAGGCGAATTTCCTGTATCCAAACCGGGACAATGTTTGAAGGAAATCGGTTTCGTAAACGAATTCCTTTTTCCACCTTTGGTACAAAAACAAAAAAGGACACGGTAATTTATTCCAGTCTTTGTAGAAAAAATACAGGATGGGCGAAGTCGAAACCTTAAGGATGGTGTACAAAAAGGGAGCCACATCATTCGGAAAAATCTTGGCTGAATGCCTTTTCGCGACTTTCGGAAGTGGATGGTTTTTTTTTGTAACAGAGGAAAAGGTTTACTGCTTTTTCGGGTCTGAAGTTGCTTTCTCCATACTTGTGATTTAGCAACAGGTGTTCAATGTTGATGTGGCAAGGAAATCATATTAAAAACTTAAGTTGATTTTGCTAAGGGTAAAATGTTAGCAATAAAAGTTAAGTTTAATAAAATTCATAACAATGAGCAAATACAAATTTAAACAGACAATGTAACCGAGCAAAGGGTCTACCTTATAATCACCCTTTTATACCTGCCTTAATTCCTTCAAAACTTTTGTGGTACTTCCACAAGGTGTCGACCCAACTGGATAATTCGCATAATATACCTAAGTTAAATTTATAAAAATCCAAAATAAGCTAAATAAATAAATTAGCAAAATAAGGTAAAGGTTTTTCTTCGATGCCAATAATACCATTGTAGTAGGTAGGTTCTAGTCTAAGTAGGTACCTACGTCTGTAAAATTGCTTCAAAACCTCCGTGTCGCTTCCGCAAGTGCAGCCTCCGCCTCTCCCACCGGATAATTTGCATCTGAATGCGGCGTGTTGCTCACAACGCTATATAAATCATTTAACGGAGAGATAAAGAGATCCGAAAACGAATACATTTCATTATGGCCCAGTCGGCCGTTGTCGGGTTTTCGCTGAATAAGTAATTTTTTTTCGGGTGGATTATTTTGTAAGGGCTGCATGCGGCAATTAAACTCAATGAACTTCAGTGAATTTTGTGAAATATTTGATTAATATATTAATGCGAATAATAAACAAAATGATGCATAATGAATTAATATTTTATGTGCCATACCTTAAAAACTGTTCTATTGAACCTCTGAAAAACAACAAGAAGTATTCTATACAAATAGAAAACTTCTACATGATAAAATGTCGATGGCCGTCACATATCTAGTAGTAAGTAGGTACTGTACTTAGATATCAGTAGAACTTCCTTATCAAGTATTAAGCTCTACCAAAAAGAAACTCTTTATTTAAAGAGTAGGTATTTCCCAAGTACACGTTTACTTGGGGTTTCTATGAACTGTAAGTAGCTTTAGACTGAAAAGAGTTAAAACAAGCTAATCACTTTGCTTTCTGAACAACAACAACTGAGCTGTCTACTCAGCACAGAGAGCTGTTTGTTTTGCTCCTTGATGACGTCATGAGGAAGACAAGCTTTGTGGAATTTTGCTTTGAAGTGCTTACGTCCCAATTTAATTACATATCCAAAGGAAATGAAATGACATTGTCATCCAACTCAGTAGCGGAATAGTTTACATTTGTTTCATTGTGTAGCGAAAGTAGCAGAAAATTAGAAAATCATAAATTGAAAGTATACTTTGTGAAACTAACCAAAGTTTATAATATTCTATCGTATGTTAAAACAATTAATTTAATGAAAAATCTAATCGTGTTATATAAAGACATCTATCTTAACAAATAGGTTTCAGCGGATTAGCGTAGGTATGTTATATTTCTGTGATAAAAGTAACCGATTCTACTTTTTGATATTGCAATAGATATTTTATAGTAGTTCTAAAATCCGTTCAATAACTTTAGTTAGAGTAATACTTGTATACGAAGTATATGTATCTTCTTTCATTTCTCCTTAAATATATATTAATATAAATATCTGTACGAACAGTTAAACATGCTTAGGTTTCTAGCAGAAGTGCTTTCATGTGAAACTGAGAGGATCAAGATGAGACATTTAAGCTGCTTATGGTTTATAATGTGAGCGAGGAGTATTAGCTTTAAGAGGCTAGACTGTTGGCAGGCAGCAATGTGGGAGAAACAGAATTAATAATACGATCCTATGGCCCGTATTTATAATCAGCTCTCAAGAGTGACAGCGAGTTTGAGTTCGTATCAGAAATGTCATTTCAGTACAAAACAGCTTGTCAAATCCATACTTAATATTGCGCTCAATCTTGAGATCGCTTTATAAATACGAGCCTATAACTGCCAAGAGTACTGCCTACGCTTAGGGATCCTGTAACGTCAAATTATTTTGTGGGGTGATACATAACGGCTAATTATTAATCTGAGTAGACTTAAAAAAAAGGGCAATAACACTTTGATTTTGTTTTGCTGTTGTTTTAAAGTCGTAAGTTGCTTTTTATTTTCAACACTCTGTATATTTAACACCCTGTTTATTTTCTATTAAAATTCCATTCTAATTTAATCAACCTGAATTCTTTGCAGGCAACTTTTTAAATGAGAAAAAAAGCCATGAAAGTGCCTGAAATATGATAGAAACACTAAGCTGAATTCCAATAATGGACCTTTATTTAAGTTAATCTAATGAAAGCTAAAATTGGGTTTAAGGGTGTAATCGCGTCTAGGCTGAAAAAAAGTCTGATAAAAAATATAAAGATAAGTGAGTTACGCTATTTTGAATAGAGAATGCTTTCTAATGACTTGGTTACATAAGCTACACTTCATTCATGTGTAGAATTACTTTAATGAATACAGTTGTACCAGCATTCTAAAAAGAGAATTTTGAACAATAGCCTCAGAAATAACGCCACGTATTTATTACCTATGTTTGAGGGGTATTTTAGACAGTAACTTTTATCTACTCCTGTATGTTTCCCTCCGTATTTTACCTTTATTTAAAAATATATACAAACATTTAATCAATTCACCTAAAACTTAAATACATAACGATACATACACGTAGGTAAAAGTATATAATTTTAAAGAGGTTTTTTACTTATCTAGGTTTCACTATATGTAGCTAGGTACTTATATGATCTTTATTCAGGCCCGAAAAGCCCGTGGCTACTTTTAGTTCCCCAACATCCGTTTTAATTAAAATCCTTAACACAAAACTAGGTTAAAATAAGAATAACCGAGGAGAGATAACACGGTTAACCGTAAAACTACAACTGTAGAAGAGAAAAAAGAAGTAAAAATTGTGTGAGAACTTTTGCTCTGATACCCGGCGCGGACATTTTTGTTTTGCTTGCTAAGTAGGACATAAATTGTGCTCTTGCTCGCTTAAGTGCGAGTTCCACTTAGGAAGCCTAAGTCTGAATACACACTGGCGTTCTAAAATAGGGGTGTCGAATTGTTCCTGAAATTGTCTTTCTCTGATGTGAGCGATTCATTCAAGTGTGACTATTTTTTGGCAAATTTTTTCTAACATCAGCCTTATATGAATAGCCAGTAGTGGTATAACATTGCATCAAAAGCCGATATGACCATTTGACATTAGAAAATTCGATAATAGAGCATGTAAAGCCGAGAAGAGTTGTAAAGTTTGTCAATGGGCACCTACACAAATGTTTTATATTAAAGTTTAAACACATATATTTTAATGCACTAACAGTACGTCAAAGTGATTTGGGATTTAAAAAAATTTACACAAATAGGATTTTACTTAGTTTAAGTAATACTTGCCGGCGTTTTCATAATGTTACGATTATTTGGCGCATCTACTTAAAGCAAGCTTGTGTCTTCACCCTAGTTTTTAGTAACGACTACTTATATCCGATAGTTTCCTACCCTCCTGGTGCACGGCCAAAACGTTAAAATGTTCAAGTTTATAGTAATTAAGTCGCGAAAGAAGACGTTGCGCCTTAACGACGTTATATTACACCATCTGATGATGAATGAAAGTTTGACAGAATATTATGGATTCTCATTACAAGGATTTCAGATTATTGGAATCGTTACACATACTTTGTGTAATTTTACGATTAAACGATGCCTCAAAAATATATTTAAATTCTAACATGAAGAAGAAAATCTTTCGCTTAGCATACCTAACCTCGCAAATTGAAAATGTTTAACAATTTCACATATCATTTGAAGAGCCAGCAGCAGTAACCAGAAGCCATTATAGAAATGATCCATATTCTAAATGCGAATGTCGTATTCATATTTAAGGTAACGTTTTCAATTCTCCCACGTGGAAATGGTCGTGGTACCGAACAAACCCATTCCTCCGTTTGTACAGCGATAGAAGTTCCGATTCGAGGAATAATTTTCTATTCCTCACACAGCGGCCATTCAACCGGTTTGAATAAGAACCGGGATATCTCAATATTCATACGGTTGGCACACTTCCAACTTTTACCGCGCTATTTTTAAGAGCGCGTAGAAAGAAATACTTATTACGACAGGGCAGACATACCTCGATGACTATATGCGCAAAGCGTAACCCTTATTCTGTACACTGATATTCTATTTATCTTTATAACTTTTTTAAACAACGCGACACATACCTACCCACGCAGCATGATGCGTGAATAATTTAAAAATTGTAACTGAAAAGTGGTCGTTCCTGGGTGATCACTGCTCCCATAGTATAGTATAACTATATCAGACATGTATCCATAATATCCCCCCCCCCCCCATTCTTCCCAGTTTCAAATTGATGCGTAATTCTGAGGGGTTCTAATTTCAAAACGCCGTCCGTTGGACAGGTGAACAGTCCGGACAGTAATGAAATCCGTACCGATACGGACCGGACCCTCTTCAAGCAGACACATATTGCCTCGTTCCATTCTCTGAGAGATTTACTTCACATCATTTTGTTGTATAGATAGAGAGAGGCATATTTTTAAAGGACTCTTCTACTGCATGTCAGAATTATAATAAAAAACAAAAACAGGACCACTCGATCACCAAAAGCCTAGACTAGAGTCGAGACGAGAGGAACCTATCGCAAATAAAATTAAATCCTATTATAGATTGTTTCTGTACTATAAGTAGTAATGTCGTGATTGAAATACCAAACCGCTTAAAATTTATGTGACTTAACAAACTTTAACCTATGAGTAATACTCACAACTCACTCAATTCTTGAAGAGTCAAGTTATAATCATCATAAGAACAAGAAATCTTAACAACGGCATCAAGTTTTTGAATTTTGATTCAGCGTATCTTTTGAAAGCTTTGATGCAAAGTTCTGTGCGTGAATACCAAAGTTTGAAACGGATTAGTCTTTCATCAATCAAGATCTGTTCTCGCTTTATAGAGCTGCTTCTGAGAAAATGCACAAATTATGTTAGGCAACAAAACTTTGATTGAGACTCGAAATAAAATAAAAGTTATGTTAAATTTTGTGTACGACACTTAGTAGGTTGGTAAACCTAGTTGTTGAGAATAATATAAATTCGATAATGTTTTTAAAATACACGAAGCAACAAATTATTCTCATTTTTTGTAGGATAATTTAAAGGAGTTGTGTGTACTTTTGAGACTAGTTTATTATTAGAATTTTAAAGTATCTCCATCCATCAATTTGATCATCTTATAGTCATCATTATTGAAATAAACTTACGACAACGTAAAAGAAAGATAAATGTTTATCGAATACCATACCTTATTAATACTAATTTTGCAATAGCTTATTAAAATAATTTTCATATTATTCCGTATTTTGTACAGGCGTTTATGACCTACTCATTCCCATTAATATTAATATAAGTACATTGCATTTAATTAAGGCTGTGCAAATTTCAAACTTATTATCGTCAATAAACACCGCTTCTATTTGTTTTCACGATAACTCATTTTACTCTGCGTCCAACAAAATTCAATCTTGATTTTAACGAATATTTGATGAGGGTGAAGCAAATCAATCCAGCTGCAGTCAAGTTGAAATTATTTAGATAATGTTCGAATTTGATCTTAAATTGAATCAGTGATTTGCTTTGATAAAGTATCTCTTTAGTGAAACTGGATGAAATGAATCGGAATAAAATTGGTAAGAATTTATTTTAAAAAAATATTGAAGAAATTGAGAACGATCTTTCTCAGTCTTTGTAAAAAATACATTGATATTTTTACTCTCTGACATGAAATTACATAAAAGGCATAATTTGAGTAGAATACGACCTACCTGCCATTTCCAAATCGATTTAATATGCTTAAATTATACACCTAACAGCCATGTTAAATATTATGATGGTGAAATAATTTATCAATAGTTTGTAAACAATTATAACTCACTGATAAGCGGTAAGTATCTTAAGTAGGTACACTCGTTATCTAATGACCTCACAGACCTATTAGTTGTTTAATATAAATAAAATAACACGCACGACATTTCACAAGTAGGAATCACGACTCGATAAAGAACTGTGCTTCAAACAATGTTGTTTTTGCTGCTAGTGTTTTTGTTGAGTGCTCTGGTAGTGCTATTCTATAAAAATAAAAACAGTGACTATTGGAAAAAGAGGAACGTCGTCCAACAAGATGGATTGCTCTCGGAGTTTGTGTTTGGAAATCGTGCCTTAGCTGAAGTATACAAAGATATCTATGAGCGACATCCAAATGAACCTTACGTTGGTTATTTCATTGGAACGAGACCAGCTCTTCTCCTAAGAGACATAGGAAACATACAAGCAGTTTTATCAGGACAACTGAATAATTTCCATGAACGTGGGATCATAATACATCCAGACGATACATTAGCAAACAATGTGCTGTTCATAGATGACTTTCAACGTTGGAAAATTTTACGTCAAAAACTGTCCCCTGTTTTTACCAGTGCAAAATTGAAGAATATGTTCTATATTCTAGATAGATGTGCAAAAGATTTTACTGAAAGGATTAAAGAAAACCCAAAGACCGTTGAAAATCCTTTCGATGGTATTTATACGTATACAACGGCATCAATAGCAGCATCTATATTTGGTATCGACACACAAAAAAAGAATACTATGGATTCACCCTTTCTAAATATGGCCAAAAACGCCGTGCGACCATCATTGAGACAGAGTTTTATTTTTGCTGTAGGAAATATATCACCTCGTCTTTTAAGAGTGCTTAATTTGAAAATATTTGGTATATTTGAAGATTTTTTCGTTGGAGCTGTAAGAAAAGTAATTGAAAGTCGCAGAAACGACAAAGAAAAACGAAACGATTTTATAGATATTTGTCTAGAATTGCAAGATCAAGGGACGATGAAAGATATTGCTACAGGATTTGAATTAGAGCCAACAGTTGAAGTACTGGCAGCTCAAGCATTTTTCTTCTTCGTTGCTGGTTCAGATACATCAGCCGGTACTATGCATTTTACATTGTTAGAATTATCTAACAATCCTTCAATTTTAAAAAGAGTGCATGAAGAAATAGACAATGTTTTCCAAAATAATGATGAAAAAATGACATTTAATGACATCGATAAACTGCAGTATTTGGAAATGGTAGTGAATGAAACAATAAGGAAGTATCCACCAATTGGTTTGATACAAAGGAAATGTACAAAAGACACTGAATTACCTGTTGGTGGATTGAAAGTTGAAAAAGGATGTTTAGTTTTGATACCAGTATACGCAGTACATAGGGATGAAACTCATTACCCTGACTCCAACATATTTGACCCTGAAAGGTTTTCTCCTGAAAATGTGAAAAATATTCCAAAGTATGCTTACATGCCCTTTGGGGAAGGAAATCGGATCTGCTTAGGTAAATGTTTCATATCTTAAACTTCAGTCATTCTGCTCCCTTGCTAAGCAAAGGCCTCACTATAATTGTTACCTATGTTTTCAAACTCGAGCAAACCTGTGTCAAATCTAACCTCACCACATCCATGCAGGATCGTCTCAGGGACTGCCGTGTTCGGAAAACAAAAATGACAAGGAAATTATTGTTTAAAACGTATCCAGCTGAAACATAATATTCAACCTACTATGTCGTATTTCCAGGAATGAGGTTCGCCCGTCTTCAAGTGCTGGCAGGGCTGGCCTGGCTGCTGAGGCGCTACACGCTTCGCCCCCAGAACGTGACACCGGAGCGGTTCGAGCCAAGCGTGTTCGCTCTTCGCGCTCCTCATGTCAGATTCGATTTGATACCGAGAAGTACACCGCCATTATAGGTGGCAAATAACCTATTTCAGTAATAAAGCTCAATTCAAGATATTTCATTTATAAAAAAAATACTATGTTAAACCAAACTCTGGATCTGAAAACCTAGCTCAATAATCTATTAAACTATGCAAATATTCAGCAAATTATTTTATGATTCATGTTTAAATTATTTGTGCTAGTGTAAATATAAACCTCATTAACATCTATAAACTTAGTACTAATTATTTTAGGCTTTTAAATTTATTTTAATTCGTTAAAATTATTTATTCCTCAATGTGTCATGTCAAGTAAATATAAGTCCCAAAGTCAAGCAGAAATGATTTGAGATAATGTCTGACTGAACTTGTTCTTGAAATTAAATCAGTGACTCGTAATGCCAATTAGCTTCTCAATGGGACTGGATAACTTCTAAATTTAATTAAGGAACTTAAGATTACTGCGAGTGAATGCCAATCATAAATACCTACCTACTCCTTCAGATTTGGATGTATGGTTGTAAAATTTATGTTGTTTTTAAATGTATCCTTCCACGAGTATCTCTGTTATTTATCTCTATGTCTATGTATGCATAAAAAATAGAAGATAGTCATTGGACTTTTTTAATTTTTTTTACAGGCTCCTTTTACGTTACTGAAACACCCTCTAAGCTATGGCACGCAATTAAATTAACATCCTGTATATTATTTATATAAAAATAAATTATAGATAACTAGCGGGTGCGTAGTGCGCGGGCTGCTAAAGCAGCATTAGTCTAGGATTTAGCCTATATGTGTGCCAAGTTTGTGATGATCGGTTGAGTAGTTTTTGCGTGAAAGCGTCACAAACATCCCTACTTTCACTTTTATAATACTTAGTATAGATTATGGCACACAACATTCCTAAAGCCTACTACAGCAGTATAGCTTTAAGTACGAGATCTTTGGCTAAGGTTCGTTGATAACGAAATTTGACACTTTAGTGGATAGTGCGCTGTCCAGCATCATGGAAGGAATCAATGGGCTGAAGGGTGTTTGCTGGCTGAGTGGTTCTCATCTCTGATTCACTGGTCAGGCGCTCGGGTGAAAATCAAGAGATTATTCTAGCACCTGGGTATCTTCCGACACCCAAAAAAATAATTGATGACTGTGGCAAATAACTCACTAAGTCAAAATTTTGGATTTGAACTGTATACCTAATCTACTTTAATAACATTGGATCCCATAAGTTTTCTAAATCTGAAACATATAAGGGTTTGAATTACTATTTTAACTATAAATATTGTATGAAAGTACGTATGAAATTCGTACATAACCATCAAAATCCATTTTCTTTCAAATAATGGGAACATCTACTTGTTAAAATCTTCTCATTTCAATCCCTGAGTCATCAATTCTTTGTAGAAGGGAAAGGTTACAAGGTATTGTGTAGCAAAAAAGTGTTCCGTCGTTTCCTAATTGCAAACAAGCCGTTTCATATATTTAAACAAGAGCCTAAGCTACCCCTTTCGCAATATTGAGAGCTTTCCATCTTTCTACACAAAATTACTTTTGCACTTCGACAACTCCTTTTGTCTTAGTCATAAAACTGAAAATAGGTAATCATGCTACGAGGAAAATCTGGTTGTAACTACGCTGAATAGATTTATATTCAATTTAACTTTTCGCTGTTGGGTTTCAGGTCGTTATTGTAAATATAGAATCAGTCAACTGTTTTGGCTTCTGTAACCTTGGACAGAGTAACTTAATAACTTATATATAACTTATTATAATCAACAAGATGTCAAAGGCTTCTTTATTTTGGGAGCTGTTGAATGAATCGTTGTGTCATAAATTATTTAAAAATCTTTGAATATCATTAAAAAAATAAACATATAATTTACCATTTTTGGAAGTCGCGTAAAATTTAATCTGAATCAATAATCTTTATGACGAAACCTACCTCTATTTGGCTAGTCGATATTAAAGGTCGTGGGATTTAGTTTTTCTAGACTCGAGACATTTATAACGTTGAAAGTATTTTCAATGCACTGGTATGTATCTGATTTCCTTTGTTATCTTTGTAATAATGAAATCCTTTAGATAACTGCATCAAATCCGAATTCTAATGTCAGTGAGCTTGTAACCTGATGATTAGTTGTTGGTATTAAGTTCTTAGTTGTTTGCTGTTGTGTTTGCTTCGCCAAATGCCAAATTACGGTTAGTTGGCTTTAATAATGTAAGTAAATACAAAGGTTTCATGTTTCTTAATATAATATTATATTTATCTTATTATTTCTACTGTTATTTAAAACAAACTAAATTTACCCACTATTCATGATGAAATTAGTGTGACGAAAAGTTGTTAGATACTACTTAATCTGCTTCTAAAAATAATAAGCCCGATAATTCTACTAATGTTAAGGTTAAACGTAGAGAACCACAAGCATAATCCTTTTTTTAGAGCTACCAACCTTGATGATGATGACTAATAGGTAACACAACTTACTAGAGAACGAAGTCCATAGAAAAAAAACTACTTTCACTGAATCAGTCAGTATTTTTTCTCATAACACTGGCCGAAAGATTCGGTACGTCCGGAAGGGGTACCTATTTGCAAAGGTTGTTTGCTATCCTGTCCGCGTTCTGTTGTTTCAATAGCTGATTGACTAAGTCAACTTCGTTAACATCTTTCTTGTCCTCTTTTATTTAGGAATGTCATCTATGTATCCTCAAACATAGACATGCTTTTATTAATAGACTGAAGACGATCATTCAGATTTTTAACGACATTTTTTTTGCATAATCTTAGTATCTGATAACATGTTATAGAAAGAATACCTATCTAGTAAAACTAACTGCCTTAAAACATTCCTGACACGAAGTTTCATGACCCGTACCGTACGATTTAAAAAGCTATTATCTCCCAAGTCCCCGAAAACGTGAACATCAAAGAGTTTATCACCCCATAGAGAGCCCCCTGGGTCCGTGGGTCGTCAGTAATCCGTCAGCCCTTGGGACACACACGCACGCACTTTTCTCCCGACCTGCCCCGTAGACGTGGTTTATGGTACGTCATGGCAAAGGTTGTATTGGCCAGTGATGGGAAAACACAGAACCAAGTATTTTCTATACTTGAAACATGATTTGGAGATCATAATTATGTTGTCATGTCTGTTCTATTGTCCTTGTAATGAAACATATTGTATGTACCTACCTACCTATTAGTATTTAGATAAAAAGAAACATTGTATTTCTTTTCGATTGTTTAAATATTTTATTCCATGCAAAATAGGATATTATTTGTACCAGAACAGCTAAAACATCACTTCACTGCATAGTATAAAACAAAGTCGCTTTAGATATTTTGATGCGGTTTTTTTTAATAGATAGAGTGTTTCAAGAAAAAAGGTTTTAACTGACTCTTGTCTGACTGATTAACTTGTCATTTCCAAGTGAGAGCTGGGAGGGAGAGGGAAGAGAAAGCCGAGAGAGAAGTAAGGGCCGGGAGGGAGAGGGATGTGGGACGATATCTTACTTAATGTGGCGTTGCTTTTTCGGGCTGGACAAAGTCTGCCGGGTCCGCTAGTTGTAAATATAAAAAATAATCTACTGCGTTACCAAGTATCTTCCATGCCCAACACTTGGCAAAGGAACACTTGAATGCGCGAATCCAAATTACGGCTGAAATGTATCCGGAAGGGACGGTCCTGTTGTATGCCGACGATTGACGTCACGACTTATCTCGTCTCCACAAAGACGCCCATGACGTCACACGCATGCAGGTAGCTGGGATATTAATTAATGGAGGCATGCGAAGGTTTGTGAGGATTATGAAGTCAGATTACGTCCTGTTCATTTTGTTATTCCTTATGATGAATGACAATTGACGTACACCTGATGTTTTGTTTTGAAAATCATTATTTTTTCCGTTGTGTGTTCTCCAGTTCTAATCAAATCATCAGTACTTAAATGATTGTGATGTTAAAAGGGAAATGAAAATTAAACGTTCAGTCACATTAATGCACTATAATGTACTGAATAGTATAAGTTTTCAAACGATATTTGATCTTGTTTGAAATCAAGGCATCTCATCAATTCGAAGCGTTGAAATGTTCCACCACTCATTTTATATGTGTGATTTTTCCGCATGATGTAATCTAATGTAGGTACCCTTTAATCAAAAGATGATTGTTGTAGTAGAAGTGTATCTTGTTGTTTTTTATTTTTAATGAAGGTATTTGTGTGGTATTTTATTTCCTAGAGGAATTATTATTAGTTGTTCAGTTTCGTTGATTGAGCAACACTATTCAGTTTGCAAGACACGTCCCCTTACACCCTGTATTTTTAAAATTATGATGATATTCCATACCCAGGCTGTCATTTATAGCTCATCTCATACTCATAATTATAACAAAGTGTCTCCATCTAGGTTGCGCTATGTGTGGACCTAGGCCTTCTTAGCTGGATCATCACATTGGATCCTTTGCCCACTGGCCGGCCATACAGCCTACGTTTCAGCTAAAACACACAGCAAGACAAATCAATTTCAATAGATTCATAGCCAGACGTTTGTCAAAGCAACGGACTGCGGCTGCAAAGTACAAGCTTAGGTAGTACTACTCTACAATCTAGCTAACTACTACTACCATATTATTGCTCACAACTTAGCGACATTATACAATCTTCACAAGCTTCGAGGCCATCCAAGCTTCAGCCACATTGGCTCATTTGCCCACTGTAGGCCAGTTTCTGCAGATTCCAAACCAATTCACACAACAAGACAAATCTGTTTCAATAGATTCATAGCCAGGCGTTTGTCAAAGCGACAGGCTATGCGGCTGTAAGCTGGTGCTAATTTGTAAGGGGAACAATGTTGCCGATGATGCATGCGCAGGTAAACGGAATTTAAGCAAGGGCGTGGTTACAATGAGAGGTGGGCAAAATCAAACCGGAAAAACAATACAAACTTACAGCGTGTGGAGGACGGTGAAACATAAACTAGAAAGGGTTTTTCAGTCACGTTCAATCACGTTTTCATCCCTAAACCGAACAAAATTCACAAAAATATATTACGGTGTTTAAGTACATTATTTTGACAAATGTGTGTTACGCACAATTCCCGAACTTGCTCATTATCATTACCTGAAAAAAGGGACACTTCGCGGATAGTGCATTGCAAAACAACCGATCCGCAAAATGACCTTTCATTTCATCAAATTATAAGAGAACAACTATCTGCAATCGCTATATGCCCCTTCGAATAATTGATCTTCACACAATTTCCATATATTTTTTTGATTGGCAATAAAATAATGCCACTAAAATGACATAATAATAGGTTCAAGATATTTAAGTAAGTGATACGTCTAGCCTAGATTGAGCCAGATTTTCCCTCAATCCCTGATAAATGCGTGGTACGTGCTCGATATTCCAGGAATTACCTTAGTGTATGAACCAGATATTTTTTCAGTTTTAAAATATAATGTTATACTGTTTCAATATGTGAAACTCACGCATTCACAAGTTCTCATAAAATCAAAAGCTCTTTTCAGCTTTTATATTGAGCTTTCAATATCGATAATGACGTCATGGAGCTAAAAAATAATGAAATGACGTACGAGATGAAAATTAATACTTTGATGTAAAAATAACTTGCTGTTTTTTTATTGGAACATGTGGATACAGCTTTGTGATCCAACAGAGGCCACAAATTTACCATCTATCTCAATTTGTGGTTGGTAACTACCGATCGAACCCAGGACCTGCGCTTTAACGACTGTTTCGCCGAAAGATTTCCATCACAGAATAGTTACATAATAATAGGTAATACAGGTAAAGAAAAAACAATCTGAATAAATATACGTATAGAAAGCTGACATAGTAGGTAATTAGAGGACTATTTCCCCTAGGAACTCAAATTGTACCTACTCGTATTAAAACTTTTTTACCTACAAGTAAGTTTAACTCCGAAAAAGATTGCCTGATAGGTACAAGTTTTTTTAATTAATAAAATAAAAATTTCTTCTTCTTCTTCTTCTTCTCAGCCTTCTTCTAATAAAAATTTAATTACTAATATTTTCGTCCTTAAAATAAATCCGTCTGAAAATGAGCTCTTTTTCGTCTGGAACACGAAAAAATTAAAGATCTTACCTACGTCTGTGGATCGGTGAGGCAAAAAGTTGATTGAAGGAGATTCAATAAAACTCATTACCTATCAAAGGTAAAAGTACTATGATTAAAAAGGCCTATTTTACGACTTACGAATACATTTGATTGATTCTGATTACCTACCTAGAGCTTTTTTTCATGTAGAGGCATGTGCGTAGTTATAGGTAGGCTGATTTTTCATTAAATAAAGAAATTTTAAAGGCTTGTTTTAAAGTCAACATTAAAAGGAACATAGGTCGTAAAAAAAAATGGTGCTCCAAAATTGTGACATCTTTTTCATGGGGAGTCCACTTTTTTTTCAGATTTTGACCTACTTACCTATATTATATTACATAGAGAAAGATGTTAGGTTTCATGGTAGTGAATGAAAAATCTTGCTATATTATTATAGGCAAATGGTTGCAATAAGCATATCGTAATAATTATTATGTAAAGCAATGCAATATTACTACATCATAATATTTTATTTTCATTAGCCAACAATAAACAAGTTCTTATTGTACCTTATGTAGAGTTATCCACTGTCAAAATCCGTGCCTACTTTCGCTCCCGCTTGTATCTCCGCTTAAATCGTGAATATACCTCCAGTTATTACAGCTTTACGTCATACAAGGAAATTGCTTACTACGTGAAACATGACTGAAATATGAAGAACGGCTATGAAAGTAAAGCCGAAAAAAGCGTACGTGCATGCATTATTGTGTCTTTGAACTGTTAATAGACCGTTTTTTGGCATCGCATTTACCTTGCGGGAGTATTTCGTTCCGATACTCGCCTCGCGGGAACTGTTCTCTGACGTCGAGCAACAAGAAAACCTGTGCGAAAGTAAAGCGAATAGATTGTTCTTGTCACCCTTTGTAAACACTGGTAAATTGTATAGCGAATCGTTTTTGTAGAACGTCGGAGTCTTGCTTTGTAAGTGAAAGCACGAGTACCGACCGACTTCTAGGTAAATTGCTATATAATTTCTTACACGAGGTAACCATCTTGAGGATTGGGTTCAAAGAGTAAACACAAACAAACTCAGTCTAGCCAACTTTCAAGAACACTCCCTATCAAAACCGTTCCATAACATTTCAAAGACCGTCTCGTGGATCGGAAAATTTCTTCAACAGTTTCTAATGAAAGCAATAAGAAATCAAAACACTCGTACTTCATTGCCCGCTCATTATAACGAACTCAAATAGCTCTAGGGTACGCTTAAAAAGCGGGCTGTAAATCTAAATTGGATTTCAAAATTGTACCAACAAGCGTCGCTTTAAAAAAACAGCAACTTTTTATTCACAGTGCGATTCCGAGACTGAACATGGCGAGAAGAGGTGCGATGGAGGTGACACCTCGTGCTGGGAAATACCGGGTGTAAGGGACAGGTTCCCGCAAACTGATAGCTGATGATGCTCAGTCAATGAAGCTGAACAATTTTGAACCGGTTATTCTTTTAGGAAAATAGCAAAATTGGCTACCCTATACACATTGTCTGATCAAGGTAGAGATTTTTATGGGGAAGTAATCTTTTTAAATTTGCGGGAAGCTGTCCCTTACACACCCGGAATACGTCTAAGAAAACTCTGCCATTGTAAATTTTCTTAAGTTAAATCTTAATTCCAGAACAATAAAATTTTTGTTATTTTATTATTCAGTAGGTATGTATGAGTTTTGGATTTGATTTGTCTACGTGAGTTTAAAAACTGGCAATATATACCACGTAGACCAAATCAAATCCAAAAACTCATACATACTACTGAATAATATAAATATACCAAAAATTTTATAGTTTCTGGAATTAAGATTTTAACTTCAAGAAAATTCTACAATGGCAGAGTTTTCTTAGTACGATATTCCGGAGTGTATCGGACAGCTTACGAAATATAACAGAATAGCACTTGTTTGCTTGCACTTATATAAAACCATAGCAACATCGTTACACACTTGCATCTTGCTATTCAAGATACAAGAAAAGAGGAAGAGTTAGGTGTGCTAAAAAGGTTTCTGGCTTAAAGAAAACCAGAATCTTATCCATAAAGAGCTTATTTCTTAGCTCCCACTTTGGAGATTGCGCCGCAAGCAGCAAGTTTCTTCCATATAATTAGATTGCAGTGCACCGTCGAAGGAAGGAAGGTGTAAAGAAAATGGCATAATTTATTTTATTTCAGTTCAGTCTGCTTGTAGCTTGCAACAGAAATAAACGCTGTTGAGGAATTTTCATCTTCGCCTTGTTTGAATGCTAGTTTAAGATTTTGATCGCACTAGCGGTTTTCTGGTAAATTACGTTTCTTGTTCTGTAATAACAACAATTCGAGCAAGTTAAACAGTTTTGCAACAACGTGGAAACTCTGAAGTTATGCTTCTCGTCTTGAATGATGAGTGGTGGTGGATTTCGACTTTAGAAAATCTAGTTTAAAATACAAAGTAGGTACATATTTAAATGTAACCTACTTAGGTGCCTGTGTTAGATATTGAAGATTTGGATGTGAATGTTGGGAGAGAACGACCAAAGAAAAGATGGATACTGTGTGACTAGAACGGGTGTGAGTCACACAATACTCACACTGGCAGGGTTGAATAGAAGAAGAAAACATACTGTGCCGTACCCAAATAAATGGGATAAGGGCAAGAGAATGATGATGATGCTAGATATTGCGGAAAAATCGGTTCTTCTTTTACTTGGCAGGTGAGAGACTTATTTTAGTTAAGTTGTGTTATTTGCAACGTCGAATTGAACCACATTTCTTCAATAATTACGGTATTTATTTTATTTTAAGAGGCAATTAATCCGGATCCTTATTACCAGTAGAATCAAAATGCTCTTAAAGTTCTATTGAGTCAGTCTGGTACTTAAATTCAAGTATCAAAAGCTGAAGAATGAACAGGAGTGTGAACTTTGCGGAAAATGTCAGCGGGTGATAACAACGCATCATTCAAAGTCAGAACTTTGAAACAATTTCAATTTGGACTGCTTATTGAAAATTTGTTGTGCACGGAATCTCGGGAGGGGCTTACGAAATTCGAGTATAATTTGCCTATTGTTCATACAAAGTTGTCTTTATGAAATATTGTTTCGAATGTTGTTGTGCCGAGATTTCAGTGACTGTGAAATTATTATTGTTTGGTGCCGAATTTCTACAAATTGTATGTTTGGTCTATGTTCATAACCTCTATTCTATAAAATTGAATAATGTCATAATTTAAATTTACCTGATTATGATATAAAACAATGTTAGATCTATATTGAAATAAAAAATAAATAGTAAATTAAAAACACAAAACGTTTTCTTAGTTTCATTGCTCGTAACTAAAATTAATTTAAGAAAAAAACATAACCCTTCCTTGGCAGTCGGGTAAAAATAGAACAAATTGTTACCTAAAACGGTTTAATCTTTTATAGGCACTAAAATATTAATCAAATCAGATATTTATTTAAGTAGGTAAATCTAAAAACATACCTGCTAGGTACTACTGTGAACATGCCATTTATTTATTGTTTATTTATTATAAATGTTTACAAAAAAAAAACATGCACAGATTTTAGCAATAAAATCTATTCTGGATGCCACTTGCTGAAGTTTTGCTATTAAATGACTAAAAAGTGATACCTTATACCAAAATATGGATTAAACACGCGGTTACGGTTTTGGAGGGTCTTCTTTGGGGCACGAAAGTCACACAACATCGTCTGTTATGTATGACTTTTGACTCTTCCATACTCCATACGCGCCCCGCCGCGCTCATAAGTAATCTGTGCCGGAACCGAATAAAAACATAGGTATATAATTAACCGAATGGAAACAAATTTGCAGTATACCTAATGTTCAGTATACTCAGTGAGAGGTATCGAAAATTTTGAATGATGTTCCTTTTTTGCCACGTTCATTTAAAGCCTTATCTTATCGTAATGTACCTACAATGTATGATTAAGCAAATAACATTCAGAATGAGGCCATTGTTTGTATTCCAAAATATATTTTCTTTGAGAAATCTTATTTTCTGTTGCTAATAGACTGCGCTCGAATTTCTTGGAATATTTTCTTTCAAGTTGAGCAGAACAAAATATTGATTGCCCTCAAGCAGTATTGGTTAGTACTATAAGAGTTTGCTTTCTTGTTTTACTGAATAATGCATATTGCATTACTTACTACCGCAGACAAGTAAAAATAATGGTTCTTTAAAATTATAATTATTACTACTGACTAGTATGAAAGGGCGCTAATATTTTCTTCAATTTTGAGTTCAAAAGAATAAACAAATTACCATTTCGCTTTTTTTACAGGACAAAGGTGATACTTAATTAATAAAATCACTAATGTGTCGAAAAAACCGATGATGTGTCAGTAAACACGTGCCGTAGTGTAGGTAGTAGTAAATTTAATTTTGCGGACTTCAGGCGATACGTCGAACGTAAAAATAATATTGATTTTAATTTACTTGAGTGGGGCTAAAGCGTCTCCAATTTGGTCTTATCCTTAAACTGGGACACCATTTCTCCATTAGTGTGAGTGTCAAGATGTTTCGGATCAGCCTTAAGCTCTGTTGGGAAGATTCGAGGGTTTTAAAATAAAGCTTAATAGGGTTATTTTTGTCGGGATTATCAATAATCGATTAAGCAGAGGGTACGGTTCGGGAAAGTTGCAGTTTAAGTTCAGACGTCCAAAAATTACACAATGTGAATTTGGGCAATAGTTTGTCAAATTTTGTACCTCCGGGTTCACTGAACTGATCTTTGTGCATAAGCCGCAATGGAAGGCAATCTGCGTAATTGTGATCAGCTTGCTTTATTCCGCCATTGTGTGGGAATACCAATGCCTTAAATTGAAGGTTTCTGGGCAAGTTAACTCCATTTTTGACTATAATGTCACTGGCTTACGCTAGATGTAAGAGTAATCCAATAGCAATAAAATACAATAAATCATGATTGTCTTACGTAACACTAGCCAACTTAAGATTTTTAATAAGTTTTTATCAACTCGTAAAGCAGCTAAAACAAAGTAAGTAATAAACTTCAGTTAACGCCATTAATTAATTTGAAGGCTAAAGTTGAAGTTTCATTGTTGCATAATTTGCAGCTCGCTCGTTCATAACGCATTTCCGCTTAACTGGAGCGCGCTTACTTAAGACGTCAACTTATGCGGCAACACGCACGTGCTCTCCGATGCGCTCTGATGCCGTTGTCTGTCGCAAACATAAAGTTTGTTCCACGCTATAGCTTAAACTAGGGTACGATATAGGTATCTACTATAAATTGAGTTAGAAATTCTAGTAGCTGAGTAATGGTATGTTGTCGAATACACTGAATATTGCATCTTCCACCCTGGGAACATTATATGTTTAGTATTTTTTTTTTATTAGTTGGGTTAAAAAAAATATTTTCATTCAGGTATACTCGCTCATCTATGTTAGGTAAGATGTTACAGGTCCCAAATAGTTTCTAACTTTTCAGATTTTTGCTTAAAAATTCATAATTAGAATGTTATGAATTTCCATTCTTACAACAAAAATATTACTTCATAAAAATTCATCTTCGTCGATATTTAAATAACTATTATGGATTTTAGGTATTTTCTGTACGTATTCCTTAAATTTTTGTTAAACTGCGATATAAGTAAATAAAGCCATATCACATGTAAATTTTATTTATTCCTAGGGTAGGTATTAGGTACCTACATCAATTGAAATTCCAATTAAAATGCGCTGTTTTCCCAAAATTAGGTTTCGGCAGTAAAATCACAGACACTCAGTGTTTGCGCTTACATAGAATGTGGTAACACATTACCAGTTACATCAGTAGCAATTATAACATTATGGTGTAGAAACAACACAAGCTACCTCAATACAAGCACAAGGTCCCTGATGTCGTAATTACGTCACTAACCCACAACCGTTTGCTCAGTAATTTATACAGGGAGTAAACATCAAACAAGATGGCCGGAGTATCCCACCTACTCTACTCACTTAGACACAGAATACACAGCTAATTGTATTTAGATAGTAGTATAGAAATTGATGTTTTGAAAAGGTGAGTGACTGTGAGGTCTTTCTAGGAGCAGGATATTGAAATTCATAAAAAGCTATTGTTTAAAATATGAACATTATGAAAACCAAAATGTTTACGACCACGTTGCGCTTACATATTGAGATATTAAGTGCTTTTTAGTTTTTATTTTTCATAAATTAATTAAATAAAATAGCAATTTATTTATTTATTTATTTATTTTAAAATAGCAATTTATTTATTTAGAATTAGGTACGAAATCTTTATCGACCTGTTTATTTTATTTAATAATGAACAAGTCTCTTTTAGTCACTGATTGATTGTGTGTGATTTTTGCTCAACAGGGGATCGACCTTGTGCCTTTTTAGAAAAGTTAAAAACAATTATAGTGTGATATATTAAAGTTTAAACTTCTTTGAAACTAATTGCTGAAGCGAAACTTGAAGAAAACTGAGCAACTCTCGGTTAAAGTAAAAACATTGCTAGTTTTAGGTTTTAACATTTTCAGATTTTATTTTTGTTAAAATGGAAAAATAAAGTTGTAAGTTTGATCTAAGTTACTGATAAAATATATTTCGAATTCGAAAGTAAATCAACTTCAGAGTTAAAAATACTTTCTAAAATTTGTAATGAGGTTAGATTTAGTAATAAATTGAAATTTTTGATTGCTTAATTACGACTTTTAAAAACATCTCAAATCTAGACATTGTTTTAAATAAATATAAAAAAAAATACGGTCACACTCATAGCGCCCACTAGGATTCCCTGTATCGGGGTTCATGGACATACACAGAAACATCCACAAAGAATACCCAGACCCAGAAACAGACATTTAAAT
This sequence comes from Scrobipalpa atriplicella, assembly GCA_029255725.1. Lineage (NCBI taxonomy): Eukaryota > Metazoa > Arthropoda > Insecta > Lepidoptera > Gelechiidae > Scrobipalpa > Scrobipalpa atriplicella. The sequence goes on from JARACY010000017.1 coordinate 200,639, forward strand.
TCATCATTCAAATGTCTGCCCCGGCCGGGAATCGATCCCGGGACCTTCTGCGTAGCAGGCAGATACACTGCCAACTAGGCTGTGGGGGCCGTCATTAACTAGTTATGTGTTTTTCATGTTATATTTGAATTGTATTTCAAACACTGATTAGAGAAAGTCGGCTCCATTTACGCTTCTGTGATTTCAAAAGTACCTAGTTTAAAAAGCATGTTGGATCACCGTTCACCCAATACGAGGGGGTGGCACTACTGGCATTACACCACGTCAATAAACTCTGCACAGCTCTAACGACTAAAGAATAGCAACGCGGCAGTTCAGACCCCGCCCGGAATTTTTAACAAAGTCCCGGATGGAGTGACCATGTGCTTCGAAATTAAGATTTCGTAAAATACTGTATTCTTAGATAGCACACATCACGTTAAAACTTTTACAAGGTTTTTGAAAGAATTAAGTTTTATAATTGTAATTACTTCGAGACTTCGAGTATTACGTACGTAGATACGTATAGTTAACTGATTCAATGCAATCAATTCGTAGAGTGCACGACTTAACTAAATCTTGCCTAAAATTATTGCTGCCATGCCCCTTTCTGATCTTTCATGAGAGAAAATGACAGGTATGTATAGGCTTATATTAGTTAAGTCATGATTTCTGCAACTAACGAATTGCTACCGACTGAGTAGTAATTGAAAGAGCAAGTCATGAGGATTTTTTATCTTATTACTTTACTTAAAGTGGTTAATTTCTCCTTGACACATTCTCATTATGATATGCATCAAACCAACCAATCAAATAAAGACGCTATGAGAACATTCCTCAGAATCTCATGTTCTAATAGTAACGCATGGATGCATTCGCAGTCAAACAAAACTATTGTCACCCTACGTATAAGCACCGAGTTTTTAAACTAACAAAGCAAATTCAATTTTCATTTTCCAACGGCAGGAAACATTTTTCCCAAAGTTTAGGCGAAAATAAGATTTACCGGCCGCTGTCGGGGAGCATTTTTGTGGCATTCATTTTGAGGTAGTTACTACGGTCACATTTTCATTTTAGTTCAACGTTGAAATTTTAAAACTGTAAAATTTAATGTTACTCTTGTACCTTATTTTTCACGTCACAGTTTTGCTTTGAAGCGTTTAATAACTTTGGGGTACGTGTTTTACAACGTGAGCACAATACAGATCCTTTGAACGTCATTGCATGCTTTTGATTATAACGATAATGAAGTTTGCAGACCTGTCGAAACTTGTGCAGTTTTCGTGCTCTGTGTGTATTTTTTTTTATACTTTTCAAGGCAAATCCAAAGTTAATAATTTTTTTAGGTTTTTTGTTAATTGCTTTCTTACGCAATCGAAGAAGTATTCATTACGGATTCAAAGACTCAATTATTAAAAATATTTTAGTAAAGGTAAAATAAATACATACTTTTTAAATAATTATTTTATTATTATAACTCTTCCATTCCTTACATTTATTCTTATCTATGATTTACCAGATATTCTATAAATTGTAATCTCTCCAAAATTGTAAGCTCAACACCCATAATTTAAGTAAATCTAATGTATTGTGAACCTATCATTGTTAGTAAACAAAAGGGCTAACTGACATGTACCTATACTAACATATCCGGAAAAAATCCCTAAAATAATAAAAAAACACTGAACCTACGAAAGTTCCAGAATGTCATTAAATTTAATCACCCAAAATACAAACATAAACCGTTCCACTTTTCACGTAAATAATAAATTAAAACGAAGCGGAGTGTACTAATTAATAAGCTGTAATAACATAAGATTAATTATATTACTGAGTCTCGTATAAAGTGGCGCTGTGTGGAGGATGCTTAAAATCCGACTACACATTAACGATCGGCGGTATCGGGGTGAGATCAGAAATTGTTGTGAAGCAACTGAACTAGTTATTATAAAGCATGTCTGGTCTGTACATCCATACTAATAGTAACTTGAACTGGAGCGTTTAATCATAAGAATGTTGTAGAGCAAATAATTTATTTGAAAAGTGTTGTAAATATAATAATAATAAAATTAGAGATCAATATTAAGTTGGTAGAGATGGAATCAACAGGGACAGAAACAACCTCCTCTGTGGTCTATAAGATGCCAGTGGTTAGATTCCTACGACATCTGGATCAATTTAATGTATGTAATGTACTAACCATTTTGGACCTTGTCGTGTTGTAAGTCCTGTTTTTCCTTTGCCAGACATGTCGACAGCATGTTTGATATCCCTACTTCGCTCCACTTACACCGTAAGAGACAGCAACATAAATTAATGTATAAATGTATGTAATATAAGGCTCTCCCGATTATTGATCAGCCACGATCAGCTCGCAGAACACACACGACTAATTGCCTCGATTAATTAAATAAAAGCATCTGCCCGTGTTTTCCACGGCCTCTGATTTATTAAGTCGGCCACCATTCACTAGTAACGAATGGTAATAGGCCGCTATTTGAATGGATAGGAATCTATTTTCGCAAATGTGATTGAAATAGGAATAGATTGCCGAAGGCTCGTGAAATCGTCAGTGGACTATTTTCGTGCGCTCAAACAGTCAGTTAGGTGAATAAACTGACTTATAAAAGAGAAAAATACCTGATCGAAATTGTATGCAAAAAGATTTCCGTTTTTTTATAAGTTACTAAATGTATATGTTACGGCTAATACCCGAAGTGCGGCTACACCTAGTTTTAGCCGGTTAGAACTAGGTGTAGCCACTTACTCTTGGTTAAACCTAGTATTAGCCGATTGTTTTCGGGTAAAACTAGGTCTAGCCTTCATCATGCCGGCTACAACTAGGTCCAGCCATTTCCTGTTGGATAAAACTAGGTCTATCCGATATCATTCCGGCTAGAACTAGGTCCAGCCATTCCCTGTTGGATAAAACTAGGTCTATCCGATATCATTCCGGCTAGAACTAGGTCCAGACAATCCCTGTTGGATATAACTTAGATGCGTGTCCCGCCAAGCCTTCCGCCTCGCGTCACACTCAAGACTCACAGCATCTGCAGCAGCGGCGCGGGTGGAGGGCATAGCGAGGCACGCGCCTCTGCAGGTTGTGAGCGCCAGAAAGATACGTAGAGAGTTTTTTTAAAAAAGCTGTGCCGATAGCATGCCGGCTACAACTATGTACAGCCAATCCCTGTTAGATAAAACTAAGACACGCGCTGCTACTGCAGACGATGTGAGTAACACTCGCTAGAAGACCTGCAGTAAATCAGCAGCACCTGGCGCTCACAACCTGCGGAGGCGCGTGCCTCGCTATGCCCTCCACCCCGCGCCGCTGCTGCAGATGCTGTGAGTCATGAGTGTAACGCGGGGCGGAAGGCTTGGCAGGACACGCATCTAAGTTTTATCCAACAGGGATTGTCTGGACCTAGTTCTAGCCGGAATGATATCGGATAGACCTAGTTTTATCCAACAGGGAATGGCTGGACCTAGTTCTAGCCGGAATGATATCGGATAGACCTAGTTTTATCCAACAGGGAATGGCTGGACCTAGTTGTAGCCGGCATGATGAAGGCTAGACCTAGTTTTACCCGAAAACAATCAGCTAATACTAGGTTTAACCAAGAGTAAGTGGCTACAACTAGTTCTAACCGGCTAAAACTAGGTGTAGCCGCACTTCGGGTATTAGCCGTAACATATATATTAATTTATACTGAATTTAATGGAATAGAATATTTCAAAGGCATTAACTTTCTTTGCTTAGTTTTCAAGATAGAAAATGATTTTTTGTTGACTAATCATGATCACACCATAATATTAATGAGTTAATCAAAAAGAGTGTTATCTTTAATTTTAAGGTTTTTTTTTTTTGTTTGTTTGTTTGAAAGTTTTGCAGTGAATAAGATTATTAAGATTTCATACAACATTTTTCTATTAAGTTATGTATTAGGTACTTATAAGCCCGACTTTGGTCGCTCATACTCGTACATAATGTAATTTTACAATTCTTTACGGTAAAATAGCAAGCATAGTAGAAAATAGGACTTCTCTTTGCTAACATGCGTAATACATAACCTATATTCTCTACAGTGTAATTAATGTTGTAAAATGTAATGTTAAATAACGAAATCATTAGTCTACTCAACACAAAGAAACACAAAGACATGTTGTACAAGAAATTATGAGAGACATTACATTAATTTGTTCACAGAGAAATGCATTGTGCTCTTAAGACAAGCTCTTTACTTAGAGTCTCATAAGTGCTTTGAGGCGTGGCACAAGCTATTTCTGTAAAAAGAAAAGAAAATCATATCTCAGGTAAGTATTGTAATTAGATTTTATGTTACCAAGTTCAGATATGCCCTCTGGGCTAGTCCCCAACGTAACCTTTATTTTATCGATTTCCTTATAGTATGGTTCACGAAAAGGTTATCATGGAAATTGTCATTCGGATTGTTACGACAAAGATCGTAGTGTGGTACCGAAAGGAAATCTTTAATAAAAGAATGGTGTGTACTTAGTTATCAGTTTCATAAACTAATTTAATTTCTACACTGGCTCTGTGTTTTCATCTTTAGTTTTTATATTTTTTATAATTTGATTATAATTTTACTGAAACAACTCGCAAAAGAGTTGAGTTGTAAAATACTTGGAGCATTAAACAAAGCGTCTGCAACAGACGACGTGATGGTAGCCTCATTAGCTATCCAAACCGGCTGCATTCACAGCTAAATTATATGAAACATCATATTTGGTTAGAAAGAAAGGCAATTTGGTTCTGGGTTAGTAGTTTAGTAGCTTAGCATTATTCTTTTTTTCTTCTGCTTTAGCATTAGTTTGCCAAATGCCTCTCCCGTCTCTATTCAGAATAGATATTCTTTTTAGGATAAAACCGGCGCGGTCCCTAAATAACATCATTATCATTCATATTCCCAAAGAAACTCCTGATCGCTTCCACTTCCAACTTAAACTCTTCATCTATAGCAAAGAAGGTGGCAGGTATACAAAATGTGAGTGCAAGCGAAACAGAATATGCAACACCTTCCTCATTACGTCCCGTCATAATGAAGAGTATGCGCCGGGCTTTGTGAAATATCATCTTCATTTGTAGTCGTTTACGAATCTATACTAATATTCTAGAGCTTTGTTTTCAGATATACGGAGTTTTTTTTGTAAGGAGATAGTTTTTTTGGGGCTTGACATGGGAAATTTTTGGCTGCTGCGCTACACTGGTGAACCCGCAGGAGGAAAGCGAGTTCCAACATAAACACGATAGAGGTGTTGATGAGTTACTCTTATGAAATAAGCGTATAAGCGTACAGGCTGTCTGATGGTAAGTGGGCACCATAATCAATGTCTCACATTTATGTATGGACAGCGAAATACGTTGCTCACCGTGAGACATCGCCATTATAACGAAGAGGTGAGGCTTTGTGAAATATCATCTCCATTTGTAGTCGTTTACGAAATTCCACATAAACGCGATACTTGATACCGTTGTAGTTCTCACGTACTCAAAATACCGTTCTCGCAACAGTGAATTTTCGAAATTCATTCTGTACACCAATCATACTTTTGAATTGAGCAGCGATCGGACGAATTCTGTACGTCCAAGCTCGCAAGTGTAGACAACCATGGCATAACATACTCCCATGTGTATGAGTACGCACCTTTAAAGCGGAACACAGTGGGCAAAAAAGTCTGAAGGTTAGTCTACCTTCTACGACTTCTAACCTATTTTTAATATGACAAGGAATTAATTCATTCTGAATTTTCCAAAATCGCAAACCAACTCACCCACAAAACCACAAGAAAATATTCCTGAAAAATTCAGGCTCTTCCCAGCTGTAAAACCGTGTACCAATTAACATCAGCTCGGGGTGAAACTTAATTATTTGCAATTTTCCGGCAGAATGTTTTAATGGCGCCTCATTATTAGATGAACCGCTGAATGCTGCCCCCGCTGGGCGCATTCACACGACCCGCGGCCGCCCGCGATTATCCCGCCTTGAAGTAAAGGGTGTAAGGGACAGCTTTTTGCTAACAGATTATAGGGGTTGCTCAGACAATGAAACTGTACAAATTACATTTTCTAGAAGAAATTCATTCAGGAAATGAAAATAAATTGAAAATAAATGGCTTCCCCATACAAATTGTCTGATCAAGGCTGTCAATGATCAATAATAAAATGATTGAATTAATTAAAATTAAATAGGTGACAAATTATGTTATAATGGGATAAACATGAAATATACGTGCGCAGATGTATCGTCAGAATCTTTTTATTTGAACGCGGGTATCAGGCGCAGGCTAATCGCAAGGCGGGCGCGAGTCATCTGAACAGGCCCTCGGCGTCTGGCCTGTGCACACTGACTTGCAAACGGCACAGTCATTATTATGATGAAAAGTGCTTCTTTAGTTTATTTTCAATTATAAATTCAGTCCTAATTATTCACTCAATTTTGTGCTTCAAACACATTTTTTGTAAGTTTTTGTTAAACTTTGTTCAGATATTCACAAAATTAGAAATAAAATCAAATCAAAACGTAAAAAGATTAAATTATAGACATAAAAGAAAGTATTTATGAGTAAGAGTAACATTAAAGCAACATTATCTTTAATGGAAACAAAAGTATTTTTGTAAAGGACCTTTAGGAGATAGATTTCATTTCGAGCTAAAAGCAATGTATTCGAAGAATTTAGGTATAACTTAGTTGAAGATTGTTTGACTCATTACAACACCAAATAAAAAATTTTGATTCAGTTTTATAAAAAAAAAGAAAAAATAGCAAATTGATGCAACATTTCTTAGAATTGTCATACTTAGTTGAAATCATGTCATGATTTCGTAGTATAGACATAGTGAACAAAAACATCATACTTATCGCATTTTGGGTAAGAGTGATTCCAGGAAAGATATATATAGGTAGTGGTATATTTGCTTTGATTTTGAGGAAACGTCCAGTACACACGCTCTATCAGAAATGTTCTAAATATACAGTAAAATATAGCGAATCCCCCGTAGGCGATCTGCTACGAAAACCGTAGTCAAGTACTACGAAAACTTATAGATTAAAAATCAACACTCTTGTCTGGATTGAATATACCATACGTTATAATATTTTAATATCAGAACTATTTCAAAAATGTGTTATCTATCCCGAATCCACCCTGTGAAATTACTCTCGAATGTACTAAAAGGCTTTTAAGAATAGCATTTTATTTTTCAGTGGTTATCGATGTTATTCATGCCAAAAACTTGACAAAATAAATTTATTCTCGTAGAAATATGTTTTAAAGGTATTCTCAGACGGAGACGGAGATAAGATCATAGGCCGGTTTAAAACATCTTTGGCCTTTAGTGGAAAATCTCAAAAACTTTTAAGATAGTCAAAGTTTTCAGAACGAAAGGGATTAATATGTAAAAATGCTATCATAAAGAAATCTTCTTAATTGCATTTATGGAACATAATAGTAAAAAGATATTAGTTTTTTCGTAATTTAGTATAGTATAGACTGTAAATAGCCTTTTATAAAATATTTTCAATGTGAAGGTGGTTATGTAACAATTGTGTGACTTTAATAAAACCCGAATGGTGTAGTGGATAGGGCTGCGGCCTTTTGTGCAGGAGGTCGTGGTTCGAATCCCACCACGTACAAAAGTGTTTTTCGGTTTTCGAATTTCATATGTACGTTTATTCGGCGCTTTTACGGTGAAGGAAAACATCGTGAGGAAACCTGCACACACCTACGAAGAAATTCAAAGGTTGTGTGTAGCCTAATCTAGGATTGGGTCTGGTTTCCCTTCTGGGTTGCGGAGGTCAGTTGGCAGTCGCTCTGTGTAAAAACCAATACCCTCGTTCAATCCCCTAGATTAGGTAGCCGACCCCGTATGAATAAAACAGTGCTAAAATATCTGGTCGAAAGAAAGAAAAACACTCTCGCAACTATTTTGGGTCGTTGCGTAAAAAGCTCGCTCACTAAATCTGACTCTATCGACATTCTAAGGGCGTCCTTTTTGTCGTTTTGTCCATCGGAGAACATGGTCTGGCCATTAGATTAGCTCCCTAGGGCGTTTTTAAAGCCCCAGAGCGATACAGAAAACACTCAAACAATTCACACAGTTTCGTCTATTTGACGAGACGAGAAAATCTCTCGTCGTGACACTCGAAGTTTAATTTATAATACGTTTTGGTTTTAATATAATAATGTTTTTTGTGTGCTTATTATATTCCAATGAATGACGACAGTTGCATACGTCTTTTATAGAGTTATTCTTTCATATTTGCCTTTGCAGTCCAAGACCAATCACAATTTTGACTGAAAAAAAAAAAGTTTTTTTTTATTGGCTAATTAAATAATTAGATTTATAAGAGCTCGTAAATTATATAGATTTTTACAATTTGTTTGTACAAGACCTACATAAAGGTAAGCTAACACGATTGAAGTAGCTAAACAGGCTCGATTAAACCAACGAGCGAGCTCGATAGATGTATGTATCGATAGCGCTAGTGTTGGGAGGCGAAATATCGACGTAAAAGTAAACAGAATTTCCGGCCCAAACATGTTGCACCTATCTAGCAAACGATGTACAACGCAGATTTAAAGAAAACTACTGTAAAGCGGTTTATAAAAAAAAAAACGTCGAAACTACTTACATCTACTACATACATAGTAACTTTATTATTATTATTATTACTAACCGATTGTGTCCCACTGCTGGGCAAAGGTCTCCCCTTTTTTCTTCCAAGTCTCTCAGTCCTTTGCAAGCTCCCACCAGTCTTCGCGATAAGCTTTAAGATCGTCACTCCATCTTTTTCGGGGTCGACCTCGTCGACGATTTCCATCTTGAGTTCGAAAAAATCTTTTAATAATTTAGTAGCACATTTTTTCCATATTGGATAAAGGTATTTTTTATACCGTGGAAAAATAATTGTCATAAAGAAACAGACTCATGAAGCGAGAACCTAGCATAAAATATTTTTATTAACGAAATAGCAAAAAATACGTATTTTCTTTAACAACCTTTCACGCCAAATGAAAGTATATAAAACTGGTCCATGAAAGATACATCGTCTTATTTCGGCCTGCACCTTCCGAAACATAAAATACGGCAATTCTATGTTACGACCGTTCCATGGTTTTATGTTCGCGGCATGTATATTAGTTGTGCAAGCAGTGTGTAATTGTATTCGCTGGTAGCACAGGCACGGCCACTTCGTTAGTGCAATAATGATGGCCGCTCATTGTATGAGTTAGTTTTAGCGGTAAATGGAGTTAGGTTCAGGTAAAACTTGGTCCTAGCTTAAACTCCCTGTAGAGTTTCGTGTTTGGGAGAAATATTGCTTCAACGCTTCTGAAATTAATGGTAGTTTAGCTAGTTTGCGTTGTGATGAATAAAATATTGTTGTCAGGTTGTTTTGGACGATGGAATATAGTGGTTAACGTATTAGTAGTGGGTAACGTATAGTGGTTTACGTTAGGTTCATGCAAATAAAATTTTGAAACAACTGGTTTCTATAAAGGGTGATGTGATGACGGGTTTAAATAGCATCGGTCTATATCTCAAAACTGGTGATTATACCTAGCAAATATCCTTCAATTACCTTGATAATAGTATTCTTTTTTTCTTCTGCCTAGCGTTTTCCCGGTCCAATGATGGGGTCCACTTTCCGGCATTTTCTTGCGCTGGTCGAAAGTTAAGATCGTTCTATGTAATAAAGAATACAAACCTCACATACAGACACAATTTCATTACCGCGTTAATTTGTTTATCGTCTTCGTCTGTGTTTTATTATAGCAACAAATTATTGTTGTATAAAGAAAATAACCTAGAAGACAGTAAATGGATCTTTCTAGAATAAAGATGTTAACAAAGTAGCATTCAATAATAAAACTAGATGAAATGAAGACGAAATCGCTAGTAAACGTTTCGGTAGACGCGCACAATGCGATATTTGTCTCTATCACGGTATTTCGTAACGAGACTAACTATTAACGATTTCACGGCTTTTGTCTGGACTTCTGTGACGCTACCACGAGTTTGCTAAGAAAGAGTAGACTTTTTGGTTACAAAGTTTATGACCTTTTTCAATGAGTATTTTAGATTGTAATTGACTCATTGGGCGCTTTTCCACTAGACGGCACGTCAACGGCAACGGCGACGGCACGGTACCGTCGACGATATCGTAGGTGAGATAATGTATGAAAATGAATGAAATTATATGACACGCTTTTCCACTTGACGGCACGGCACCGTCACGGCATGTCATCGATTCCCATAGATATTGTCACGTGATCTCGCCGTGCCGTCGCCGTTGCCGTTGAAGTTCCGTCTAATGGAAAAGCGCCCATTTTAACTGTGATTAAATAATTACCGGCGGTTGCCTTATGTGAAGTTGTTATTTAACCAACACATTGAACAACATGTAATAAGTAAGTCACAATAAAACACAAAAGAAGGTAATATAAGTAATGAAACATTAGACACAGACGTCACAGATATACCTATTTCGTTTTAGATATATATTCTAACAGACCTATGTAAGTTAGAAGAAAAATAAAAATTAAGTATAGGTATGAAAAGAAAACATACTTGCCTTTGGTAAGTTTTGAGTTATACTCATTAAAAGATTTTTAAAATTATTAGTGCATGAAATTTATAACTGAGTATTAAAATTATACATAGCTATTTTAAAATTAAATTTCTCTGTGCGTAAAATGCTCTAAAGGTGCTAAAATACGGCAACTAAATACATTTCTATTTATGAAACTACATGGTAACGTATCACGAGCATGATGCAAGCACATTAAATGAATTACTCATCGTCCTGTGAGAATTTACGTCTCTTCTCGGGTTCGTGGCAGGCGGACTGGTCTTTATTAATGTTCCACGCTGAGCTAATGTTGATGAAATGGGAAAATAAGTCACTGTAATTTCTAAAGGTGGGGTTTTCCTTGTGTCTGTCGTCCAGGCTTGCCAATTCCAGGTAGCCGTCGGTCAAATGGTTTCTGATTTATTCTTTTGTACTTTAAAGTAGCGAATGTTGGTAAGTAGTGTAAAGTAAATTGACCGTGGATAGACGTTATGTGGCAGAATAATAATTCTATAGTGCATACAGGGATAACCACCGGCCAGTGTCTCATTACTCATATTAAAGTTGTTTAAAAGGGCCTCTACGTGTTGGCTTTGGCCTCACGCACGCCTCCCAAAAGTCCGGGACTCTATAGTCCCGAGATAATGGTAAAAAATAATAATAAATCATTTTATTTCAGGCAATATTATTTATACCTTAAAGACTAACATACATATTATATTAAAAAGACTTAAATACTATTTCGACGTATGGAATAGTATTTTATTTGAAAGGTTTTCCTTATACTAACATAGCTTTGAAGAAGGTTAATTTAACAAATATAAAAAAAATATTAAATGAATTTTCTTCGGTCCTCAGATTCACAAGAATTCGTTCAAGTTATCTTGATGTATTTGCCGTAACTAGAATATTTCATTTAAAACATTATCTTAATTTTAAATGAGATTCTGATTCATTTAGGTACTTTTGTGATACAGAGGTGAATAAGAATATAAATTGAGTTCAGACGGCGAAGATCATAATCATAATGATAAATATTAGTACTTGAGTTGAGACATAATAATTATGATGATGATCAGATCTCACAAGGCTTTTAGTTTTACATTACGTAGTACCTAACTAAGGATAATTCCAAGAATATAAATGAAATTTTTAATGAAAAGACTTTGATAATTTTCATGATAGGTAAGGCGTAAGTACATAGGTAGGTAGGTACGTAGTTTTCCATTATAGAAAATAAGTCGGTGTGTGTGAAAAACAGTGCTTACAGGTAAGCTTACCAGGTAAGCTCACTCCGTAGTTGACTCTATCTCCCTCTCACTTTCTCCGGCGCCAAACAGCTTGCTGTGTTCCGTCGGTGCGTGAGAGTGCCAGTGCCATAACAGGCATTTTCTGGGCGAGCTCGCTTCATCGTCGACTTCCACTGCCATCCCTGAGCTTGTGTTAGAGTCAAGAGCAAATCCATTTCTAATAAAAAAATAAGTCATTTACCAATATGGTCTAGACATGAGTGAAAAGCAAGTCCATCGACAGTAAAAAACAAAAGTACAGTCGTACAAGGATCTTTTGGCGCGTGGGTGACAATGACAGCACAGATTACCTAGTATACATGTATGTATACTAGGTAATCTGTGCTGTCAATGTCACCCACGCGCCAAAAGATCCTTGTACAACTGTAGCATTGTATGCTGAAAATTTATAAAAAGTATTAAAGCAAAGAACTTAGGTACCTACCTGTGAGTTTTATTGAAACCAACCAACAGCCAACTGGAATAATATTTCAAAGCTAAGTTGTTCTTGTTACTTATCTCTAAGGGGAATCACTCCTATACTGTTACTGGAATATATGAACCGCACTAAAATTAACTTTGATATTTATGCTACTATTTTATCCAGCAAAACTTTGAGTGTAGCAAAAAGTTATTATTATGATTCTCTACACCTATACGTATCAGCGTTTGCCGAGGGAACGAAATAATTTCATGCGGTAAAAATAGGCCGTTATTCCACGACAAATATATTTTGCCGATTGTTTCAATTTCATTACATCGATTTAAAACACTTTTTGTTCAGACTGCAAAGAAATCTATTTTTCCAACCGCATTTATTTAGAAACTAGATAGCCATTTTGAGCTTGAAAATCGTTAAAAGACTCAACAATAGTTCTTTGAGCTTTGAACTGTTCATTTAATAAATAACTCGGTAGATACAAAAGACTGAATTATTTATTCTCATGTAATTTATTATGCTTTAAAACATTCTAAAAGTAGTTAAAATAAAAAGTTTGATGCTCTTTTTATACCTTTGTAACTCTGTTATTCTAAAATCTTTTCTTTATGAAATTCCAATGTGTTTTTTTTCGTAGGTTGCGAAGTTGTGTATAACAAATGCAATATCTCCAACACAGCACATTGTTCCGAGCTTAGCAGAAAAATAAAGGAGTAAATTTCATTGTCAGGCAGCAAGTAAAATATCTTTCTATTTTCCCATGTGACGGGGTTGATATAAAGCGGCGTTATCGCGCGCTTGTTCCGGCATCTTCTACATATCGGCTCTTATAAGGTTTGACTCTAGACTAGGTCGTGTAGGTGTAGTTGAATATACGAGGAAGAATTGCATACAGTACCGCCAGCCTAAGTAATAATCAATATGAAGTAAAAAAAAAAAAAGATTTGAAATATTTTTTTCAAGTTTAAAAGATTGTCTATTGGGTTAATTTGTAACGAGGCTTTTTTGTTCTTGCGTCAGTTTACTGCTAGTTATCATATTATTTTCAATCAACTGTTCCATAAATGACAGTATCATATTACGCCTCTTTTCTGGAGGGGGCTTTAGAGGTGCTTGAGGCACCGATGAGATAAGTATGTAAGACATAAGTACACCTATTAAGAAATACTTTAGTAATACCTACCTATATTTAAATCTGTATCGCTTACACATTTCTAGAATTCTAGATAGAAAAAAATACTAATATTTTTTTACTAAGCTGCTTAGTACCAAATTCCAGTGACTACTGACAGACTACCACCGCACCTTACCTGACATCGTTGGGGTGACTAAGGCCCGTATTTATAATCAGCTCTCAAGAGTGACAGCGAGTTTGAGTTCGTATCAGAAATGTCATTCCAGTACAAAATCTCCTGTCAAATCCGCACTCAATATTGCTCTCAATCTTGAGATAGCTTTATAAATACGAGCCTAAGTTATTATTTTTACAAACAAATTATCTTCTCGTATTTTTCAACCAACACTCGAGTCCTATTTACATACAAAGTGCGGACACGGGACCACATCTTTCAACTACGCAGCCTATATACGTTTAATATTTTAACTGCGTCATGTGCTTATATTTTCAAGGTTTTAGTTGAAAAAAACATCTATCTTCATCTTCCTAGCCTTTTTCCCGTTTTTCACGGGGTCGGCTACCTAATCTAGGGGATTGAACGGGGGTACTGGTTTTTACACAGAGCGACCTCGCAACCCAGAAGGGAAACCAGACCCAATCCTAGATTAGGTTACACACAACCTTTTGAATTTCTTCGTAGGTGTGTGCAGGTTTCCTCACGATGTTTTCCTTCACCGTAAAAGCGCCGAATAAACGTACCTATACATATTATGAAATTCGAGAACCGAAAAACACATTGGTACGTGGTGGAATTCGAACCACGACCTTCGGCTCAGGAGGCAGCGGCTCTATCCACTACACCATCCGGGCTTGAAGAAAACATCTATGATCAAAATAAAATAATACCAAATCAAAAGAAGAGTCGATAGTTGTCTACTATACCTACATTTATTATACTACTGGCTGGAATATTTAACGAAACCGAAAGCAAGCAACCGCAAAAAAAAAAAAAACAAGACACATAAAAACTTCTTAGTCAAACTATATGGCCAGTCTCTCTTGCCGCCATATAATTTTAAATTTTCCATTCTGCGATCGGCTTTTGTTTATTTGACACGCTCTCATCCGTCATTTTCAGTGGTCAACCGTGTTGGTAGTGAATAATATTTTTATTTATTTGTTTTTGATAGTTAAATTAAGTTTTCTACAGCTGAAAAATAAGTACGATGGCTATGCGTAAGTATTTTTCTTTCTACCACTTATCCACAATTTTATTTTTTCCCACGAGATGAATTAAATCGTCGTCATTTCTTTTGAAATCCGTGCGATGTGAAATCAATACGGCTATGCCTTTTTGCATGTAGCTGTGGGCACGTGGAAAATTGTGTAACGTCTGCATATCCTCCCCAATACGCGACAGTAGACGGCTTATAGCAGAACTCCCTATACACCAAACTGTAACCAAACTGCACCAATATTTATCAATTTCTATAATTATATTCAACACATTTAGGTAGGTAATAACACGTGTAACCACGAACTGCACTTTCTAACTGGGTATAATATACAGTCCAGAGTAGATATTTTATAACGGTCGTGAGGGACAGCGTCCCGCAAACTTATAGGGGTTGCTCAGTCAACGAAACTGAACAACTACCACCAGGATTTTTTCCAGGAAATGAAAAAAAATTATGCTTTTTCATACAAAATGACCAGCTCTATCAGACAATTTGTATGGAAAAGCAATTTTTTTTTTCATTTCCTGAAAGAAGAAAAAAAACCTGGTGATAGTTGTTCAGTATCGTTGACTGAGCAACCCCTATCAGTTTGCGGGACGCTGTCCCTTACACCCAGTATAAGTAAGTATATAATTTTTTTTGCATATTCCGAATCTTTTTGAATTTTCTAGATGATCATACATTATTGTTCAGGTAGGTACATACTTGTATGTTACTGATACCGTAAAGCGGATTTAATGATTCAGCTTTTACTGCGTAGGAAAACGTAGATTATTTTTTTGAAGTTAATATTTTTATTTTGTTGTAGTGCGAGAGGAAGAGTTGGCTGGTTGGAGTTGGCTGATAGTTGGTGTTCCAGTCGGCTGATATAAGAAGAGCTGGACAAGATTGAAAATGAGGTGGATTTCATGAAAAAAGAAACGAGCTGCTGATTATTAAAAGGTAAAAAAAAAACGACAAAAGCATATTATTTAAAGGTAAGTATTATTTGTTTCGTATTAGTTACGTAGGGTCAGTTGAATATTTTAATTTGTAGAAACACTTATTTAGTGGCCCATCAGTTTGACACATACACATAAATACTTACTTTTACATATTTAATAAATAAGTAGTTAAAATGGTAGATAATGGTAGCAATTCGTAGTTGCAAAAATAATAGCTAACCTAATAGTCCATAATTGTCTTTTTCTATCATAAAAGCACAGAAAGGAACACGGCAATAATTTTAGTCAACGATAGAGAGAGAGATTTAAGTGAGGTAAGTCGTGCCCTCAACGAATCGATAGCAATAAGTTTAAGTAGGTACAGGTACTACTAGTTACTTACATTCATAAAGTCATACTAAAGTTGAAAATAGTCATTCATGATTTTCATTATTTTCATAGTGTTTCTTTTCTAAATACTTAATACCTCTATAAGTGTTGGTGTTCTGAAAACTGAAAGGGGTTGCTTAGTAAACGGAGCTGAACAACATTCACAAAGAAATTCTTTTAAAAATTAAGAAAAAGTTGTTTTTCCATATAAAATGTCTGATCAAAGTGAATTTTGTGTGAGAAAACATTTTTTTATTTTATTTCCCATATTTTTTTGTGAAAGTTGTTCAGTTTCGTTGATCACGCAACTCCTTTCAGTTTTCGGTACCCCGTCCATTAAGTAAATCCATAATTTTGATCATGTCGGTGTGACGTCGGGCTTCCATAATCCGACGTTGCGCCGCCGTTTTTCCGATGGCTTATACGTCACATGAATACATGTCCGCAGGATGATGATTTAATGCCCTGGACGTTCCTGTTCACGGCACGAGGATATTTTGCAATATTTTCTAAAAGAACTTGCATTTTTGGCTTTTTTGTGTCAATTAGCTGTGATCGCAACAACATCATAAGAGCGTCTTCTGTGGAAATTACACTGAACCTAATACAAAACTTTACATTAATAACTAGTCGATTAATTTTACCAGCAAATTTTAATGTGTTTAATTGAAAAGAATGGTTCACATATTTTCAATCGCATTTACTCACGAATTAGTAAAATTGGATTGATCTTCAGTTGTGCAATATTGCATGTCTTATGAGTGTTTGATGGTGTTTTATCTAATGACTGTTTAGGTATACTTGTATGTGTAAATGTATCTACACGTGTCGTGAGTTCGACATAGAAAATCTGTAGTTACACACTTAAAGGCACCTGTGTGTTTGTACGCATAAAACATAAGGCTTAGCTGCAGTCATGAGATAATATTGTAAAAACTGACCAGGAATTTACCAAGTTCATATTTTGCACTTTGCAACCTATGAGCCTCACATGTATCAACAAGTCGAGCCCAGTGAGGCGTAGTGGCCAACCGACTGTGAAGCAACGCGCACTGCGAACGAACGACCTCTGGTTGAATGAGTGAGTAATTGGGATCGCAAGAGTTTGAACTCGAGTGATTTGATCAAAACTTGAGTGTTTCCAGTTTCTTTGGAGTTTGGTTTTGATTGGCGCCTAATATTATTTTAATATTTAATCACCTACATAAATTGTAATGATTCTTATACCACTC
>JARACY010000018.1:0-217333 GCA_029255725.1 Scrobipalpa atriplicella
CTGTTCTTTTCCAATGTGAACTGCGCAACAAAAGAGACAATTGTGTAGACAAAACGAAGTCTACAGTGCGCATCATAAGCCCCCTGGATTAGGCGGTGTTTTTATTCCCAAAATACAAGAATCTAATTACTGTGGCGATTAATTTAAGTTGAAAATTATTATTATTATTATTATTGTTAGCCTGATGTGTCCCACTGCAGGGCAAAGGCCTCCCTCCCCTTCTTCCATTTATCCCGGTCTTGGGCCAACTCCATCCAGTCGCGGTCGTGGGCATTTATTTCATCTCTCCAACGTTTTCTGGGACGACCTCGTGCCCTTCTTCCGTTTGTAGGGACCCAATTTGTTGTTATTTTTGCCCAAAGTGCATCCGGCATCCTGATCACATGTCCAGCCCAATCCCACTTAAGGTATGCTGCTTTCTGACCTACATCGATAATTTGTGTACGAGATCTCAGCGTCGTATTTCTAACTCGGTCCATTAGTCGAACCCCGAGTATGCTGCGTTCCATATTTCTTTGGCAGACCTTGAGTTTGGACTTCTGAATATCTGTCAAAGACCAAGTTTGAGCTCCGTAGGTAAGGATGGGAAGAATGCACATGTCCATGAGTTTTCGCTTTAGTGTCAATGGAATGTCACACTTCATTAGCTCCTTCATGGACCAAAAGCTCTTCCAGGCGTTTTCGATCCGTCTTTCGACTTCTTTGTCTTGTCGTGCCTGGAAAGAGACAATTTGGCCCAAGTATATGTACTCATTGACATATGCAATTCTATACCCATCCACATCCACAATGTGCTCAAAACTGTTTGTCATAAGCTTGGTCTTTGACATATTCATCTTCAGTCCAACCCCAAGGCTTGCCTCGCTTAGATCTTCAAGCATATTTTGTAGGTCAGATGCCGTGGATGAAAACAAGATAATGTCATCCGCGAAGCGAAGGTTTGTCAGTTTCGCTTCGCCAACGTCAATACCTTTGTTTTCCCATTTCGGATTCAGTTTCTGAAATACTTCCTCCAGTGAAGATGTGAAAAGTTTTGGGGACAATGGATCACCTTGTTTCACACCTCTTTGTATGGCAAATGCGGGTCCTGGATTTTGTAATTTTACAGCTGCAGTACTACTTTTATAAATATTTCTAATAAGACTAATATACGTTGAAGGAATATTTTGGGATTCTAAAGCTTGAAACATGGAATCATGGGTTATACTATCAAATGCTTTTGATAATCGACGAATGCTAAATAAAGTGGTAATTGAAATTCATGGTGTTTTTCTATTAACTGATTGAGTGCTTGAAGGTGATCCATTGTAGAAAGACCGGGACGAAAACCGGCCTGTTCTGGTGGTTGGGCTATGTCAAGTAGGCCAGATATGCGGCATTCAATGACTTTAATAAACGCTTTGTACAGGTGTGAGACAAGACTAATTGGCCTGTAATTCCCTATATCTGACCTATCGCCCTTTTTGTGGAGAAGGATTATTTGAGAATGGCACATGGCCTCTGGAAGTTGTCCGGAATGCAAAATGGAATTGAAAATACATACTTTTATTTTTTTATCTGAAACACTTCTGTTACAAAAATATTACATCCAATTTCACAACGAAATCCGATAGTGAGTGCAAAAAAACCTTACTTTAGAGTATGAATCTACCCATAAAAACTGAAAAACTGAACTGGGAAAACCTAGGGAGAAATAATAATAATTGGAAGTCCCATTCAAAATAACTCAAGCAACTGGCATCATTTTGTATGGGGTGCCCATTATTTTTAATTTTTTAACCTATATTTCCTGGGGAAAGTTGTTTAGTTTCAAGGGGCAGTTTACATCCTAAAGTTTGGTCACTTTTTTTACACCCAGTATTTTCTATTTGAATGTCTAAATACCTGAATACGTCATAATTTAATACTACTAAGCCGTAAGCCGTAGGTGTGCTGGGAAAGCACCAGGTGCGGATTTAGGGAAATAAACGTCACATTCTCCAACGAGTAGCAATGAAATACGACTTGCGTTTTGTGTTCCTTATACCAAAATAGCGGAGTAAATATACAATAGGACTGATAAAATACTCTGTTTCTTATTTTATTTATGTTAAGCGGATGATTCAACATTTCTGTAGTTATTGTGATTGATAGGATAATTCTCCTTAGTCTATTTTGTTAGGTAAACAATATTTTGGCTTCGATTCGATTATTAATAATCATGGATGAAAAGTATGATAGGTATAATTTAAAACAGCAAAAAAAATAGTATCTTTAACGTACCTAATTCTCCTGGGCCTTCATTAAATCATCCGACTTGAGTATAAAATTCAGCGTTTAAATTATGTGCTGCTTTATTTAAACGAACGGTAGAATAATCTTACTAATAACCGTAAACTTTCATTAAACTCAGTATTATCTACAAAATTTTGAAGCCGACGCAATATTCTTTGTTGCCATTAAGATAAAAATAAAGAAGATTGTGGAAGCTTTTATTTAAAAATTATTTTTTGTACTATTTTTATGAATATTACAAAAATACTAATAGATTTACTTATATCAAAACTGTTTTCATGATGTTTCACTTGAAGTCTCCTATAACTGATCAGAACAATTTTCTAACAACAAAGTAACTTGAAGTTTACGATTTAGATCTAACAATGTGTGCAATGCGAAGAAATACACTGGGCGTAAATAAAGGTTGTTTCCATACATTGTCATACATTCCGGGAGTAAAAAAATAGCTGACCATACTTTAAAGTGTGGACCGACCCATGAAACTGAACAACTTTCTCATGTTTCAGTTTCATAGATAGGTAGGTTCACACCCGTTCACACCCAAAAATTTTGTATGTATAAGTATATTTTTTTATACGATATTAGATAAAACTAAGGTGACCACGGTCTCTTTGCGGCCCATTATATTTTTTTAAATAAATAAAAACAATGTCAAGCCTCTTCGTTTACGGTGTTTTAGATCATTATCTTTCATTGTATCTAATGGCATCTGAAGCAAGAGTTGAAATGACCATTGTAAAGCTAAAAATCTTTCTTCTTTGTTTGTTCTCAGAGAGTTTGAAAGAAGTTTCGAGAAATTTGAGCATTTCTAAATTCTAATGACAATAACTATTACCGGCTTTGAAATTTGTTCTGGGGGATTGTTATCTATTTCAGTTGCTGCAGTGTAAACCTAAAATTAAACTTTACTACTGCTTCAATAAAATTGATTTTCACACCCCGTTGCCTTAAAATTTTATGCACTGTAAATATAACTGTTGTCAATAAAATCAACATTGTTGTCGAATACAAAATGTATTGTATATAGTATATATAACAATGTCAGTTTCTTATATACTTATTTATTTATTTAACAGTAAATTATGCACACAATACAGAAAAATTACATAAACACAACAGGCACTGCTTATTTACTTTTTTTTTTACAGCAGATCTCCTTTTTTTCCGTACTGCACTCCGAAAAAAGTACCAGGTACTGCTGATATTTATGCATACCTAGATATCCTAATAATAATAATAATTATTATAAACGCGAAAGTTTGGACGGATGGATGTTTGTTACTCTTTCACGTCTAAACAGCTGAAGGGATTTTAATAAAATTTGGTATGGAGGGAGGGGAGCTGACACCTTTGATTAACACATAAGCTACTTTTCACCCCGTAAAAATGAAACGCTGGTGAAACGAAGCGGAAATCTAGTTAGGTATATAACATTTTAATAATATTTTTATTCATTTAACAATTTTACTTACTTACAGCTTTGATCCTAATTACCCATCAGTTTTTATTTCCGTATCATGAAACTTACACTACTGATTGCGATTTCCTTTTACTAGTGCTATTTTCATACACAAAATTTATTGCACATGTCTGTCTACTTGTTTCTGTATTTGCGACAGCCAGACCATAATCCCATAATCGTAAAGTTGATTGAAAGCAAGATAATTTTATGCATTTACAATTTATTGTAGAAGGTTTGTACGTATTATACATAGGTATATGTTTCAATAGTAAGCGTAAATTATTATAAATATCTATTAAAATAGCAGTTTTTCTACTACTGTACATGTGGTATAATTATAGTTAACGACAGAAAGACACAGCACACTTGTGAATAAAAAAAACATAATAACAAAACAAAAAACTGTGGCCTGGTTCCTAGAGCAGCATCAGCAAAAACTAACTTGGTGATCTGATATGGGTCGAAAGATCAGCTGTTTTTCATGCCCTCCTGTTTCTGATAATGTGGTATGTGGCGAGCTAAAATTAGTCGATTAGTAACTAGGTATTTACCTATTTATTTCATAACTTTTTAGAACTCAAAGAAGGAGACAATAGATAAAAATAATATATAAGTTAGCCTGCTAAATAAGCTGATTGCGGCACAGTAAAATTCGATCACATGACTGCGAGTGCTTCAATATTTTCAGTTACTTTTATCACCATCCAGTGTCTACTGCTGGAAATAAGTCGCCAGGCATTTCTCTAGTTAAGCCACTCAGCTTCAGGTCCTGTCAGCTACCAATCGTAGGTACTTTCAACATTAGTTACCTTACTGTTTCAAAATCAACTGACCTGTTATTTTACTCGTTCTGTTAAGGGGCTACACCCGTGACCGGTAATCACATTTTGGTGGTAATGAAGACAAATGGCCCACGAAAATGTTACAGAAAAGGTTTGCAGGGTTCGGCCACCATTTCCAGCTAATCGTAACAGAAACGGTATATTGAGGAAAATGAAGTTGAGTGTGGTTGAGTGCCTGGAAATGAAAGGGATGGTACAAAAAGGAAAATATTTTGTGTTTTAATCTATATCTTGTATGAGGGTCGACGACAGACAATGATGAAATGCGGTATTAGAGCGTTAAAGAGTGTGTGTGACACTTTTATCTATGAACAGTTGATTTTAATTTTAGCTAAAAATTACTTGTTTTTATTAATATATTTTATTTTTAAACCAAAGAAAATATTCATCGTGATCTAAAAGTTAGTTCTGAAATTTTCCGCGCCTTACCTACTCATGAAAATAATTTGCCTTGCAAAATAATTCATTACAAACAAGTTTTGCAAATAAACAATTTGAATATTATGAATATTTTCGCCCATAAATTATCGAACGATACATACTTTATCAACAACAACACATTCATATTTTTGTTTTTATTATAAATATGGGCTTTATTTACCTCCTGATGCCATTTTTAATATAAATTTTCAAGCCTAAACTCCAAACCGAAAGTCAAGAAGCCTTGACTTTCCATGAGCCTAAATTTCGAAGCTTTGACAGCAACTTTGTTATGAAAATGCTGCAAAAGCGCCTTAAGTAAAGGCGCCGTAATGAACTCGCCGACTTTGTAAGATATGAAAAGAGAGTTAAGGGTGTATATGTACTAGAGTAAATCCTAAGGGAGAATTTTTTTAATAAAATTTTTATTTTGAATACAGAGCGCAAACGAGGTAGCTCTCGCAAATGTATCTGAACAAATTTCATAATATTTTTTTTCTGATGAACGATTTTTTTCATTCCAACTAC
Source organism: Scrobipalpa atriplicella (assembly GCA_029255725.1). Classification (NCBI taxonomy): domain Eukaryota; kingdom Metazoa; phylum Arthropoda; class Insecta; order Lepidoptera; family Gelechiidae; genus Scrobipalpa; species Scrobipalpa atriplicella. The sequence continues at coordinate 5,530 of JARACY010000018.1, forward strand.
GAGGAATTTTTTCTATCTAAGGTAGGTTTCAGGTTTGTCGTCTAGGCCATTCACTTTTTGCATTTTGCACAATATGTCTGAAATAATACTGTGTGAGATAATAGGTATGTAGGAAGATACAAAGCGAATAAAAAAGTAATAAAATGTCTTCGGAGGTGAATGTTTTATTAAAACAAATCGAGCACTCTGCACGAATTGCTATAATTAATCTTCTTCTGTCTGCGATACAACAGTAAATGTCTATTCGGTAGCATGTGCTATGTTTGTAGCCAATAAAATGCTTGATCTGGTACATAGTTACCATAGTAGAAAGAGGGGGAAGTAAGTTATCTTCATACAAACGCACCGTGCGCGGCTTGTATGTGCGCGCCATAGTATCTATGCGCCGCCGCACGCACACTAACACAAAATCTCGCGGGGTTTCTCCGTGCGCCAGTCGGGGCTAACTCCGTACGAGTACGAGGTTCGCGGGCGTCACGGCTTTTTGGCACCGCGAAATTAATGCAATCCCTTTTTTCATAAATAATACTGCTCTGTATCTTTACAAAAAATGAGTATTTGTTAGGAAAACCATTTTGTTGAACTTTATTGACTAATGATCATTGAATCAGTTATTCAGAGATGAGTTTTTATATTTGGCAAGTGCCGGGCTTTAAACTAATGAATTGGTTGACAGTACCATCTATCAGTAACCAGTAACCTACTGTTTACTCGTGCTCATCACCGCCCCGCGCCGTCCGTCAGTTGGCCCGTCGCTCTTTCTTTGATCGTAAAAGGTTTCATCATCGTTTAGGTAAAACCGATCTTTCAAACCCTGTACCCAGATAATACAAGTAAAAAAAACACAACTTCCCGACCTTTGCCAATTTATAGACATTGAATTAAAATTTAGCTTAAAGTGACAACCCTGAGACAGTAGGCAATTATATCGCGGATTCGGCCGGAGATAGCCTACTTCCCCCTCTTTCTACTATGTAGTTACTCTTGTTGTATTTTGTGGGAAATGAATAAATTGGTGCATCATTTTTTGCGACCGGGAGAAGTGGCGTCATCTCGTATTGGAGGCCAAGACAAGACTCACTTTGGGTCATTGAGCCAGCGTTAGTTTGACGTCATCATAATTATATTGTAATGCAAATTATAGCAACGTCGGTGCGGCTTGGTTTTAAAAAACTTGTTCTGTAAAAAATTATGAAACATAGAATACTCAATACTTATTCAATCTACTTATTGGCTAGCTCAAAAATTAATACTCATTCTCCCCCACTTAAAACATGAAGTTGTTAAGGTTAAACTAGTTCCTATTCCTACATTCACATCGTAGATCAATTTGTCCAAAATATAAACAGATGTTTTTTGTTGTAATTTTATCTTACCTACAAAAAGTTATTTTTCCTTTTAAATTGCTGTTTCACTATGCAAATAGAAAAGTGAAAATTACAATTGGTAAACGGAATATTTGTTTCCGTTGAAGGAAATTGAATTTGTTCTGTATCTGATTTGTATACTTAAATGTGAATTAGCTTCTTTGTAGCAAGATTGATATCGTAATTACATTTTAATATTTGCACATTTCTCCGTTTGTAGCCAAAACATGCCCAAAGTCCGTATTATTAAATCTTGGGCCCGTATTTATAATCAGCTCTCAAGAGTGACAGCAAGTTTGAGTTCGTATCAGAAATGTCACTTCAGTACAAAACGACCTGTCAAATCCATACTTAATATTGCTCTCACTCTTGAGATCGCTTTATAAATACGGGCCTTAGAGAGAGTATTGAAAGCGATATAGGTACCTACCTAGGTATGTGTGGAATTTTCAGGTTGTTTTCTACTTAAACATCATAATTTTTTTCTCATAATGAACCCCAAAATCATTCATAGTCACCTTCGATAACAAAATAACTAGTTAGCTTCTTAATTAGAATATCGAATTGAAAAAAAATTGTTATTTATAAAAAAACTATGATTTCCGGTTTTCAGTTATCTAAATTAGAACACACCGGAACTTTTAGGTATCTTTACTGAATTTTACGATTGCTATCGCAAAAATAAGCTGCCTGTGCGAAACCTTTGTTTTCTACCTATATAAAATATTTAAAATAAGTACCTGTGACGAGTGTGACAAATACTTTTAAAAAGATTAAAAATATCAATTGCATAATTGATAATTATTGACCAAAAATAGAGCTGAAAATAATGTAAAGATCTTCGAGCGTGGAGCAAATAACGATAAGAATGTGCTTTCGATAAACTTCTGAGAAGTCTGTTTTTGGTAGAGGAACAAAAATAAAACTCCTGTACGAAAACATTTAAGTAAAACTTTGTGTTTTAATTTCCGAAAATATTTGTTGGAGCGAGTAAACGAGTATTTTATTTCAAAATATTTACTTTGCGCCAAATTAATAGATATAAAAGTTTCAATCTTAAAAATTAAGTAAGTAAGAAATAATGATTAATCGTATAAAGTAAATAGGAAGTAAACAATAGGTAGGTATTAATAATAGGTAAATAACATAAAACCTTTATGATCCCGTCTCTTGTCATTCCTGGCACAAAGATGCCCATAACATTCACCGTCTCCCCGCATGGAATAGCAATGAACAGTCTTTTGCGCCTAAAATAATATCAAACGTTATAGCACCGTAAATATTATACAACACGTGCTATAAACTTCTATGCTGGACTGAGAACGATAGAAAAACATAGAATGTGCCAGCTGCATCTCCTCCCGGGCATGCTGTAAAAGGATTCGAGGGTTTCAGTATATTGTAATTTAGGCGATGGGCTGACAACCTGTCACTACACCAAATATACTGATCTATCTTAAACAACCATCAAAAAATGTCAGACGTGGCGGAACGACCTTTGTTTGGGTCGTTGACGCTCTGCTACCCCATACGGAATAAAGGCGAGATTTATGTATGTATGTACGTGCTATAAAATATAACGTCGCAAAACTATCGATCGAGCTTTTATAACCGTAATGAATGACTAAAGTCTATTATTAAACACGTTATAAACTATTCCAAGTTCACTAGTTCCAAACAAGAAGTGCTTATTGTTTGAAATTCACAGAACCGTGTTTTTTGAAATTGGGTTTTGGTAAACTATTTATAGCTGGAGAATGAAACGAGACATGGTAATGAAAACTGGTTTTTGAATTGTGTAGGTATAAGCATTTCCATGTGTTAGAAAACAGACTTTGATAGGTTTTTGTTTAAAATAAGAGTGTTTTTGAGTGATTAATTACTCCATTCCCTTCTTGCGTTAATCTTTTGTTAATATTAGGTATTATAAGCAGCGGTGCATAACTATCATCGATACAAACACGTAGGTACTCTAAGCAGTTGCTCTAACTAGTAAAGCAAAGCAAATCTGAAGCAATAATTGTAATGTTATGTATAAAAAATAGGCCATTTATCTTCAAACTTTTACCAAAACTTTATACAAAAACCATTTTTCCCTCTTACAAAACTGTGAGTGATGCGATACCCAAGCCCTCTTCTTAGAGGTCAAGCCGACCCTTGAAATAGTTATCTCTGGTAAAATTTTAACAAGGGTTCCCACTTGACCGCCTTTCGGCCACAAAGAACTAAAATTTTCGTTATCAAAGAAGACAAGTATTTTTCTTTTTAATATAAAAATCATTTCATGCCGCAGAAAGATGTATAATTTTTTTTGAATAGGTATTATTTGTAACAAATCTATACCTACCTTATCGAAATCCGCTAGCAGGATATAGGGATTAAATATAAATAAGCTTTTCGAAAGGTCCTCATGTCATCGTCCTCATTCAAAATAAATACTTAGGCTGGTATTTATAAAGCGATCTTGAGATTGAGAGCAGTATTAAGTATGGATTTGACAGATCATAATGTACTGAAATGACATTTCTGATATGAACTCAAACTAGCTGTCAGTCTTAAGTGCTGTTTATTAATACGGGCCTTACTTTCTAGTAGTATAGTAACTACTAAAAGAATCTCAATCATACAACCACATACCTCCTAGAAGTATAAAATAGTTGAAAAGCCGACCGATCACAAGATCGCTCACGTTTTTGCGGCCCACTGATCAATTACTTATTTCTTATTGAACACGTTTCTCAACTGAGCTTCTATCAGATCGGAAACCAATTAATTACAACTAAGACAAAAGCGATGTAGGAGGAATGGATTGCTTCCCTATGGACGTATTGTAACGGGACTTACACGTGCCCAATTCGAGCATAAGAGTTTCAACAGACGAAGTTCGGTCACGTGTACAGTGGGAATGTAGAATGTACTTGTGATGAATTGTATGAGCAATGTTTTAGGCTCGTATTTATAAAGCGATCTTAAGATTGAGAGCAGTATTAAGTACGGATTTGACAGACCGTTTTGTACTGAAATGACATTTCTGATACGAACTCAAACTAGCTGCCAATCTTGAGAGCTTTTTATAAATACGGGCCTTAGTAACTCTAGATCTGACGCCAGGATTATAAGGGTCTTCGTAGATTTAATAAGAGACGATAGCTAACACTAGATGTCACCACCGGCTTAAGCTAAAATTAAAATCTTTCTGTCACTTTTACATTAATAAGAATTGAAGAAAGACAGATGTGTATGGTTTTGCGTTTTTTCCGCGTACCTAAAGCGCATTTGCACATTTTCAATTTATTTGACCAGCCATCTTAATATAAGGCGGCTATATTTGACAGATAACGCGTAAAATCATAGATTTATAATCGACAAATAAATATCTTGTCCTTTTTCAATCTTTTTATTCTTAAAGTGACAGGTAAACTTAAAATTAGGTGGTGTCTAGAATTGAGCCCATTGTACAGTGTTGGTATTAAGGATGATTTCTAGAGAAGGGGCAATATGAAAATAAATCTATCAAATATAATATCTATTTTAAAATGCGATAATTTTATGGGTGTGATTAAAAATATTCTTTCAGTTTTTATACACTGACCCTGCATGCCACTTATTTTTATGGCTTTATTCACAGAGACATTTGTAACAGACGGGAAAGATTGAAAAGCTTATGGTCCTAATTAAAGACATTCTGACGTTAAGTCCTAATTAACAAGAGACATAATGGACCCATTAAATGGCATTAAGCACTTTACGATAATTAAGGAAGGCTCATTAAGTTGACATATTATCAACTTGATAGCATAGATTACAGGGTGCATGAACATGATCAATTTGACGCATTTCCTGGTACTCACACGATTTTCTTAAAGAACATTATATTTTTATAAAATATCTGCTTACTTATTCATTATATTACATGGAGTAAAAAAAAATACTGACCAAACTTAAGAAAATGGTAATGGAAAATGAAAGAAACTGAACAACTTTACCCAAGGAACATAGATCGAAATATGAAAAAAATATATGGCCCTTCCAAATAAATGGTGTCAGCGGCTCAAGTCATTTTGTATAAGAGGGCCATTTTATTTTTCAGATTCCCAGTATATACCTATTTATGTTTGTACATAACATTGGAACACTCTATTTACATTTTTTACATATGTACAGGAAGTAGGCACAAAGGGGATGTATGTTTATTGACACCAATAACAATTTATATGATAAGAGTTCAAGCGATTAAAAACATTCAGAATATTGTTAAATAACCTGTTATTATACCTCACCAAACATTAATTATGTATCAGCATGATATGTATCAGCGCCCCATTATATCTACATGAAGTGCTGCATAATGAGGTGTGTCCTCAATTTAAGTGACTATGGAAGTGAAGTGCCGCTTCTGAGCATATGCTTTATGTAGATACCTATAATATAACCTACATCACTTATTTACCCCTAGGTATACTTTTTTGCACTCATTATCATTATATTTTATATTTTCTTTCTGCACTTATTATCATAATATTATACTAGAACGGGCATAAAATAAAAATTCAATGAAGATAAAAAAAAACTGCACAGAATTAAAAAAAAAACTAGTGAAAAAGCGCTGAAATATTCTAGTCTTTATCCTTTAGTTGAAAGTCCTCTTGTTCAAATTAGCTCAAGTCAGGCCCACTGGCAGAGTTCCCTAATGACTGCTGGCAGTCCTTCAGTGGAAGTTACTACTGAAAAGCTACTGTTTTAAAACGAACTGAAAATTAAACAGCCTCAGAATTTTCCGGAAATGCAGCAAACATTGAAAGCAGATTCGATGCAGACGAAAGTTCAATGAAATTTCTGTTTTGAATAGATTATACTACTTTTTAATATAATTTGTTTTAGTGGATAACAACTGTGGATAAATTCATTTGAATAATTATATTGAACAAAAAAAAACTATGTAAAATTCACTGAGCACACACAGACACAGGTTTATAAATTCAACGATCCTATAAAGACAAATTAATCATTGTGGGATAAATTGCGTATACGTACTTTGTTCTTCTGCTACCCATATGGGAATAAAAACGCGTGGTTCACACATAACCGTGTGTGTGTATTGGCCCTTTACCTTCCGGGTCAGGACACAGAAGTGCGAACCGTTTGCTAAGGGAAATATACATAAGGGGGACTGGATTTCCATTAAACCTTACTTCTCATAACCACATCAATAACAGGGCAAAATCTTTTGGTTTTTATATGGTTTGTTTATTAAAGGATCGACTTGTTTGATGTCATAAAAGGAAAGCGTCTTACCTCGACAGATTTTAGTCTTATTAGCGCAAGAATATTTTTTCTTTTTTTTTGTTAAATTTTAAAGTTGGTAGTTACCTAATTTAGCCCTAATTAAGTTTCCAAACTCACTGGCTTACAAAATATTCACGTCACTTAATTTCGCTGAAGCGAAAATACTTTGTGAAAGGAGAATTTATAAATAGTTCTACGAACCCCGTGTTACTTATACGTGAAGTCGTAAAATACTGGACTAAGTGGAAAACGGCAGAAACTTGGCTAAATATGCAAAAGCAACGGCGTTGCTACAGTTGTAACTTTTTACTTTTTGCAGTACTTTATGTTATTTACAGTTAGCTTTCTTTCACCAAGTTTTCTTTGCAATTTCTTATTGTATAAATTTTTATACACGGTTTTGAAGTGAAACTTCTTAAGGCGCGTTGAGAGTAAATTTCAATGTCGGTCGGAAGCCGGAATGTCAAAAATGTCAAAAAAGTATCACTTCAACACGTGTGCTCGTGCTCGGCACACACACTCTTTTTTTGTATGATAGGTTATTAATAACCTATAACCTTACTATGTGGTAAAAATTTTAAGTTAAACTGTGGGAACTCAAACTTTTAACACTTTTGTGAGTGTTGTTCCAAAGCTGATAGGTAGGTACTTATGTATTTTTGAAGGATCAATTTTATATACTGAAATCAGTACCTATCTAATAAATTCGTATAAATAATTTAGCTACAGAACTTAAAAGAGTTTTTTCTCAGTCGCCTCGATGTTCAATAAAATCTTAAAAATAGCCTGACTATTGACTAATACACGTGTAAACGCTACGGAAACCTAACAATTGCCTAGAAACGATTGTGAACCGAAGCTATTGCGTCACAAGTATTTGTATGACTTTACTCTTTTGAACGTGACGTCATAATTTCTTTTTGTGTCGTTCCTTCAATAGGTAACATTTTAACAGGATTCTTGGGTGAAATCTTTGTACTCTATTACGAAAACCCGTTTTAATTCGTTATTGGATTCCTAACATCCGTCCTAGAGTGAATTTTCAGACGAAAGTTTCAGTAAATCTACCTCGGGGTGGAATCATCCAGGTGAAAATATATATAGCATATTTCGATAAAATTAAGTCGTCCAAGCGAAACAACTGCATTAGGCTATCCGATGGAATTTTTTTGCATGCTCTTTCCAATTTCAGCAGTGTAGCTGTCTTTTAAACCAGTCTTTTAAAGAAACAATTCTCTGGTCACAAAATAAAATTCCAATCTTTTCGTATCTTATCACAACCATTATTGTTGGTGTCAACCAAACATCCAACATTACGTAAATTTATAAAATACTCTGCTACTTACTTGTTGGTTTGGCGAAGGCATTAACCTCGACGTTTCGACTATATACGATGGCCAACATCAAGAGCTCGAAGATGGCACACCACCGCACGTCAGGTGAGCCGAGTATTTCATAAATATGAATAACACTTGTTCATCGTTTTATAATAAAATTACGTAAGTTCTACATCGTTCATCATATTTTTGTATAGTCTTGTAAATTTTGCTAATCTAATTAGCCGCTACAGTACCTTATCCTTATAATTGCTTAGTTTTGTTATTTCCTTTCTATCCTTGAATAATCCAATAAAACGTTCTAATCAGTAGTTTTGTGTAGGTGTCGGTATTTAGTACAATTAACACGGATTAATGAACTAATGCCATAGAAGCCTTACAACGCTTGAAATCGCTTGTGAACTACATAGCTCTTGCGTCACTTAGAGTTGTTTGAACTTATATGAGTTTACATCGACTTTATATCCTTACAAGTATGTATAGGTATATTGTAAGTGCTATATGGGTAGCATTGGTGTAATGAGTATGACGTCATAGATAATTCTTTTATTCATGGCTTGGAGCGACAAATATACCTAGGGGAAGCCCGGGCAGCGCGGATAGGCTAAGAAAAAAAAATCGTAAGTGGTGCAATAATTGAAAATATGGGTACATTTTTTTAAATATTTATTGTATATGTAATCAACATTTATCAAAAAAAGTAACAGTTCGTTATTTTAACAGTAAGTATCTTTTTATTAAAGAAAAACAAACCCCTACCAAAATTCACTTTGCCCGACCCCCCCGGGTAAAGTGAATAAGGGCCTTGGGTAAAGCGAATAGCCTTACAGTTTATGATTAATCATTACATTCTTCACAGAAGTAACTCTCATGTCCCGCATAAGATGTGCAATTCTCGTGGGCCCATCTCTGACATTGGCTGCATTGAATCCAGTCCTCAGCTGGTGGGTCTTCATACTTTTCAGAGCACCTCAAGCAGAACCAATCGGATTGCTTAGTTTTGGTCGAAGAAGCTCTTGGCTTTGTCCTCTTTTTTTTAGCTTTACTCGGACCTGGGGCATTGAGGTCTGATATCTTGCTTTGCTTGAGCGAATCCAGTATTCTCTTTGCCCTATCCTCTTTGCCCTTAGGCACATGTATTTAAAAACTAAAGTACCTACTACTTTCAGATACTGGCCGGGTCGATTTGAAAATCGTGATTGAGGCTTAATAACATGCCTAATCGATCAAATAATTATCAAGTATCGTGAGTCTGCACTAAATACAAAGAAATCAACACCTACCTGGCCAAAAATCGAACCAAAACATGAGAAAATATTTTTTTTCGTTCAAAATCGAAGCACTTGCACAAATTGTTTCAAACAAACTGTCATGGCGGCGCGCGGGGGGAGGTCTTTCGGCCGGTGCTTCGATCGTGCCGCCATCTGTTGTGGATTTGGAGCAACATGCATTATTCGCTTTACCTGGGCTATTCACTTTGCCCGGGCTTCCCTATACCAGTTCTGCAGTTACTTCTTTTCCCCCAGGATACTGAAGAAGCCTGAAGGCAACTTAATAGTCGTAAGGGCAAAAGTATGACAAAAAAGTATCCTTACATGATCCTACAGCACTATGGTTATTAACCAATAAAACAATTTTCATGTACAATCATCAAAACAAACAAGATAAAAGAAAATCTCTAATCCTCAATGCACCATTTTTCCGTACGAATATACACCATTATTCCTTTTTATTCCAACACTGCTCATGCAAAGGGCGGCATTCGCCATCGATATAGTGTTGTTTGATCAATACCACTTTGCCAGCGAATATTTGCGGAGCGGGTCACGCGGGGCTTTCAATCAGACTCGCTATCCCACATTTTTCTACGATATATCACTAGACTATAAATGGGTTTTTATTCGTGTAGTTTTATGAGATTATTTCTCTTGAAAGCGCAGTGATAGACTAGTGCTTCAAATTCAAATGTCATATTTTTACCACAATTTGACTTACATTTCCGTTTTACTGAACGCAATAATTTAGACCAATGAATGTAGAAAAAAGAAAACAAATTTATATAAGTGCATTACAGAGATTTACTTACCTTAACTCCTTACATATCCGTGTAGAATAGAAAAGCAATATTTTAAAACGGGAAAATATGATTTCAACAGGAAAACACTGCAAGCTTAGAGCAAAATCATAGAATGGAAAACTAGAGTAGAATAGAATAGTTGATTTAATTTGTTGAATACAAGCACGTTCAACAAACGAGTGTTTACGGATCACGTGACCTTTTCAATTACTGCTCTGTCCACGGGCTTATCAGATTTTCTATAGTTAGAGGGAAAACTATCGGGTTAGGGTTAAAATGTATTGATGTTCTAACAAATGCTGAAAAGTATAAAGAAAATATTTATGTACAATTTAAAGAGTAAATCAGTCTACTTATGGCAGTCGGAGTGTGCAACCACTCCGAAATATTGAGGTAAGAAAAACAGCAATGTTGTAAAAAACCCGTTCGACACATTTATTCAAGCTTAGATTAGATACCAATGCTTAATCTATGATTTCAATGTAGATATTTTTTAATTTTTCTAAATATAAATATTACCTATGCAATAGGTATTATTATGAATTTAGTAGAACGGTTTTGATTCCTATGGCTTTTTTCCTGATTGAAAAGCAAACAACTTTATCTGCTGGCTGGATAAGCGGGAATCAAAAGTTCAATCTTGCTTTCCTAGTATTTTGCTTCTTCGATCTTATCAACGCAGTCTCGGATTACAAGATGTATACCTTTGGCCTATTAGTTTGTGTAAGTTTACTTAATTATATAAATAAACTGCCTTTTTTATAAGAATTTATTATTGTATCAAATTCGTTCAACTCGTAGAAGATACTATAGGTAGCTAGTATCTATTAATTTGGATTATACTTATGTGGAAACTGGTCGTTAGTGGATTGCCTATTGAAATGATGAAAATGACCTCAAAGGGGTATGGCAAATAGGAAGCGGTGCGGCGCCGTTGCGTCGCCGGTGCGTCGTTTTTTTATAGAAACTTCAAATCAAACTGCGCTGCGCAGACGTAAATTACATACAAAATTGACGCGCCTCCGCCTCGCCAGCGCCGCACCGCTTCCTATTTGCCATGCCCCTGAGAGGAAGCTTTGGCAATCTCGTGTTACTTAGAGAAATTAGGTGAAATAGTATCCGTAGCTTGAAATATCCTCAGGCATCGGTGTATTGCTCGAGTTGCTTGAAAGCCGAGATGCAAATGTTTGAACTGTATAGGTATGCTACAGATGTTTTGTCACGACTGCCGCTTAGCCAAACATGTGAGTATAAATGTACCTACCTACATATACAGTACATTGCCCTAATGTGCGTATGCTCGTCATAGTAAAGCTGTAGTAACGCACACAAGAACGCGTAGGTATCTGTCTGTACATCCACATAAGTATAGCCAAGCGACAATCATGATATAATACAACTACCTACGTGCTAATATTTTGGTAAAGCCGGCTGAACCTTAGAATCTAAATCCAAAGGTCGTAGAATTGAAACCCTTGGGGGGTACTTAATTTTTTTTTCTGTATTTTAAGAGATTGCTCCCAGTTCAGCAAGGCCTTCACATAATTGTCTGACAAAAAAGTAATTCCGCGCTTCGGAGCACATGTTAAGCTGCCAGTCCCGGTTATTGTCTTTGACAATAGCTGGTATAAATACATAATAATCTTGTGAGATACTACTAATGGCAATTCGACAACTTGGGAATCAGGGTCATTTTTTATTATTATTATTCAGATAGGAGGTCCATTGTCGAACCGACAACCCAATCGAGTTAAGAAATATTTTTTTTTCTTTTCAAAGTAACATTGATACAATTCTAAGTATTATATCGCAGTTTATCTAGATACATTTTACGTATTTGCAGCAGTAGCGATACAGTAGTGTGTACAGAGTGTGCACTGTTTTCTCTTTTAATTTAAAACTAAATTTTATTTTTTAATTAAAAGATAAAACACTGCACACTCTGTACACACATTTTGTTTAACAGAATGAAACTACAAAGAGTAAAAGTTTTCTCCTAACGGGCGCTTTTCCACTAGACGGCACGTCAACGGCAACGGCGACGGCACGGCGACGATCACGTGACAATATCTATGGGAATCGATGACATACCGTGACGGTGCCGTGCCGGCAAGTGGAAAAGCGTGTCATATAATTTCATTGATTTTCATACATTATCTCACCTACGATATCGTCGACGGTACCGTGCCGTCGCCGTTGCCGTTGACGTGCCGTCTAGTGGAAAAGCGCCCAACCATGGACGAAAATATATTTTTGTCTATGCTCCTAACTAAATAATGAAAACTTTAGCTTCTTGGCTGAAAAAGTTAGTCCAAGAACTAGAGGCAAGATGAAAGTTTCTTAAATTCGTTAAAAAAATATTAAGAAGGAGAAGACCATTGAGTTTATTTTATTTTTGGAGGAAGTTGGTACTCAGGAGGAGGAAGTGACCCAGAAAAATACATGGAAATGACAACATACAAATTAATGTGTCAATAAATTGGCTTAGACAGGACTCTATTTATTTTTTCTTAACTATGATAAAAAAGAGGTACATCTTAACATGCAAATAACGGACACCAAAAACAAATTGAAATTCAGAAAAGGATGCTGGTTCTTAAAAATCACAATATTATCAACGTAAAAGACAACACAAAAGAGATACATTTTTAATGTGCAGGCTTACGTGACTTAAAAAGTCAAAGAAGATCACTCAATCTCGGAATATCTCGTCACGTGCCACCTGAATCATTGTGAAGAGGGGCTTTAGTACACCATTATTCAGCTTTTGCTCCGTGATTCTATTCACTCGAGGGTCAAAAAAAAAACGGGTTGCATTCCGGGAGTGCCGGCAGAAATGAGAACTTGAACATTAACGGTAGACTCGATCGAGACACAGTAAAAAAACTCATTTACTTTCCATGTTTCAACAGAACTCTGCTCTGGATGACGTGGATCGACCATTTTACTTGGCCTCTTGCTTGGCCTCTGTTAGCATACAATTTGTATGTGATCAGAGGTCAAAACTCTGGATGACGCGAGTTTAAATTTTTTTACCCATCCCAAAAAGTCCACAACGCCGCCAAAGAAGTTCTCACTTCCGAAAGTAATTGAAATAATGTTTACTTTTAATTTGCAATACGTACGTACGCTTTTGAATCTAGTCCAGACTAGTAGTGACAGACTTAGAACCATTAATCATAGACCGAGCGAGCAGAAACCTGAATATTTTATTTTTCGTTTCTACTTCATAGTGGCATAATAGTGGTAGGAACGAAAATACTATCAGTGGAGAAATATTCTGTATAAAAGCGCTATTCCTGTGTATTTAATATCAAAGCTCATTTAGTCCATATACATTGAAAATATAGAGAGTAAAAAATAGCTGACCATATTTTAGGGTGTGATTCTACCCATGAAACTGAACAACTTTCCCCAAGGAATATTGGACGATATATGAAAAAAAAAATTGGCCCTCCCATATAAATTGACTCGAGCCCCTGACACCATGGGAGGGCCAAATTTTTTGTCGTATTTCAACCTATGTTCTTTGGGGAAAGTTTTTCAGTTTCATGGGTAGAATCACACCTTTAAATATGGTCAGCTATTTTTTTTACACTTATATGCAACTAGTTAGATTTTATGTAGGTACAAAGTTCGTTATCCAACAGAAACGCATGCAGCAGTAGTTTTGTGGTAGAACATTGTCAGATATCTCTTTCGTAGTCAATTCCGTAACAATTGAAGCGGACATGATGTGGGATTTGTAATACAATCACGTCAGCCAAATCTGACTATCTGTATGCTTCCTATCAAGTTTTGCTAGTCAATATAACAATGTAAAGCAAGTTGCACGTCAGGTTTCCGTATCGACTGGACAGTAAAAATTTTGATCATAGAAATACTGCGAGTAGAGATTTCTTCAAAAAGCGGCGCTTACGTCTGGGCGAAAATTTCATTTCTGACTAAAAAGTCCAAGTTTATAACGCAACATATACGACCACAAATAGCAATCTCAACCCTCTGACATGGTAATAACGACAGTTTAGTCTCATATTCATTCATAGCCGGATACAGAAAAAAACAGTCGGTTCTACACGAGGCTTTAATAAAGCAGAAATTATTGTCTCAAGCGGAGGTCGGTTTATAACCGCTTGACTTAATAAAGCGGCTTTATAGACTAGACTACTCGAAAATTATAGATAACGCTGGGATCAAAACAGTGAATTTAAAAAAAATATATAGAAATTTTAGATTTGTAGCGGTTTTGAAAATTTTTGAAATGAAGATTTTGATTAAGATACTTTATTCCAAGAAGATGTAAATACTCCGTTAATTCATTAGTCAGCAAGTGTAAATATAACCTTGTAGTAGGTAACACGAAAAGTATACCCAAATTAAATTACCTACTTCATCGGTTTCATACAATAACTACCCACTTAATGGCATGTACCATCATGGAACTGGACATTTTGTATTCCTTTAGCAAAATCTTCTATTTTACAAGGCTTTCTCGACCCTTCTGTACTTTATAATAGTCTAAGCTTTGTTCAGGCTCAATTCGGAGCAAATGGTTGTTACAATTGAATGGATTGTGCCTTTTGACATTGAGGAGTTTCTGCTCGTAAATCTTCTATCTGGTATTTTGCCTACCGCTTTCTTGAATCAGAACCGTATTCTAAACCTAGTTGATTTTGTTAGGGTTTTTCATAGAGATACATACCTACATAACCTACTTATATACACAAATGCATCGGCGTTCCAGTTTAGCATTTTCTTCAATAAACAATTATTTTTAAGAGCCTTTTCCATCGGAAATAAAATGCTCATAAATATTTTACGACTCTACCGACATTAAACATTATTAAATGAACATTTCCTTCAGAATGGAAATTAAATGACTTCGATCAGCATAAAAACAAAAATACTCCATTTGGTTAAGTGTTTTGAATTTGTAATAATGATAACTTAAAAAATCCGGCCATTATGTACTTTGATCAACGAATTATTGAGATTATTGACGTGTCACCTTTTTTATAATCATTGTGATTAGTCTACATTATCTAACCCACGATCTAGATAGATTGTGAGAAGAATAGAGAAGAGAGTGTCAATTGACTATTATTAGCAAAATTTTTTGTCTAGAGATTGGTTTTCAATTCAAAATTGACAAATGCTGAGGTATATTAATACAGTTTTCACATTGCAAAAAATATACGAACGACAAGAAGTTCAAGTACCTTAATGATGTCTTACTATGGTACATCAAGTTATACTTACGGGCTACGTGCTTTAACTTACAGCTTTAAGGCTGTCTGAAGTTAAGGTACTTTCATTAACGGAAATGCCTCTTTACGAGAAGAGGTACTTTATTTATAACATCAAAAAAGTAGGCATTTGAACTTTTTTGAGGATATCAATTTAATACTTGAGGATTGTTGCTTAGTAAGAGAATTGTAAAGGCTGTTGTTTTTTGTCAAAAGCAAAGCATAAATGTTTACTGTATTTTGATACAAAAAATATAGGGTGAAATCTTGAACAAAAACCAAATTATAAGTGAAGTTAATAAATAAAATATCAAAGTACGTAGGTACATTTAATTAAATCCTACTTACCAAAATAATTGCTGGCCTTTGATCTTTTACAAAGGGTTATAATGATGTACGACAAGTGTTCTCATTTAAAATTATGTCCAGCCGGTTCATTATTTTGAAACACATAAAAATAAAATAGTATTTTTGTTTAAGGACCTTCTTGTTGTCTATGATTTTCACACACTAACTTGGACAAAAAAATATAAGGTTATTTTTTGTATTAAAATACCAGTTAAATATCGAGGTTCATCGTAAAACAACCTAAACTAGTCCCAATACTTTACCAACTCTCTAAAGTTACAGTAAATTATTTTAAACATTTTTCAGTTCACTTTTTCTTAAAAAAAAGGTGATATATCGTCTTTTCTCCTAATGAAGCACTCTGAAACATCTACGTATAGAATAAAGCCTGAAACCAGGCGACATATTGACCTTTTTCAGCCTATGTTGACAACATATTTTTCATTAAAAAGAGAGAGGCTTATGTCGAGTTCATTTATCCGAAACCCCAAACCAGTCTCATGTTTAAATAAAGTAGATTGACCTCCTAGGTATATATTCCCATGAGTACCTTTGCTGAGAGCATAAGATATATTCGGCACATTTTTCAATTTATGCTCCACATTGAAAAAAAAAAGCCAGGGAAATATCGAGTTGCCTCGTAATGAAGCGCTCTGGGGGAATGTTAAAAGGCTGGGATACTTCAGCTGTTCATTAGAACGCATCATGTATCAGGTCAGTAGCACAATACCGAGGCGAGTAGATTTAACTATACCGGGTGTAAGGGACAGCGTCCCGAAAACTGATAGGGGTTGCTCAGTCAATGAAACTGAACAAATAGGTATCACCAGGAAATTCTTTCAGGAAAAAAAAAAGAATTCCCATAGAAATTGCTTGATCGAAGTGATCAGTTTCATTGACTGAGCAACCACTTTCAGTTTACGGTACGCTGTCCCTTACATCCGGTATACAAGTTAAAGAATATTTCTATGGGAAAGAAAAACTAGGGTGGTGAGGTCTTTTTCATGCATTAGTGTACTTTTGACTGAGATATTGGTGGCCAACATTTTACTATTATGTTACACAATACAATTTGCACTTGAAATAACCATAAAAAATACTTAGGCTCGTATTTATAAAGCGATCTCAAGATTGAGAGCAATATTAAGTATGGATTTGACAGGGCGTATTGTACTGAAATGACATTTCTCAAACTCGCTGTCACTCTTGAGAGCTGATTATAAATACGGGCCTTAGGTATTAATAAGTAAAATACAGGTGGCCTTATTGCAAGGGTAGCAATTTGACCTATTTATAACTAAATGAAACAAAAGGTTGTTATAAAAGAAGTTTCGTAAAATATTCTCATATTCTTTTAGATATTAAGTATCTCTACATTTACTAAAAATCAATACTATAATTCATTATTAACGAGGGTCGCCAACCAAATCTATCGAACGATACAATTACATAGAAACTGCTCTAATTCTAACAAGTCCTACCAAGAATAGTGTTGTGTCTATTTTTCGATGGCTTAACGAGCTGAGGGTATTTTTAATTTAACGATTACTACTAGGAACATCTGGACATCACGTCACCTATTGCTTGCTTCACTGGTTCGTGACCTCGAGGATTTTCCCGTAGGTGTTAACTATTCAGACGTGGCGAAGGCGACTTTTAGGATGGGCGTTTTACGCTCTACCTACCCTGTAAAGAATAAAGGCGTGATATTATGTATGGACGTAGTATGTTAACTATTCAATTCAATGTGGCTTAAACCTTTATCTTACAATAATTTTACTTTACTCTTCAGCTTTCTTTGACTGCTTTTTATACAACGATAAAAACAAACAAGTTTATTATAAGGTATCTAGATAACTATAATAGTTATAGTTATTTAGTTATTGTACTATTCGATATTAGGCTTGTAGTTTATGAACATGAAAAACTATAAATTTATTATTTTTGTTTTAAATTCCAGCGACCTATAAATTAACGAAAATTAGGTTAGATTTTTTGTAATTATAAAATGTCACAGTGATTTCTCATTAGGCAGATGCACGGAGATACATGCATAACTCTATGTATCTAGGTTTGTTTAAACAGTAAGAGAGTTATATAAAATTGACTAGCCAAACACTCACATGCACAGAGAGGATAAGAAAGACGCAAAAAATGAGAAATGTCCCCTTATCCGTTATCGTGACCCGAAATTGAAGATAGTGACCCTTGAATTGCGGCCCCAGGATTGCTAGCGACAGAGATAGGGGTCAGATGTGACGTCCGTGATGGATAGGCTAAAGGACCCAAATAATAATTTCCGCATCGTTTTTGTGGAAAAGAAATTAGTTCATCTAAAAAACTCAATGTAGGTATGTTACTATCACAGGTAGGTAAACTAGTTTAAAAAGGTCCGAAACGTAAAAAATTATCTGGTATAAACGAGTTATATGAAAATATAATTCTCTTATACCGTGTTTGGCATAGGTAGATACCTACATAGGTACATAAAATCACGCCTTTATCCCCATAAAATTATTAAATATGGAGGCGCTACCTATAGGTTGATTATCTTGTATTTTGATTGTTCATCGAAGATGTTCTTCCATCTATCTCAATATGCCAATGAGTACACGCTTCACTTGGTTTCACTCTAGATACATTAAAGTCATCCAGTCAGGTTCAAGTCCGTTGATAGCTACGAGAATTCAAATGAACGGAACAATATTTAACTAGGGTAATAATGGGTTATATCAAACTTTTTGTTCGAAGATTTATTTAAAATTATATTTCTATGAATCAAATCTTTTTATGCCTTTTAGTATCAAATAAACGGGCTATTTTTCTGCCTTCTTTACTAAAAGATTAACTCCACGTGCTTAAATTAAAATGCGTACTAACGTAATACTCTACACAATGTTTTCTGAGCTTAGATTTAAACCCTTACTAGATTTATTTTGATGCATTTTGGCCTTGCATGGTAAGTGCACGTATAAACATCAGTTTTAGCCTTGTAGAAGTATTTCTAACAACATTTCATTTAAATGAATTGATTTACATTTTAAATATTATTTTGGGATTTAAAACTGTTAGGTAAATGTAACTTGTTCTAATAATTGAGTTTATAGAGACAAAGACGTTGTTACTGACACATAAAACTTTAGTTTTTCTATTATCTAATTTCATTTATATAGAAAATAAAATACCTCTTTCAAATAAAAATCTATTAGATTTCCAAGAATTTTAGTTTTTCTTTTTCATTTGCCATTTTTAACGTCTAGACTAGACGATTGAATATTAATATTTATTTCTACGTAAGAAAATTAAAAAAAAAAGATAATTTTACCTCTAATATAGGTATCATAAATACTTACCTACCTAGGTATATTAAACCTATAACTTCAATGAATTCCAAAATTCCAACCTCTCTACTCTATCGCACCTTTAGTACATTGAATTTAAATAATTTCGTTTAATTTACGTTAGTAGTTTTAACTAGTAATACAAGAGGTCTTGTTCCCAGAAGCAAAATTAAATTTTAATTTTATACATTATTATTACGTAGGTAACTCGTAGGTAAGGTAGGTTATTTCTCTAGCGGGACTCTATGTATTGGGTTAAAAGCTTGAAGTTATACCCTTCTGAGTTTTCAGTTGCCTGCTGAAATATATTATTTATTAATAATAAATGATTCCCATCAGAAAACCTGTTTTAAACAAACTTTGTCATTTAAATGAAGATAATATAGATTTTAGTAAGGGAACGATCCTTCGGGCCTAATTCTGGAAATTGCTTCTAACGTGAAATTTTAAAAAATTGGATACTCAGTCGTAGACCTACTTCATTAATTTTCATAAGCCATAACGACTTTTCGTAAATATAGAAACCAATATCTGTTTCCTAGAAACTGGTAAATATGAATGTCAACACCTGCAGCTTTCACCGAATGTTGAAAGGGTTTTTGCAGCAAAGTTAATTACGTCTAGTTCATTTCTTTAATAATGAACCTAATGGACAAGTGAATAGGCACATTTTTGTACGCTTTGATGTAGAGTGTTTTTTCTTATTTCATAATAAAAAGCTTTTAAGTCATTTAAGTGAACAAAAGATTTGTCCTTAAGTTGTTTAGTCTACTGGAATGGAAGTTTTATACGGCTTGTTTTTTTTTGTTTAGCTTTTTAATGAGCAAAACAGATTTAAATGAATAATCTTAATTTCACATACCTATACTTAAACTTTTAGTCCTATTTTACAATGCTCTCAATTCTGGTGGCACCATTCCATAACTAATTTTAAGTTAGTGCTGTCTTTCTCTCAATTTTGACATAAAATCAAGATGGCAAATAAACACCATGACTTTGATATTCCTAATCTGACGTAAGACTGCTTAATAAAATAAAATAGCATGCTCTATACTCACTTCTTAAAATTCCTTATTTTATGCGTCAGATTACGAATATCAAAGTCTTCTGTTTATTTGTGTCTTCTTATGTCAAAAAGACAGCGCTAACTTAAAATTTGTTATAGGTATAGTGCCACCAGAATTGAGGACATTGTCAAATATCTCAGTGTCAAAGTCACATATATCCAGATGTATGATATAGGTACTCCCTCAGGGTACTCCATTTGGATGTAAAGGTCAAACAAAGTATCTCGCATTAATATTTGTTGAGGTTGGGATTGCGAATTGTTGTAGTTTCCACTGTTTCTATTCTACATCAAACAGGAAGCTGAAATGCCGATTTTGAATACACGAGAAATTAATAATAGATTGCATTAACTAGTTCGACTGTTTCATCAACTTTGTTTGTTCCTGGATATTGTAGCCCAGATTAATTATAGAACCAGACTAGACTGCGAATGTTGCTAAAGTTGGCGTTAGCCGATAGTGTTTAGATAGAGTCAATACTATATTTTGTTGTCTCTGTAGTACCTATATAGGAATGAGATTTGGGCATTAGATTCGTAGGTCACCAGTAGCTAATCCCTTGATTGTTTTCGTTTGGGCCGTCGTGATGGTAGTCGTTACACAAACC
This sequence comes from Scrobipalpa atriplicella, assembly GCA_029255725.1. Taxonomy (NCBI): domain Eukaryota; kingdom Metazoa; phylum Arthropoda; class Insecta; order Lepidoptera; family Gelechiidae; genus Scrobipalpa; species Scrobipalpa atriplicella. The sequence continues at coordinate 26,206 of JARACY010000018.1, forward strand.
ATGTCAGCTGTTTCGCTGGCAATAAGGTTCATCAGGTCGATCGATTCTCAAAGATATAGACAGGTACACACACAAAGGCGAGTTTATCGCTGTAAATATCCTTTGGCAAATTCTAGATGAAGACAATTTGCATATCAAGATATCACACTCCTTATCGATGATATCGACGGCCTAAACGAATAAAGGCGTAATCGAAAAAACTAAATTTTACAGGAGAGTCAAAAAACCGAAAAATTTATCTACCAACTTTGCTAATTACTTCGGCCATAAGTTATGTATATTGAAAGATGGGGAAAAAAAATAAGGTTCTTTCTGTTTACTTAAAAAATGCTTAGCACAAACAGAAAGAGAGATATTCACGATATATCATATTACATTTTTATTCGTGTATCATTTCTAACAATATTTTTTTGTAAAAAATCTTACGCCTTTATTCGGCTACAAGTGCTTAAGAAACTGAAACGCATCATTAGTTTACATACTTATATAAGCCAAATTTTCCATAGATACCTGTCGCGCAAGATAACTTTACGCCTTTATTCGTCTTTATTTTGAATGAAGCTCGATTCGTATCGATACTTTACAACTTTGTTCGTTTACCAGATTGAAAAATTATGTATAGCGTAAAAATTGTTTACGATTATTGTGAAAGGTAAATAGTAACTGAAAAAAGACGCAGAAAAATGAAAAAATATTCATTAAATGTATTAAATCAATAGTTAATCAAACTATTTACTTATCAAGGGCTACACAAAGATCAATAGCATTGTGTTGTAGTATTAAAAAGTTTAAATTTGTATCAACGGCGGTGATATTTATAAATTAATATGATTTGTAAACAGTTTTTCTTCAGACATCGAAAATGGTTAATAAGTTTGTCATTAAGTGATTAAACGATGTCAAAATGATAAAATAATAATGTTTAATAGTAAAACTAACTCAAAAAAAAATCTCATCCTGTTATTTTAATCTAAATTAAAATATAATCTTCCCTCAACTTACAACATTTTTTAAATTTTAGTAGGAATTTAGTACTCTGAACTTGTAGGTTCTAAATCACAATAAAAAATACTAACTTAATAAAATCGACCTGTCAATATTTAGAAATTATCATAAACTTAAAGATAAAACATAAACTTCTCATACTTATAATGATTAACAAACACAAATAATAATTAAAAAAAACTTCTTTGGAGCCACTTTGGAGCCATGATTCTTAAAATTGTAGGTTGTAATCACAATAAAAATTATTATCTTAATACAATCTCACTACCAATGTTAGATATTATTATAAACTTAACAAAAAATATAAACTTCTCATACTTATCTTGATTAAAAATAAAAAATCAGAAATATTTTTTTTTTATAAAGGAATACCTCTTTTGAGCCATGATTCTTAATAGTTGGATTTACTTAGTTCTAAATAATTATTGGTATGTTAATACTCGTTATTCAAATTTTGATTTAAAAATAAGTTTAGTTTATCTTAAAGTTAAAAAAATAAAAATAGAAGTCAACCTCTTTGGAATAATAAACCATTTACCATGATTGATAATGATACTGTAAATTACTCTACTTCAATAAATACCTAGTTTAGACCGATGTTTATTCTGAGTCACTTGCATCATTTACTTGATTGTTTCCGTTAAATTTTGGGGATTCAGATTATTGTAAAAATAGTGATATGCTGAAGGTATTGCTCCAGCGCTGCAAAGTTCTATTAAATCATCGTATAATGGCCTCGGAACCGGAATCCTCCGATCCTCTTCCGCGTGGGCAACTCTGGAATCCCTCGGTCGTCAGTCATCAGTCTGCCACGGTGCGGGTGACTATATCCCTAGGGTAGTTCTGGCGACCATGCACACTAGAGTGTATGGCGTCCCCTTTTGCGGGCTCCAAGGAGGGTGGAACGCCGCTAGGGACGAAATCTTTGAACTCTGCTTGAAAAAACCAGACAGCATCTACACCACATCCGACACCGAGACCTTCTTCTGCAGACTCACTTCCCTGACTGCCGCATCGTGAACGACCAATCCTGGGATGACGCGATGCTATGCAGCTCAGCGACCCAGGCGGACTGGACCACGGTTCACAGGGTAGCTTCCTTCCGTTCAAATCGGCGGGCCTTGATGGAATTTTCCCAGGGCTCTTGCAGTGGGGCGACGTGAATCTACTGGCCAGGCATCTTACTGCTGTGTACAGAGGATGCCTCGCCTTCCGCTACATACCACTGCAATGGAGGGAAGTTCAAGTCGTTTTTATCCCCAAGCCCGGCAGGAGAGACTATACGCAACCTAAATCATTTAGACCCATCAGTCTCACGTCCTTCCTTATGAAGGCTCTTGAGAGACTACGATAGGGACATAAGAACAAACTCCCTTATGCGCAACGCAAGCCGCTTCACGCTAACCAACATGCCTACAGTTCAGGACAATCAACAGAATCTGCTCTCTACTGCGTAACATCTCGCGTGGAGAGAAGTCTATCACAAAAGCAATCAACCTTAGGCGTTTTCATTGACATTGAAAATGCCTTTGACAAAACAAACTTTACCAGCATTAGCCAGGCGCTCTCGAGATATGACGTCGACTCCACAATTGCCGGGTGGATAGATAACATGCTAAGATATAGAGAGCGATACAATTTACCGTGAAAACCAGCACCAGAGGCGTGGTTGCCAAAGGTTGCCCGCAAGGAGGAGTACTCTCCCCGCTCTTGTGGAATATTGTGGTTAACGAACACATCGAGGACCTCAATAGAATGAGACTGTACACGGTCGGCTATGCGGACGATCTTGCCATTCTCATAGGAGGCCCCTTTGAGAAAGTGCTTTGCGATCTTATGAGATCTGCATTAAACATTGTCGCACACTGGTGCAAAAAGCACAACCTTACGGTGAATCCGTCAAAGACGGAACTTATGCTCTTCACCACAAACGGAGCTCAGATCGGCTTAGACTTCCTAAGCTGTTCAACACAGAGCTCAGCCTAACAAAAGAAGTGAGATATCTGAGAGTCACACTCGATAGTAAGCTGCTCTGGAACAAACACATTGAACACAAGCTAAGAAAAGCCTGCATCATCTTCTGGCAATGCCGTAGACTCATGGGCAGATCTTGGGGGCTAGCTCCTAAAATATGCAAATGGCTTTACACAGCAGACAATCTCCTACGGTGCGTTAGCCTAGTGGCCCAGAACTGAGCTTTCAACCGTTAAATCCAAGCTACAGAATTTTCAGAGGATGGCTTGTAAGCCATGGCTAGCTGTATGCGCACCACCCCGACAGCGGCCCTGGAAATCATCCTTGGGCTCACACCGCTGGACCTGTTCATCCAACACGAAGCAATGAGCCTCAGGCTTCAAGGCGAATGGAGGAATAAGGACAGCCCTACCGTAGCTTTGTGGGATACAGTAAAGCTACAGTACCCACTCTGCGAGGCCCCTCGCGATAGAATACCGAAAACTTATACCATTCACAAGAACTACCTAATCCAACCATCAGAGACAGAGAAAGACGAATCAGGCGCAACTGAAGTTCGTATATACACAGACGGTTTAAAAATGGGGTCAGAACAGAAACCGGCACCGGCGTCTTCTCACAGGAACTAAACATCCATATATGTATCAATTCCCTTAGGCACCCACAGTTCCATTTTCCAATATGAATGTGTAGCCATAATGGAGGCAGCCAAAGCCGTAATACGCAGAAAATTAGATGGATACAACATCAGGATTATCTCGGACAGTATGACTGTACTAACAGCCTTGCAGAGTAATACAATCACCTCAGGGTTAATATAAGAGTGTCACCAGGCCCTGGAACTCATAGCCCCAAGAAACCGAGTTATCCTACAATGGATCAAGGGACACAGCGGATCTCTAGGTAATGACGCAGCGGATGAATTGGCAAGACGTGGATCACAAACCCAGATTGCTGGCCCTATGCCAACCTTGCCACTTCCATTCAGCTAAATTCGCACGTGGATGCGAACATTTACCAAAAACCAACACAATGTTAAATGGACACATCTTGAAAGCTGTAGACAGTCGAAAGAGGCGATACCTGCACTCTCGCCAAGACTGACCCGACGACTTCTCAGCTTAAATAAACATGACATCCGAATAGTAGTGAGCCCCTTGTTCACAGGGCACATAACTCTCAACAAACATCTATTCACCATCGGCGTCACAGACAGCCCAAAGTGCAGGGGCTGTCTGGACGAGGACGAGACGGTTGCACACGTACTCCTGGGATGTACGAGTGTGGCTGACCAACGGGCAAATATCCTCAAGGACACGAGGTCGCTCCGAGAAGTCTGCGAAAACCCCAGGAAAATTCTGAACTTCTGGAAGGAATAAACCAGTCAACCCTGCACCCAAATTAAGAGTCTAATTACGGAAACAGGAGCCCCATAACCTAACCTAACCCTACCACCAACTTGGAACGTAATCGTTTAATACAAAAATATTGGGATGCTTGATGATACGTAAGGTACTCTTACCACAAATAATAATTAAAACTGAAATGGGATTGACGTTTTGCTTTCTAACGGGATACTTTTTTAATAACGAATAAAACAGCAAACAAGTTATACGCCCAACAGTAAGACATAATTTTATTGTAAAAAGCTTTGCCACTTATATTTATCTTATCTTACTGACGAACAAAAACGTATAAATCTTTGCGCTAAGACTGTGGTTCACATTTCACCCAAATAAAGACGTAAACTTTCCTTGCGTCGTCGTGCAAATGAAGTGGCAAGGTAAACTCAACAAAATTAAACTCAATATTGCTGTATAAATTATTTTCTTCATAAATATATCGTATTTTACATAAGTAAGAACGCAAATATTTTTTCGCGCCAAGACACTTGATTTTAGTTTAACAGGAATAAAGACGTAAAATATCTATGCGTTCATGGTTAAAAAATACTCAGACGAAAAAGAATGTATTACATGGTTGCGTCTTTGTTCGTTTTTTTTTCGAGATTAAGTTAAAGTGGTAAGGCTTTATAACGCCATTATACGTCCACAATAAACGTAGTAAATTTCGATAGAATTAAGTTGTCTTCCTTCCTATTTCAGCAGATTTTAGAGATAGAATTTAAAAAAAAAAATGGCATATGCGTCTTAGTTTCTGCTATCAATAAATGCAATAAAAAAAAAAACCGGTAAAGTGCCTTTACGGCTTTATTCGTTTAGGCCGTCGATATAAAGAATGATAGGCACCTGCACTTGATGCTACACCAGTAAATTTATAAAATATTTTGTATCTATAATATAATTCAAGAACTTTTATATTCAGATATCTATGTTAGGATGTTCAATAGATAAAGGATGAAGTTTGAATATTTACGAGGGAATTGAAATTCGATTCCATTATAGGTCAATAAAAGAGATTAAGTGACCCTTCGTCCTTCTGACAATCACTGTAGAAAGGAAATTTATAAGGGTTCAATAAGGTCCCCGTAACTAGCTACAAAATGCGCTATAAATGTGTTGTTTATAAAGGTACGAGACAGTTTCTGAGAAAATTGTATACGATTTTCTCTCAGCCCAAGTTTATAATACTGGATAATTTTTTCTAAATCATAATTTGTTCCCAATTTTATTTTATTTTAATAGGTTTGCTCTTGATCGAAGTCTAGGTCAAAGCTAACAGAAATAAAGTTTACGATGGAGAGAGCTCACCAAGAAAATGACCGATCACTCTCGTTTTTCAGAAATTGGATCTGTCCTGAACACGTTACTTCACAGCTGACAAATTGGTTGTTTCGGTTTGCATCGACCTTTCGAAATTTGGAATTATCTCCCAAAATCATTAATATCAACTACTTTAGGATCAAAACCATGACCTTAAATTAAGAGAAAACCAAAAGCTAGACCATAATAGCAGTCAAAATAATGAGTAAGCAATCATATAAAATGTACGCAAAGAGATTAAGTCTAGACACTTGCCTTATTACTAAGCACTTTTCTTTAACCCCCTTAATTAAATTAAGCTTTCCAAAATGATGCTTATTTCGTGCAGACTCTAGATTAATATCGTAGAGAATTTATGTTTTATTACAAAACATTATTAAGTTCAAATGTTGCGCAGTTAGTAGTGCGTGAGTTATTATCTGAGGGTATTATAGTGCTCAGGCCAAGTTCATATGAGCCGCATGCACAAAGTTTACTATTTACCTCTGTGTATTGTAAATCATTTTGACTCTCTTTTATAAGAAAGTGCATAATATAGTAACAGTTATAGAAAAATAAATATAGACCGCTGGCCATTCTTTCCACAGCACAGTTCACAGTTTAATATGTTGTTCCCCTTTTTATTTATTATACTGCGGTAAAAAGCTATTTCAGAGGTTTTGAAAGCAGTGCAATGGATTTTTTTATTTATCCAGAACCAACAGCAAATTCAAGTTGTTTTATCTTTGTAATATAAAGTATTAGTGTAACTACAGTTTAAAATAAATACACTTCATCAGCGAAAAATAAAAAACAAGGCACTTAGCTCGTTTTCTAACTCTCATTTACCTCGGTGCTTTTTGCGGCTAAACGGCTGCACAAGTTGAACCAAGCCCTCTTCACACATTTGTTTTTAGTGGGACGTTGTTTCATTTGGCCTGTCAGGCTAGAACCCTTATGTGACCTGATTTATTTCAGGGTAAATTGTCACGCGGTTTTGCTCGTATGCCTCCTCACATTTATTAAGTTAATGTGTGTTGTTTCAGCCAAGCTTTAGCGAAATAAAAGGACCTTTTGTTGTGTTTCTGTGACACAAAATACTTACACTGAATAGGTAAACACGGTATGTATGTGCAGTAAGTAGTTAACGTAGAAAAATTCGAAATTTTTGGCTTCTGAATATTTGAAAATTAATAAATTAATTTTAGCAATTTTTGAAAAAATTAAATAAAAAGTAACGATAGAAAATGAAAACGGATATTTTTTCATGTAAAAAATAAGATTTTTTTAAATGTAAAAAACAGTTCGAAATATTTAACCTTCAGAGAGGCGTTGTAAAAAAACATTTTGAGATTTTTAATAACTTACCTACCCACATTAATGAAAGACCTAACGTAGATGGACAAAAGATAAGGCACGTATTTTTCACCTGGCATAGATTAGATAGTCAGTTGTGATAAGGTAAGGTTGCTCCAAAGCCCTCATAATATAAATAATTAATAAAATCATTTCATTACTTCACGCTTATATGAATACCCTAAATCTCCCATTTGCAGGGGAAGACAGGATACTGGATTATTTTACAAATTCTTCCCGTATATTTAGTTTTTCTATTACTGTCTAATAATCAATCTACTTACTTATTAAGTGGAGAACAACACAAATATAACTCGTAGGTAACATTTAGTTCATTATTATCAAAAGGTCTATATATTTATTTATTTTAAGTAGGTATATTTTTTTTTATCAAAAACAGATTAAAAGTTTTAGATAAATAATATAAGAGCTTGGGATACTTAGATAAGTACGGACTATGAACATTCCAGAAAACCCTTAACTTTCCTGATTAAACTTAAGGTTTATCCCACAACTTGCTAACAGCGGAATGCCAACGATTAACTACATGGTGAGTATTATAATAATAAATCCTATCTTTTGCGATCGAAAAAATAAATTATATAATCTTGAAAATAAAACACAAATGCATTCAATTTCACCAATGGCTTCTTTTTGATGCAGTAGTACTAATTTGGGATTCAGTCGGTTATTCTAACATACAGTTTGTGTGTTCAACAAAATAATAATGTAATGTTATAATCTTCTTGAATTTACAGTTAAAGTAATAAACTATTAGCATTCAAGAACTAACTATCCGTTATAAACACCCTAAAAATAAGCTAGCCGGGTTATGGCTTCTTAATTTACAAAACTCGCTTGTATTTGTAACTATGTAATCAGTTTCCAATATTTCGTCACTCTATTAAATAAGTGTTTTTTTTTTGGATAACCCAGATTTTTAAGGAATAAATCTTTTTCATTTCGTTGTCTTCTCATCCTTACATAGGAAGGAATTCACATACAAAACAGTTTAACGCCTCACATACATCACTTCCAATACCGTTGAACAGTACCGGAAAATAGGCCGCTCCAAGATTGATTGCAGTTTGTGAAGTTGCTCGTAACACTCGTAAAATATTTCAATTTCTGTCCCAGGCAATAACATTTTATGGGCCTACATAGGACGTTAAAAGAGTAAAATAAAGGAAACGATTTATGTACTTATCGGCAAAAGCTGTTTCAGATAAGTAGAAGTACTTGTATTGGCCTGGTTAGCATTGTTTGAAATAAATTTTTGAAATCCAATACGGGATGTAAGGGACAGCGTGCCAGAAACTGATAGCGGTTGCTCAGTTAACGAAACTGAACAACTTTCACCAGGAATTTTTTTCAGGAAATGAAAAAAAAAAATGGCTTTTTCCATACAAAATTACAACATTGAAAAGCCAATATTTATCTTATCACATACAATTATTTCTCCCATATGAAGGAAGATTTATTCGCATAATTGTTTATTTTGTTGTCAATAGACATAATTTCCACGGATAAGATAAATTATTATGTGTCTTTCAATCAATATTTTAATATCTTCTCATATAAAAGTTTCTTCGGCCTTTGTAATATAACAAGAGTGTAGGAAGTTCTTCAAAGGAATATTAAATTTCCGTCCCCAAAGGCTGAAGCAGGAAGCCATTTTGAAAATTGTTGCCTTAGCAGATAATTTTGAGTTGGGTATGAAACAAGTCTGGGTCTTGTCTTAGTAAGCACTTTGAAGAAGGTATCATCATAAATTAAGGTTTTTCTTAATATCATGATTCTATCTACTTATACGGTGTAAAATAAAACGTTTCGCCCCATTTTTTGAGAGTAATAAATATAATTCTTAATCGTGAAAAGCTGCCAGTATCAACAATGTGTTCCATTTCTGTTACATGACATCAAACAAGGCCTTCCGCAGTTTTGATCACAAAAAGAATAGGAAGATTAAAGGAAAATGGCAGTTCTAACCTCGCTCAAGGCAGCGTTATGGAAAATTGGACCGGACCTCTAACTTTACAATGAAGTTACTTTGTATACTGTACTTTATCTTCTTTGTTGTCATAATACTCTGAAGTTTTATAGGGAATCCGACAATATCTAGATACGTGTTGTAGAATTTTACATTTGTTTTATTTTTCTCGAATTTAAAGCAATTCAAATTTTACCGTGTATTACGAAATGATAAAAGTTTTTTTTCATATTCGAAATTACATTTCAGTACTCTTTGAAAATAAATTGGATTGCGAATTCAGAATTATATCGGATCAAAGCTCAAAGGCAGTTTGATCGTAATCCACGCCAAAAAAATATTATATTAATCTTCTTTAAGCTTGTTTTTTTTTCTATAACTTCTAAAGCATTTCATGCATGCTAAAAATGTGAATAAGTTTTTTTTTTTTTTAAATGTGTGTTGCATACCTTTGCCTGAAAAATATGTAAAAACAATACATAAATGAAATACTTGCAATGCTAGCAAGTAACGTTTTTTTTTTATTAAGTTTTAATCCAAAACCAGTAGGGTTAAATTAATTGTGTTGTAAGATATTCGATTAGTTGACGACCTAGCGAACAAAATTTAACTTAAATTATGAGATAAATCAAGATGTTAACGCTCTGCCAACCCTGTAAGAAAAAAAGGCTTGTTTGCTATGTATGTCTGACATTGAAATCTAATGACTACTACTAGATTGAACCACACGTACATACTTTATTGCCTACTTGATTAAACCACACGAACGCCTAGCTAGCTTCTGTGCCAATTTCATTACTCATCTTCAGCTGTCAAAAGCACCTGGACTATAATCTTGGTCTGGAGAAGCTGAGCCAGTACGTAAAAAATTTATGATACAAATCATGCCTATAAATATTTTGTGGTAGGTAGAAAGCGTCTATGGATCAATTTAAAGTTTGGTTTTCGGCAAGTCTCACAAATATGAGGGGTTACTGATTCAGATAGGATCGTGTAGTGATGGGTTCTCATCTCAGTCCATCAACTAAATTTCAATTCCCTACCTCCCTTTAATAGGCTTTTACAGTATTCTCGGGAAGAGAAGAATTTGGAAAATTCTACGCTTTCTGTCCAGCATGAACTTAAGACGAAAGTTATGAAAATGGTTCAGGGACTATTTTGAGCCAATTTCATTACTTTCATCTCCAGCTGGCACAACCACCTGGACTATAAACTTGGTCTGGAGTGAAGCTGAGCGCTTATGAACAACCACGTCCATAATTTCTGGCGCGGAGCCAAATCACGAAATAATCAGAGGGAGAGCTGTGACGTGATATGAGCATAATATTATACAGGGTGTATAAAAGTACTACGTTTTTTTACACTAGATGTTCATATAAAACAAAAAAAACCTTAAACACAAAAGCTTTAGCGTTCTAAATAAATAGCTTTCGTTTAATTGAAATACTCCATACAAAATTGTAGATGGGTTAGACATTTTTGAAAGGAGATATTTTTTTATTTTTTGAGTTAAATTTTTCTGCGTATGAAAGTCTCGTTTGGTGCTTTTAAATTATTGTCATGTTGTACTTTTTTTGCACCCTGTATATACTGTGACATGAACTTGAGTTATTCGCTTCGCTGCCGTTATCTGAGACTGAGAGTGGGCACGTATCTTTTTTGCAGGAAATTTATTTTATTATTTTACTGAAGTATCAGGTTTAAGTGGTTTTCTTTTTGTGTAATGAAGCGTGTTGTAAGCATTTTTTTATAAAGAAGAGATGATTATTTGTCTTATGTTTCTACCTTACTTAGTATTTATTTTTGACATCAAAGCTCTAGTTGTAATTAAAGGATCTATCAGGTACCTATTAGGAAGAAATAAAAATAGATTCTCTTATAAGCCTTCTGTTAAAGACAGTAAAGTTTTTAGTGTTTTGTGATTTAGGCGATGACCTGATAATCTATCACTGCCTGCAAATCAAATGTCAGCCCTACCGCCCTTTGCCCCTCGCTTTTTTAATAATGTCGGTAAAGATCTGATTACCTAATATAATAGGTGGTTGTGTTACAAAATTCTACCACATACCAAGTCACAACTAGAATATTTTTCAAAATGACAAAAAACATACCCCTCACACTGAATAATTTATAGTCCACACAATTCCTTTTCATCCCTTCAACTGCCCCGAATACATTTGTTCCCGGCCCATTGAATATCATGTAAATGCGAATGAATGAATTACCAGCAGCGTTTATCTGTCGATATTTCAAGACGAGCTCACTGGGTCTATTGTACCCAGTAACGTATGCTAATAGTGGCTTGTCAAGCGTAGGTAAATTTAAGGGAATATTAATGGGACCCATTTATGTCCTATATGTTCACTAAATTAGGATGACAAGCTTTCAGAATGTACAATATCGTCAAAATCTTGTTAAGCTTTTAGTAACACACGTTTTGTTATTTTGTTGCAGGTAATACCATCATCATCATAGCAAACTTCAGGTACTTGAAACAATACGGACACTATAAGTATATAACTTATCGAAAATTTAAACAAATATCTGTACGATGTAGCTCTAAATACTAAACTAAACAAATTTCGTTACTTCTAAGTTAAATAAGATAAGATAAATTAAGAATTTTACAATCATTTAACTTTTTGGTATTATTTTTTAACAACAATAGCACAAATAATACACAATTTAATTTTTCAACAATCTGTATTTTTCCTAGGAGCATCTGTAAATATACCTATACTTACCAATAGAAAAAAATAGATATTATAAGATACAACGTGCTGAAAGAATGTCTTTAGCTTTGTATTTTATACCTTTTTTATTCCCACGATGATAAATAATCCTAATTACTTTTATGTACCTAATTAGATAATTATTGAAACGTCCCACAGCGGTAGCAGAATAGATTAGTTTCATAATAATTTGATTACGAAACGGAAGTAATCAACGAAATTGGAGAAGGATCGATTCTGTTTGCTTGGGGTAATGATTTTCCAAAATTCTGAAATTGAAATATGATTGGGTATAAATTTTAATTGTATAATACTTAATTTGACTAAAGTTTCAAGAACGAACTAGAGAAACTTTAACCAATTCGAATATAGTAATATTTTTACGATTTAAAGCCTAAGGTAAATGGACGGCCTGTCCATTGCCTCCAAGTTGCCAAATTGCTGGCTAGCACGCGAACTTATTCTGTTGGAGCGCTGCCGCCTTTATTTGACCATTAGTCTATCTTGTCAACTAAAACACCGTCTTACAATTACTTTATACTATGTTACTAAGAAGCCAAGTAAGTTTGTTTTACCCACGGTGCATTGACATACATCCCATTGACTACCTTTTACCATCGAATGTATTGTCGCGTCGCATTATTCGTACCTATTTATTTGCCATTGCGCCTATGTGCACTTCTATTTATTTATTCATTTATGTAGGTAACCTAATGCATAAAGTACAATGCAAATATCTCCAAAATATATGCAGGTTATTTTCAATGTTTCTTTACCTAACATTTGAAACAACAGTACAGCAAAGAACTGCACTGAAGTCTCTAAGTAACGTTTTTCAATCACGCAAGGGTTGGTCACGACATTATACTATTTGAAATATTTTCCAATACCTTACAACTGTTTTAAAATGGGCGTAGCTCATTATACTCCATTTGGTATTTTGAATGTATCACAAAATACATCAAAACAGTGCAAATAGAGAAAAAAAAGGGCCTAAAAATTACAAAGTTTTATAATAATTATTATTAAACTTTGTAACCTAAGTATCGTATACGTCATAAAATTAAGAGCATTTTTAATCAGAAAAAAAATTACGCTTTATTAATAATTAATCCGTTATAAAAACCGTTATGATTGGATTATGGGAGATTTTCACATCATATTGAAATACAGGTAATTTTAAAACTTACTTATGGATCCAATCAGGCCCGAATGAAGAGCAATTGTGTTAAGATAGGCTATTTCCGAAATTCTGTCGATAACATCTGCTTCCGAAGACTGGACTGAAAAGCGCCGTCTAATCTACTAATCGGCGTCAGAAATTGAGTTCTCGCGATATGAAACTAGTAAATTTACCATGATTTACTACTAAATTAAACTAAGGTAGATAAAATAATTTATATTCTAAGAAGTGTTTTTTTTTAATGAAACATTCTAGCCTTTTTTCTTTCACTTGCACGAATTTTCTAAATAAACCACTTTCCATTTACCTAATGATCTAATAATAATGTCTATAATACAAAGAGTTTTCTTTCTTGACCAGCGATCGACTGTATAGCGTTATTTGAAAAACACATTAGAACACTAATTATGTGGTGGCACTTTAAACAATTGACGAGTCACGTGGTGTTAAGTGAATTAAAAATGTTATCGCAAACGTGTCGGAATTTTGCCAGAACACAAAAAATTTAATATCAACCGACAGTCGCATTTCATTCAGCCACAAAAGAAATGTGTTGTTTGTGAGTGCACTGGCACGTACGTAATTTTCACCTGACCAATAGATTGTACGTACAAGGCTATCAAATGCGTATAAATATAGAACAGTCAATTTTCTAAGAGTGAGTTCAGTTCAGACCGAGACGACGCGACGCAACGCGGTGCCAAGCTATGACATTTGAAAGTGACGACAAGCTCTGCGCAGCGCAACTCCGTAATAAATTGACGACTTATTCGCATGAATACGAACGACCTTATATCATAAAGTTACTCATATATTTGAATGAATTGCTAAAGTTACTCGATCCTTTGGGTCAATATTTTGTGAACCCGAAAGGTCAAATAGTTGGGAAAAGTTTCAAATCAAATGTCATTCAAGATGATACTTCTTGTTCTGCCTTCTTTAATAAGTATTTTATTATTTTGTCCAACCTTTAACATTCTTTTCCAAAATGAGGGTTAGGTACTACTTGTAATGTAAGTTTGTTTTTATTCTACTGTCTATCATTTTTGTTTTAATCGCGGTCGCTAAATTATGTTTAAAATAAACGCAAAACTCTAAACTTAAGTAGGTATTAGCTGTATTAATTGCATACTTCTCAAAACGCTTCAGGACAAAGCTTGGATAATCTAATAATAAAACATTCTGTATTTATCTCTGACTTCCGCGACGATTCGTCCCAGATATTTTTACTAGTGAGTCAGTTCCGTACCTCTGCGAAAGTGCATCGCACTTGGAGCGAAAATAGATTTCGCATAAGTGTGAATACGATCAGTGCACTCAACAGTGTCGGATACTGAGCCTATATTTTGATGCAGATATGTATTTTTAATTTAGGTACAGAATTGGTGTAGCATTTTGCTAGTGACTGATAATAAGCTTAATTTTGTGCTGGCAGAAATAAAAAAATAAACGAAAAAGCAATTAAAAAAAGTGGTAATTACTCGACATTTATCACTATCTAGTTCAGCAGTAGCTTTATATAATGCCATCGATAACTGCACCTTACACCACCTTAAAATTGTACATTTTCATTTTGCGACTTGGCTGTACATATATTAATCACATAGGTAAAGTCTGTGTAAACAGCCTTAGCTATTCTGGTGACATGGTGCTGCTCAGTCCCTCTATCAAAAGTCTAAGAAAGGGATTATGTCACTGTCTAATATATACCGTAGGTAGCTAAAACATAGCTCCTTGTTTTTAAGGCGGGAAGTGGTTCAAACAAATCTAAAGTGAAATTAGACGGGTGAAACAGTTTCAGTACCTGCGGCACCTACTTACCAGTGATGGGCGGCATGGCAATATACGTATAGCCAAAATTATTAAATTACTGTTTTATTTATTTTAAACAATCTCTTGTCTTTTAAAGCTGCAATGGGTTTTCTAGTTCGACTATCTTCTATGATGCAAAACTATACGAAGGATCAACACCATGCTCAATACAATCCTAATCTGTGGATTTTAGCAAACAGTTGGAAACTGGTTCACTTATCAGCGCGATGCACTGCTAGGAGGTGAGCCGTGTGTTAATCCCTGGAATAATCTTTGGTTGGAGTGGAAGCCCTTAATATATCCAAAACAGTAAATAATTCCCTTTGATATTGTTGTGCTGTGTTGTGCTAATTACGAATGTTTTAAAAAATTATTAACAAATATCAACTTTATGTTCCCATCTGGGAATCGAACCCAGGACCTCCGGATCGAGAGCCCATGGCTCAGAACACTAGACCACGGAGGCAGTTAATCTCTTATTAATTCCATGGGTCGACGATATAATAAAGTTGATCAATCTGTCAATATAAATATATTAAAAAATCTACTAGGTTACTATTAGGTGTGATGATTAATAATCATTGATTATTTGACAGCTCATACAAGTTGTATGCAAAAATTTAAATTTAATGAGCTGTCAGATATCATATTAGGTAGATACATTTTACAGAATCTTAAACAACCTTTAAACCATGGACGTGGCGGAATGACCTTTGTTTGGGTCGTTGACGCTCTGCTACACCATTAGGGATACAGGCGTGATAGTATGTATGTAGTCTAATACATAAAACCTACCTATATTTTAATATACGATGGAAGGCGCTTGATAATAATGTAATGTTAAATTGTTTTAGTACTTAACCTACTCAATTCAATTAGTATGCCTATCATAAGATGTACATATACTACGCTATTCAACTCATTAATTTAATGGACAAATAACACACACATGTAGTAATTTGATTCAATCTTGTATCCAATCTCATTATGCTTTCGCAGTTGGGGTGGGAGTAATATTACATTAGCTTCCCATTGTCTTTACTGAGAAGTTTTTTCCATGCTGTACTGGAAGCATAATAGTAATTTATGAAGCTTCTACATAACGAAGGGTTTTACAATACGAGTGAGCGCAGCGAATTTCACAATAGTAACGAGCATTGTAATACCTAATTATGTGCAGCTTCATACACTATTTTATCTACTTGAATACATGAAATGAAAATAAATTTACTTCCGAAAGCGAACTATCCCAATGTTTTCCTAGACTTTGCTAGTATACATTTCTTCTGCCACACACACTCTCATATATATAAGTAAAAAATATCTTCATTATGTCACTATCTCTATATTACTGTTTTTAGGATCAAAATAAATAATTTCCTATATGCCTGAATTCGTAGACTACCTACCCCGTAAAAATACAATCTGTGATGCCTGTGAGCGGATTAGACCACAAGGAGGTAAGTACGAAACCTGTACCGCCGCCCTAACGAAATGGTACAGATTTTCTACTTATAAATAAGAGATTAACTGCCTCCGTGGTCTAGTGTTCTGAGCCATGGGCTCTCGATCCGGAGGTCCTGGGTTCGATTCCCAGATGGGAACATAAAGTTGATATTTGTTAATTTTTTACTTTGTGAGATTTTCCCCAGTTTGGTTTGGACATTGCAGGCTGAATCACCTGATTGTCCGAAAAGAAAAATGATTCCTTGCTTTGGAGGGCACGTTTAACCGTCGGTCCCGGTCGCTGTCTTTGATAGCGGTCGTTACACAAACCATGTCAGAGGCCTATTAGCTGTGCTATTCGGCGGTTTAAAAACTCTGACACCAGGGTTCATCGGGTCGAATGATTCGAAACCCACACGACAGAAAAAGAAGAAAATAAGAGGTAATCAATAGGTAAGTAAGGGTCTCCTTTAATTTATTTTCTACGCCAACAACAACCTCTAATAATATCACCGACGTTAATTAATTAGAGATACATTTCAAAGGAATTTTCTTCGAATCAGATCATATTTGCTTTAGTATTTTGCTTGGTAATATTTTTATATTAACCTCCACGTAACTAATTAGTTATATTTATTCTACCAGTTCTAATAATAAAGAAAATCTAAGTTTTACCTATACTATGTAATACTATTATTATATTCTGTGCCTATACCTAAGGATGGATATAACAAGCAATCGATACACAAATTTGGGTATGGGGTTTTAATGTTTCTTTTTTATAACGTTAATATAGCATTTTATTTTTTGGCTTAAAAATGAAACACCCATCTACATAGTACCATTAAAAATTATTTGTTTAATTTTCGATACATTTTTAGTGTAAGTAGGAACATGTAACTACTATCGACTGAAAGCATGCAATATTTGCACTAAAGAATACATTTCGCCTGAAGCCACAATCAGAGTGAAAGACACTGAAATAAAAGAACAGTACTCGTTCTGTTTCAGCCCGATAAACACTTGGAAACTGAGTTTTGAAAACCGCGCCCAACAGCACAGCTAATTGGCCTCTGATATGGTTTGTGTAACGACCACTATTACAGGAACCGACGGATTAACATGCCCTCCGAAGCATGGAATCTTTTTTCTTCCAGACAATCTTGTGATTCAGTCTGCATTGTCCTAAACAAACTGGGGAAAATCTCATAAAATTAAAAATTAACAAATATTAATTTTGTGTTTAAACAAATATTTAATTTTGATTGAGAGCCCATGGCTCTGACCACTAGACCACGGAGGCAGTTCTTTGTGAGTGTTTTCTAGACAATGTTGTGAGATATGAGAGTGTTTCGATGGACACGTTTTACGATGCAAACTATTATTATTGTAGAAGCCAAAAAATAAAATGCTATATTAACGTTATAAAAAAGAAACATTAAAACCCCATACCCAAATTTGTGTATCGATTGCTTGTTATATCCATCCTTAGGTATAGGCACAGAATATAATAATAGTATTACATAGTATAGGTAAAACTTAGTATAAAGGGCGTGCAGTAGTTATATACTCAATACATTTTTGACATTAAATATAATTTTAAGATGACATCCGTCCGTAATATTTTTAAAACGTTTATCACTGGATTTCTATTTTATGATAGTTTGATTGCTACCCTCTCTCAATCATTAGTAGTTTAAGACCATGACTTTATGAATGGAACCAAAGAGAATATAAATAAAACTGAATGGAACCTTGAAAATAAAGAAATAAAATAACGTATCGTACAGTGTTTTTATAAGTATTGTAAAAGCACTTCAAATATTATTCCAAGTATAATATTATTCCAAAAAATCTGTGCTGTATTTGAACCAACAAAAACTCATTTTTTTATTTTACATGAATAATATTCTTGTAACCCACTGACTGTGGGTTGAAAGAACCAACGTTTGTAGTGAGCGCGCTGAGCTCATGAATATTTCGCTGTGTACATGAGTAAATGAATTTTGAGTGAAAGATTCGTCTTCCTTTGCATTTTACATTTTGCTGTAGTGAGCTAAATGTAAACTATGTTTACCTGTAGGTACTGTCTCTGTGGTTTGTGATTTCTTTATTGGTGGTAAAGTTTTGTGCTTGGGAAGTAACTACCATGTGTATATAGAGAGATGTGTATATAGAGTCTGAGATTTTGGTTTGAATGTCAAGGGAGCCAAATTACTGGCTCATGAGACATTCCACCTAAGGTCTCAAGTGGAATTAGTAAGTAGTACACGAGTGATACACATTTTTTACCAGATATAAGTATATTTTTATTGCTTTAGCGAAAAATTTTGGAATTGGTACCTACAGCATAATAAGACAAAATTAAACTTAGCATCTATAAAATTAAAAAGAAAAAACATCATGAAATTTTTTCATGTAAATGTCTCAATATTGGCTTGGTTTTAGCAAGGTGAAAATCGGCCTTACGCAGCATATTTAGGTGACTTAATGACTCTTCATAAATCATTATGTAGAAAATATGTGAAGCTTCTTCCCTTTCGTACGTAAGTAGACGACCAACACGCCACTGAGGCCTAACTAAATCTTTGACAATTTTTTTTTTTTAAGTAGCCTGTATAGTCAAATTATTATGTGATTTTTATTTTGAATATCTTCTTGTCCACACTTAAGTTTTTTTAACCCGAAAGATAATTTTCCAAAAGATTTAAAGTATGCTTGACGAGTACTTACGTACGAAAGGGAAGAAGCTTCACATATTTTCTACATAATGATTTATGAAGAGTCATTAAGTCACCTAAATATGCTGCGTAAGGCCGATTTTCACCTTGCTTTGTTGTATAAATTTAGGTTTCGTATACTTGGTTATCTTAAAAAATGAGTTTTCTTTTATATTTCTTAATTGTTTTTTAAATCGTTTGCAATTTCTGGAGTCATCATCATTATTAATAAGAAAAAGTTGTTTTTATTTCTTTTTCTTAGTATTTTGTTTATTATCGCAACCCTTACTAGCGGTGGATTTTTAAGGTTAGAAAAAACTATCGTGTGTGTAGTATTGTAGATACTTCATGTCAATTTAATAGTCCAATCGCGTGACTGGCCTCGACATAGCAAGCTTCGGGTCCGCCATTTTTGATACAATGATGAGTGTATCGATTAAATAACAAGCATTTTTCGTAAATAATGAAGTTTTCATCCGGGCGTTAAATGTTTCGCCTGTTACAGGTTTCTATTTTATTATTATGCAATAAAAAACGCAATTCTCAATAGGTATGTTATGTATGACGATCTTAGGCCCGTATTTATAATCAGCTCTCAAGAGTGACAGCAAGTTTGAGTTCGTATCAGAAATGTCATTTCAGTACAAAACGACCTGTCAAATCCATACTTAATATTGCTCTCACTCTTGAGATCGCTTTATAAATACGGGCCTTAAAGGACTTTTTTGAGAATTTTTGCACTCACTGAACTATTTTTATTTCTCAAAATATGAAAAACGTTTAGAGTTAAGATAGTTTAAGTTAAAAGTTGTTTTCTGATGTTTCTACAAGAAGAAGTGATAAAAAAATTGAACTAATTGACGTTGTTAATGGAATCTAATTCTAATACTTCTTCTGCTGTATGGGTATCAAGTCGATCGACCCGATGAACCCTGGTGTCAGAGTTTAAACCGCCTAATAGCACAGCTAGTAGGCCTCTGACATGGTGTATGTAACGAACATAATCTAATACTGAACTACCCCAAGATCCCGTTAGTCTCGCTCCGATGGCTCCCCTTACTGGATATAATCTGTTTAGTACTGAGACGCGTCGATAGTGGTAAATCCCTCCATACAAAGTAAAATCACGTAGTGCACTCTAGTGGGCTATTTTCAAACAAGCCATCCATTTATTTATCAATACACCAGCTTTCCACATTTCAGTTTATCAACACCACAGTTCAGTTATCCCGCAACAATAAAACATTTTCTTGTAAAAACATAACGATTAATAGTAGTGAATTTTGTTCCTTGCTGTGAACGTAGCTTTCTAAGTCACTGTGACTTGCAAACTATTTATGTTAATAATAACAAAACTAAGTTTTGCTAACTGCTAAATATTTTGTAAATTATGATCAAAGTCTGGTTACTTAAAACAAAAGTTTGGTACTTTTTAAATAGCTCAACTAGTTTTGCTATTTATTTTTTTCAGTGTAATGACTTCCACTGGACAGAACAATAGCCTAAAACAGGGACTAAGGCTCGTATTCATAAAGCGATCTCAAGTTTGAGAGCAATATTAAGTGTGGATTTGACAGGCCGTTTTGTACTAAAATGACATTTCTGATTCAAACTCAAACTCGCTGTCACTCTTGAGAGCTGATTATAAATACGGGCCTTACTTACTTACTGCTGCGGCTCAGGGAGCCAAAGTGAGTCTTGGCCTCCGACTAGGACTGGGAATGGGAAAATTACCCCATCTGCTGTGTATGACAGCTGGAGTTGGTGCACTTACGCGGCCAATCTACTCGTAGGTGAACTTCTTGCGTCACCTAATCTGTTGCAGTCGCTACTTGTCTAGACCAAATCAAACATAGAGCTGTAGTTTGAATCCTGCCAGCTGAGTTCTTTTTCGTTGAGATTCTTCAGTCCTAAACAAAGAAAAAGGAAAAATCTTTTTAAAGCAAATGCTGGCTAGCGGAACTTGCCAGCATTAAAACTAAAAGTTTTAAATGCACATTCTCGCATGCGTTGTATAAATGGCTGTTACACTTTAAAAGCAACTGTGTTTAACCTACCATTATGAAAGTGATATTGCTTTTAGCACTTTGTAAAGTGCTCTTTGTGCGACTGTCCTTTCAGATGACATGACGTTTTATAAAGTGAAAAGGTACCATGTGAGTTAAGTATAGGAAAAGGCAATTTCATCAAAATCCGCATTAGTATTTCCGTTACCGGCCGCCTGATCAAACTAGGATTATAATAATGATAAATATGTACAGTTTACCCAAGAAATAAATGAATGAACTACTCGTATAACAAGAATTCAACGAACGAATAAATTCTTTAACATTTTATTTCATCTGATTTATTTGTTCATATTATTATTATTTTTGTAGATTAATTTGGATATAATAAAGTTATATTACACTTAACTTATATAAAATTTGCCTTTGCTAAACCTACTCATGGACGATAAATTATTTAAAAAATACAAGACAAATGAAGGGATTTGTAGTCAAAGTAGATTTTGTGTGTAGGCATGTTCATTTTTATCCCTTGTCGTAAATTATGTTTTACGTTACCTACTCTTAAATTCGGCGAAATTACATGTTCTGTGGACGTGACAGGGTTATATGATTTACCACTTTGCGGGGTTGAAATATCTTGACAATCAAATTTAATTTATAAATTGGGTTTTTTTTTGTCTGCTGTCATGCCTTGTACAGGTACTGAATTGTTAAGTATTATTTAAATAGCAAACAAGAACAGAACTAAAATTAGAATAAGCACATTTCTTTAATTAAATGTTTCCTAATAATTATTTCCTAATTTTATAAATTGACATGATATAATTTATTTTATTAGCTGGTGCCAAGGATGGCCATAAGTCATAATTATATCACTCCATGCCAATATTTTATTAATACTTAGGTCCCTATGTATTTTTACATACTCAATACTAAATCAGAAAAAAACAGAATTGCTTTGAAGAAAAGAAATCTAATGTAAAACAAGAAAAGCACTTCAGGTATTATCTTTTTTAATACCTTTCAAAGAGAAGAAAAACTCCATTGATTGGGAGCGAAGTCGATGGATTTAAGGGAGCTTAAAATCTCTTTATCCAAATTATAGTCTGTCTCCGCCGCTTATGACGTACTGACAATTGATAGATTGCGATAGGATTCTTTTAACAATTATCATCTTAGGTAAAGTAATGTTGCTCTATGTAAATAGAAATAAGGAAATTGCTACGAAATAATACAATCCTTAGTAGCTCTATAAATAGGAAACAAATTTATTTGGTCCAATTAGATAATGATTTAAAAAGAAGACAAAAGTATCATGGTGATAAATGATCATGATGATGTGTTTTCGTATTCAATCAAACAATTTAAAACAAAAACTGTGTAGGTTTTTTTTATTGAATAAGCATAAAATAGTTAAATATTTTTCCAAAGAATAAATACCCAAAATACTGAAAACAAACGAAAAATGACTGAAATACACTTTTAAAGAAACCTGCTAAAACTTTTTCCATTAGAAGGAAAATAGATAAATTTTTCAAACCATTTGATTTTATTTATATTGTGCACTGTCACGCACTGTTTGAAGTGTTTCCGTTTTGGGAACTGATTCGTCGCTACACTACTCTGAAACCATTAGGGATTGTGTAGGGTGAAGTGTCGACAGAATATTGTTTCTTGTGAAAATAGAGAAACAAAAATAGTAAACAAATAGCAATGGGGTATTTCGAAGCAAACAAGCTCTACAAACATTACCTTAAGAAAAAAGTATGTTTTGTTCCTTCTAAAATTACCTTCATACCATGTTAAAGGTTACAAAAAAGTCCGATTGTGAGGTCATTGACACTCTGCTTACCCTGTGAGGGATACAGGCGTGACTGTATGGACCGTTCTGTATGGTTATCAAAAAATTGGCCAGCTGCGAGTTGTCAACAACTGTTCACCCTTTTCACACCTTTACGACAAAGCAAAGTGAGGTTTTCATTTGATGCTTCTACTGAGTAGAATTTTCCTTTCCTTCTTTTACAAATTTAATAACAGTTGATTAAAAAAATGAATTTTATTTAGACCGTAATGTAGGTCACTTGATTGAGCAACTGTGTACAAGTAGTACAATTTGCAAAGTTTTTAATCAATTCGTTCAGTATGTTATCATAACAGAATATTTTTAAACTGACGCTATTACAACTTAAATATTATAGTTATCACTTCTTCTGCAGAAGTTGACATAATATTTGCTATAATATTTGCTAGAGTTATAAAAACGGGTCACGACTTAAATACGAGGTGCATAACCCCAACAATGCAGTTTAATCTCGCGAGTGCATTAGGAAACGGGTGCATCAAAAGAGAAGATGCAGCTCATTTCACTGCTCTTTCATAATAAACACTGCTCTTTTAAAATTGCAGCTTAAAATGGTTCTCATACTAATTAGCTTTTTACTGCAAGTAGATACTAGATACTATAGGTATAGAACATAGATGTTGACTTTATTTTATTTTTTAATCACAATAAACATAGCGAAAAAAAATACTAAACAATTTTATTGTACTAAAGCACAACAAAAAGTGCTGCAAACTATATAACCTATACATTATTATTTTGTAAAATATATAGGTATGAGTCACACAAATATTACTGCAAATTTTTTATAAACAACTACATTCAGTACCTTTCTTTTCGGAAGGAAAAATAAATCATGTTTAGACAATGTAAAACACTGCGAACTAACATCGTTGTTAACAAATATTGTTCCGCAATGTAACATGTTTTCCTGGAAACTTGGTTTCCAATTATGAAAATGTTGTAGAAACAGAAACACAAAATAACGAGTTTGTTTTACATTGTTTCGTTTATACAGTAGTACCTAGTTTGCTACTATTATATTTTGTAGTAGTAGTTTCAGTAAAAGGAAGGAAGAAACGAAACGTCTATATGACTGTATGTATACAGATCCAAATATTTTTCTTTTTATCGAGACCCAAATGATTGCAAATGAATATACATTTTTTTATATTATGTGATTTTTGCATTTAAAATGCTATTTAATTCTTAAACACGGTCACAAATTTCGCCACTCAGGACAAGAGCCTCGGTAGCATAAAGGCTAATGCGTTGGAACGTTATTCCAAAGACGCAGGTTCGAATCTTATCTGTGGTTGAAATTTTGTAACAAGAAAATAATGTAAATAACGTAAATTTTTGAAATATTTTTGCCACGTTGCGTTGTTCACCGTCTGTTTTCCTATATTTGGAAATTCTTTAATGCATCAACCAACACAGATTCAAAGGAAAGCAGAGCTATAAAGGTATAAAAGAAAATAATAACCATAATGATGCTGAAGAAAATGACGATGAATAAGACCGAGGCCTTTTGTTGTAAGAGGCTTTTTACAGCCTTTAAAAATAAGTGTCATGCGGTTATTGTTACATTATTTTGAATTTTTATGTTACTTAATGCCAATAATTATTAGTATTTATTTATCTTACAGCTTTTCTTAGTACTTACACGATTACTTTGCATTACCATTTTTGTGATGACGAATTCAGCAATGAAGGCATCTACTTCATTAGTTACCTATACTGTTAAACAAGAGCTTAAGGAAAATAAGTAATAAGTTTTCGCGCCAAAAACAAAGTTTGTTTCGTAGAGTAGGTGTCAGCACTTTTGTGCTTTGATAAAGTGGTTTCAAATGTCATCCCATCGGAATACTTATACGAATGGATAATATCAACGTTAAAGGGTTCCAAACGTACCACGAATTTATTTCACTGATTTACTCGAATTTTTCTCGACACATAGAATTTGAAGTGCGAATTTAAAACTTACCCTAGAATTCAAACTAAAGATTTTATTTTTGTACCTTAAGGGTTCCGCTAAATAATGTCACCATATTAGAAAATATTTGATAGGTATACCAATGTGAAGAATCTCATACAGTGCTGTGGAAACCAAAGTATGAATAAAAATTTAAAGCTGATAAAATACAAAAGAATTTCTAGAGAAGCTTTGAGACGCTTACCCTGTGAACCAGTTTTCTGTTCCAAATGAAAATATATTTTGTATCCTAGACTGAACCCGAGTAAGTAGATTTTGTGAATTTTTGCTGTATAAAAATATTCTTGAAGATTTCTTATGATAGATACACTCATCCATCATTCACAAAAATACTCACACAACATTCTTTTCAATTTTATGTATCTCTTTCAAGTACATTGTAAATAAAACTGTATCCTATTTTCTCATACTATTTCTTTCTTATTGTCCCAAAACCTCAGAGGGACATGCAATAAATATTCCGTATCCCACTTCTATGTCATCCGACTTCGGAATCCTTCTGGGTTACTGAAAAGCTTCGGTAATCCGCGGTACTCCCAGCGGACAGGCGAGTAAATCTATTTTTGGTACACATACAAAAACCTGATCAAACGTGCGTGAAAAAAAAAAGGTTATGTTATCGGTGTTTTTTTGCAATTTGTTTCTAGGGTTATGGAAAGTTAAGTTTAGTGTATATTATGTATGACCAATATGAAAAGTTACCGATTAGTTTCTGTCGTGTAACCTTATCTTTTTTTGTTACAGATATACCAGAAACATGTCAGTACCTACAACAGACAGCAATGAAGCTATCACTAACTCAGGGTACGGTAGTAGCGATGAAACGGCCAGCCTTCTAGTCACTGGACCTTCCGTTACAGTCATAGTTCCATCATCATCATCATCAGAAAACAGATCAGTTAAACCAGTGCTTCAAAGACAAGACTGCACCACGCATTTAAGACCCCAGCTATCAGGCGGCCCTGGTAGTGAAGAAAGCGCAACTTCATTAAGATTGGATGATGCAAATGCTAGAAGCGTCCCGGATATAGAGCTTCAATGTCGGGAACAACCCGTAGACCGGCCTCAGACGCTGGTATCTCCCGTGGCCACCTGTTCCCATCGGGGGTCAGTGACCTGTCAACTAGTACCGCAAACTTACAATAGATGTCGCGCTTGCGAAAGAAGGCAATCTACCGCCCCTATGTCAGCTTTACAACTAGCGCGCTCTGTGTCGAGGGAGAGCGTTCGCTCCGCCGTGCACTACCCTTGCGGGTGCAGCTCGCTCCACGCCGTCAGCACTTGCCCGGTTATACAACCTCCAGCCTTATTACTGCCTACATCAAGTACGAGAATCATCCGACAGAGCTCACAGCCGGAGTCGAGCGCATGCACGGCGCACTGCCCCCATCACACCCACCACCACCCCAGCGCCTCGCTGCGACAACTGAGGGAACCAGGGGATGGAATCGCCGGCATCGCCGCCGACTCTCTACGGATCAACGGTGGCATGAGGCCCTTCAAACAGGTTAGTCAGTCAGCTGGTAGGTGGCGCCACTATCTAATTGTTGCTTTTATCTGGTATGGTACTTGCTTTGAATTAGAAGAGATAGAATGAGACATTACTTACCCAGAATGGTGATAGCATAAGAGAAAAATCGAACTACTTAACTAGGAAAATACAACATTATGTCAAAATAAAAAATAAAATGAGAATTATCTCGTGACCTAATCCGATATGATTAATTCACCCATTTGACTGATAGGCTCGAATTTCGGTTGAAAAAGTAATTCAAGGAAGACTGATGGGCAAAAAAACACATCTGGAAAGTTTTAACGAGAGCAGAATATCTGCAGAGGAAATTGCAAAGCAAACAGACGACCGAGCTCTTCGAAAAGCCCCTGCTTAATTAGGGCTGTAACCAAATAACTTGCAGAAAACATCTGTGTAACCTTCGAAGCCGTTTATTCTGGCTAATTTTGCTAAACGTCTATTTAGCTAAGATACGCTAATATAAAACCAGCGATTTCGTATTCAAGGTCAATGTTTACTTGTTTTGCCTTAATTTATTTAAAGGGGCATTATCATAATCCCCTTTGTTACGTTTTCTGCAAAAACATTTAGCTGGTTGTATAATATTAGAATGTGCGTTACTCATCTTTTTCTGTCTGATAATACCTTAGACCTACGGTCCACCGTGTTGCTCTAAGGATAATACAGAAAAATATATTGTAGAATATTGTCACAATTCAAAAACCTTTTTTTTATGGAGAAGAAGAGTGATTTTATTCTTCAATATAAATAACTTTTTAATTAATTTGTAATTATTATAATACGATCTTTTGCATAAAAAATTGTTAACGTAAAATTGTATGGAGAAGCTAACATTTTATGCGAGTGATAATATTGTTTGTTATCATTAACATTAAGCTTCACGCTTCTAGAACAAAACCGGCAACATTTGACTGTGTATTCTTTGTAGTTATTTGAGTAAATTTATTTTGCTCTATGTAAATATTGTTTTATGTGAAGAAATCCTTACAAACTTCTGGAAGGATGAGCCATCTCGTAATGCTTGCCTTACCAGCTCACGCCAATTTAACTTGTCTTAACGGCACTTAACTATGTCTTACACTTTGGCGATGCGACAATTTTGAATCCGAAACTTGCCGCAAGCTTTAATTTGTTTCTATTCTGACTGTTATATCTTCTAAATGTAACGTAAGTAGGATAAAATGTCTCTATGTTTAGTTCTAAAGCTATCCAATATGACTGTACAGATAGCTTTCGCCCCTTCCATTACATCAATCTTGTATAAAAAGTGATATATCATCTCTCACTAAGAGAAGCTAGTCCTTATCAATTTCAGAATACGAAAACATACAATTTTTCAGTTCCCGTGTAAGTGCTGTGTACGGTTGTTGAGGCGGGTTCTCTAACGCATCCAAAAAATATCGACCAAAAACTTTTACTTACACTAAAACTATCCCTTAAAGATGGCGTCTAGACAAGAAATGAAATAAGTTCGTGGGACAGAGAATTTAGAAATTTACGACTTTGAGGAACTTTTTTCATTTCATATGGTAGGCATCCAATATCCCCAAACCAATGACCCGTGAATTTGCGGAAACAGTAAACAAAATTTTGTCTGAAACCCGCCCTTGATGTGTGTTTTTAACCTACAGGCTGGCCTGCTCCTCTGTCCGCAAACCCTGTCGCAGACTCGCCGGGCCAGGTTGAGGCGCGCGTTCACTGAAGCCACCGGAGATACTGTTAACTACGTTAAAACGGTGGGCGTCAAATTATCGCAATTATGCACCGCCTATTATGCCTTCGACTGTACAATCTGCACTTATTATGAATCTGAAATCAGATATCGAATCCAATTCGATCAGTGAAGATTAACGTCTATCAAATGCCATGTTAGATATTTTAGACAAACATGGAAGTGTAGAAACCAGAAGTGATACATGGATGATTACTTGCTGGTAGCTGGATCTTTGCGTCATCTTTTGGTTGCGATACAATCACGCTTATTTAAACAGCAGTAGCGCAATTATCAAGAAGCGTACCCAATTACCTGATACCTATGCTACCAGAAAATGATTTTGATATACTCTGAAAAGGAACTTATATTTCTTTAGTACCTTATTATCATGAAGAAGAAAGTTTTCACCTCGGCCATGACTTCGATAGTAAGCTCCGTGAAACCTTTATTGAGTTTAGAACTATCTCACTTAGAGCAAGCTTAAAACTTTCTCAGAGAATATCTTTAGCAGCATGATTAGAACGTGAATATTTAAATAGACTCCACCATTACCTTAATCCACAAAGTAGTCTGACCCATTTTCAGTTTTGTTGTTAGACTTTATAAAAAAAAGTCAGGTTGTACAGTCGAAAATACAGTATCTGTGGATATATCACCAGAGTAATATGTTAGATGGCGAATGTCGTCCCTTAGCTTCGTCTAAATGACCACCGTTAGCCTCCCCCACCCCAGACATACCCCGCACAGAAATTGCTTCTCACGAACAAACCGTTTTCTGCATCGAGCAAATCCTCACGGAAGCACTGGGTAGAGCACACATTGGCGGACTGGCTTTGTCGATTGTCTTTACAGGTCCGTCAGATGCGTTGTCGTCAACATCGACTGGTTGTTTAGTATCATCATTTGCAATTGCGATATCACGAGCATCTCAGGGTCTATTGGAAAACGTTTTGTCACCGCTTTGGGAACCCATTACTCAAGCAAATACACAGCACCTACACAACCATTAGTCCGCTCATTCACTTTTTGATAGATCTAGCGCTCTGCACTTTAGATCGATTATTAGATTGCACTGAAATGTTGCTTATCATTTAGACAGTATGTTTGTAGTTGTACCGTTTCATATGCAGCTTTTAAAATATTTTTATGAAAATGACCAGTGTTCAATGTCGATTACGTCACTAGTGAAACGTTTATTAAATTATCTCATTCGTCTGCGTAAAATAAGCCTGTAACGAAATTTGTTCACATGCTATCATCCCTTGTGAAATATATCTCAATAAATACTAATATATAAGCGCAAGGGCTTATTTTAATCTCACTCATTTATAATAAAGGTTGGGTCGAGAATAAGCCTACTGAGGCCAAGGTATTTCAAGATAATTTATAAGAAGGATAAATTGATGCAGTAAAAAGCTAATTATACCTCTCTGTCTTATCAGACTGATGTCTGTTTCAATGCTGGGGTTATAAAAATATAAAATGTACCAGCTGCTTCTATTTTCAGAGGGAATTGAGAATTCTCGTTTTACACAATGGTTTACAATATTTATCAGCCTTCACTCTACTAGGCTAATGAAGCGTCACCTCCACCTATACAAGCTTAGGTATAGTCTCTATTTAACAAAATTATTTAGTCTGATTAGGTTTTTGGATCTAATCACTTAATACCGTTGTAAAACCAGTTCATTTCCTAACTTTTATTTAGGTACCTACTTATTTTATTTTCTCAGTTGTATTTGTTTTGGAAACGTCTTTCTCTTTTTATTGCGCTAAGTTTCTCAGCAGCATTATCTGGATTAGTTCTTGCGGCTTACTTAATTTGGGAATGTAATAGCAAGAGACAATCAGAATTATCTTGGCTTGTGGCCAAACAAACATTCTACATGCCTAATTATTTAGAAGCCAGAGAACAGGCAATTTGGGAAATTGAAATTCTAGAGTAATTAGTATAATTTTGGATGTGTCGTTAATTTATATTTTTAATATTGAACAAAGACGTTTGATCCTAGCAGGAACTGTGCATGATTATACGCTATGATTATGATGTTTTGTAATATTTTCAATACCAAAAGAGGTCAAGGAAAAGAAGTTTTAAAATATTAACATAAAGTGGAAAGCACCCACAAAAAGTCTACCGTGGAACATGGGCAGGCCCCAATCGTTGTATAGAAATTTTGCCATCATAACGACAATTAGCAAGTCTAGTCTACCTATTGAGAAACTTAAAAACTCCGATAAGTACTGGGATTAATCAAGTCGTTTGTCGTTCCAACAACAAACATAACTGAAATATTAAAAATTGACTCATTTTTATATTTTATCAACAATCTATGAATCAAAACATAATTCGTGGTTAGATGTAGTATTCGCTCAAGTAGGTACAGTAACCTTGGCAGGAACTTTATTGTAGTACTAAATATATTTGGGCATTTCCTTTTTCCTACGTTCTTTTCTGTAAGGGGAAGAAATATCAGCGCCATATTTCCCCCTAATGGCAGGAACTTGAACTTAAGCTAAGTGTATTGGTTAAGTTTCACTTTGCCTTGGCACACTTTATTATAGTAAACAATGTGATTGTGATGAGATGACTTGACCGCAGTGAAGCGCTCGTGGTCAAGTGGTTAGTGCTTATTCGTTCCGTTAACAAATGTTAAGCAACCATCGCCATGGCTAGGCCATGGATGGGTGACCGGTAGTGGTACACAACTAGAGCGTTGCCATGCTTCGGAAGGAACGACCTGGATGTTAGTCGTTAAGCCATGTCAGAGGCTATTTGGCGGCTTGAAAACATTGATGGCAAAGCCTGATCTAGGATTGGGTCTGGTTTCCCTTCTGGGCTGCTGAGGTCAGATGGCAGTCGCTCTGTGCAAATTTTACTAACAATAAATTTTACTAAAAAATGTTACATTTTCATGGGCACAAAAAAACTTGAATGTTGATTATTTCAAATTTAATTTTTAAATTTATTACATAGCGTGAAAACTTATAAAACAAGGGTTGTAACAAATTCAGCATACAAGACAAAGGAAAAAGTGATTAATTTGAAACATGTCTTCAAAACCAGACTGTACGTAAAAGAAACTTTACGTCTTTGCCTCAAATTTATTTACCTTGTATAAAAACACAAATTTTATTTTGCTACTACCGTTATCGAGTAAATTATTTATTCTGTGTGATAAATATTCCACATCTGTTCCAGTAATTTGTTATTTGATTGCCCAGATTCAACAATTCCTTCCAATTTTGTTGGAAAATTGGCATTTACTCAAATCATTTAAAAGCATTCTGATGAAAATTTAAATTATAATTAATTAAAATATTTCCATATTTTTCATTTGAAGGCTAGCAACAACAACTTTAACAATAATTTTCAAATGATTGAAATCAAACCATCAGCCATATGAAATACTTATACCTAATCAATTTTGTCATCTTGACGAAGGCAGGATTTGAACCTTTGCCTTTGGAATAATATCTCTATTGATAGTTCTACCATCACTTTTGAAGTTTTGACTTTAAAATATCATGACGTCAGCGACCTCTTTATACTTAGTATCATCAAAATTCCCAGTATGATGTACAAGAACTCTTTTATTGCTGGCAACAATACCACGCCATAAACCTTATAATCAACATCTGGAAGTCTGCCCGATTCCATGAGCTGGCAGTCTGGTGTACACACACCATTAGAGTACATTTCCATTACCTAAAGCAGTGTCAAAGCCAAAGATTGGATAGGTTTCTAGCAATAGGGTACATTTTGTAATTGAAGTCTTGTCAAAGCAAGACTAGATAGGTTTCTACCAAGCTCACAGACATCTAGTACCCAACAGAGGTTTAGTAGTCAATGTAACCTTTGACGTTCAAAGTGACGTGATGATTAAAGACCAATATGATTCAAATGTTCCATTCGCTACTCACTTGTTCCACGTTGTAGACTCTACCTTGCAATACAAATGAAAAGATTACTCACGAGTGCGCTACAATAATTGACCCAAAATCAACCAACGATTCCTAGTGCCATTCGCGGTTGACCATCAGAACACGCCACTCTGTTCGTCTCTTGCTTCAATGAAGATACTGCCTTATCCTAGACTGCCTGTCCTTATAAGATGGTAGTTTGGTGTGCGCCGATCATTATTCCCACGGCGCCAATATTTTTCGTCTACCCGCTAACGTGACCAAACGTTGAAAAATACAGTAAACATCCTAATAGGGATGGAAAATAATAGCTTTTTGAGACAGGGTGTAAATAAACGTACAGGTACATTTTTAATAGAAAAATGAGGAGCAAATGTAAAATAAACGATTCTACAAATCCATGTCAAAATTATGTTAAGCCATAATAATCTCGACAAAAAATTCTGTCGCTTTTGATTTTGTTTATGTTTACCTTGGTACTTTGCACTCAACTTTATTAATAAGTCATTGAGGAAAGGTTCTGAATCAAGCATTCCGTAGGGACTCGTACAATATTTTATATTTTGTAATTATGAAAAAATATGGAACTGCGGAATTACCAAAGTATCCAGGTATAACAGGAATAATTTGAACCTGCCTACACTAACTCTATCCTTATTGCAGTTCTTTACGAATTTACAGAGCTAGTTGTAAATTTGCTACGGAACTCAGTACAGGAGAAATTGTTCGAGTGAGCTGAAATTGCAAGAGCGTGTGCTACGTGTTCGTTAGAGTCGCATGTTTGTACACGTGGGTTTAAGGTTTTTACTAGTTTTTAGACTTACCTGTAATTGTAGGTACCTTACCTGGACTTAATTGTAATCTTGCTTTATTTCCCGCTGTTTCACCTGCGTTCCAATGAATCTTATTTATTTATTTGGCAATTTTATTGTACACCAGTGACAACGGATCAAACTCAAGGAACGAAGTCGTTCTGCCGTTGGTTCCCCTGTAAATATATTCCTCTATTCTAACACTCACCCCTTTATTATATCAGTAGAGACAAGACTTAGGCGTGGTGGTTGTGAAACATTATGTGTTTTTATACACAATCAGTCAAGTTTTGTGCGGTGCTTGAAGCGATGGAATAGTTTGAATTATTCAAGAGTAGGGAGTGTTATTTTCCCATTATGCACAATACTGGTTTTTGGATAGTGCATTAAACATACATTATTAGGACGTTTCATTTAACTGAAAAAAAAAAAATATTTTCGACTTAGGTACAAAAATGCAAATTATTATTTCCCTACGAAAATCCTTGAGACACAAAGCAAGGCAATCCCATTACATACAGAGAAAAAGAAACAGCATATTTTTTTATAAATCCAGATTACGTTCAAACCTGTCGATACGTATTGGGATCAAGTATCGCAGCAGCACGTGCTGCCATTCCAACCTTTCTTATTTTATTTTTCTCGAGAGAATGGGCGTTTTTCCACTTGACGACACGGCAACGGCACGGCATTGATTCCCACCGGTGTCGTCGCCAGCCTGCCAAACTGCATGTGATTCGTATGAAGCATGCGCGTAAGTATGTGGATGCACTCAGATTGAAACTGGGTGGACGTTATCATTGACAACATTACCGTCCTAGTAGAAAAACAGAGCCACGATACGTAACGGTATCGTTATCATGCCGTTGCCGTGCCGTCTAGTGGAATAACAGCCAATAATTTTTTTCCTTCCCTCGATCAACATTTGTTATTTTCTCAACAGCACACTGCACTACTAGCAGTTTAGTTATTGATATGATGTATCGATTTGTATAGTTGTATTACCGTGCTTTTATGTAGTTTATTTGAGAATTTTAAATTAGTAGTGCAACCATCTGATTTGATGCATTAGTTACTTGCAATGCAAAAATATCAAGCATATTTCCGTAATTTTAATAGTAAATTATTAGGGTTCACATTTTTCTTAACTAATTATTACCCACAATATTCCCTGAACTTTTTCGTGATAATTCATGTTTTTTTTATATTTTTTGGATATATTACTTTTCGTTTGCTACAAGATGACCAAAGTTATTATAGTTCAGTAAGAAAATCTTGAAATCATTCTCAAACCTAAACTCATTTCAGTTGAATCAAGTACCTACCTACCTGCTAGGTTCACACGAATATTTTTATTAGGTATTGAGCTGTGCGCTTTCTAGCTCAATCCGGGGTTAACCTATTTCACCGTTCGAGCACGATAACCATGACAAATAAGTACTTAAAATATATCGAAACGGTAGAAGCGTAGAAGTAGAAGTACATTAATTCTTGTTCTATCGAGTGGATTTTCGAGTCTGCAATCGATCTTATAAATGGTATCTTTAAACCACCTACTTTTTCTTGTATGAAAATCATTAATTAATCCCATGATAGCAGCCTAGACCTACGGCTTAAAGCGCTCTCTGAAGCATGGTATCCTTTTGCTTTACAAATAATCAGAAAATTTCGCATTTCCCTAAATGAAGTAGGGAAAATTCCACAATGTGATAAATTTACAAATAATATCAACTTTTGTGTTCCTCCCGTGAAAACCGAACCCACGATCTATAAATCGGGAGCCTAGGGATCAAACTACTAGACCACGGATGCAGTAGAACATTAATGACTGATATTGAACCCAACTCGAATGCTCTACGCCACATTAATTTATTTTGACCTTTCGACGTAAGAGCTCCTCATCGAGATTTAATGACGTTCGATCGAACTCAACCGTCATAAAAAACGTCTAACATTATGGAAATTTATTTCTCCACTGAGGATATTGTCGGCCAATATTATGGGCTAATTAAATTGGCCAACGTTTGGCCACAATCCATGCGGCTAGCTCCAATATGAAGATAATTACGACCAGCCGCATAACACAGTGCATTTAAGTTGCACGAAACTGCATACTAAATTCAATTTCACTCTAGTTTATTGGACGTGTGAAATTCCTCGTAATGCGAGACTAATCCAATTCCATGTGTGTTATTTGATTATGATTCCGCATAGGGAAGGTTTTGTTATTTTAAGGGTCATTAAAATATTATGGCGGCAGCATCCGATTCCTAATCGCCTAATTCGTTAACTCAATTGCGATACGAATTGCAGGTTAAACTTTAAGCTTCCATTAAGTTAAATTTATCTAAGTTTGAAGTAAAAAAATATTTCACTCTAAATGCCTGGCTTGGCAGATTTATGGGTCAAATTATGCGAGAGTTCGCTTTTTCCGCGTCTTGCGCGTCTCGACTCGTCCGAAGTCTCAAAGTCGGCAAAGCGTTAAAGTGATTATAGCGCGGCCCGTATTATACGGGGTTTATGGTTATAGCTTGAATCACAACGTCGTTTGCATGCAGCTAAGTTCGAGCTAGACCTCTTCTACGGACGGGAGCCAAGTCATAGTCTAAGTAACAGGATCAGTAAGACGTCATTGAATTAATTTGCCTACATTATACTTACGCTCAGAAAGCGTCTGCATCTTTTTGCTTAGCCATCTGCAACGCGAAGGCGGATAATACTATGCTAGTTTCGACTATTTGGATGTGAACGTTATAGGTACTAATCCTTTTACAATTTTTCTACCAACTCAATTATATTATTAAACTAGTTTGTGATGGTTTGGGAGAGACAGTGTAGTGGGTCTATACTACTTCCCTAGTGCTTTGAGAAGATTTATGTGTTCAGATGGCGAGCCGAGCTCAGAATATTGTTCCCGAGAGTACAATCCGAGTCAGGCTTGCTAGATTACTGGATAGTATTTAAGTGATATCAAAACTAGTTCTGACATAATATCGTTCATGATAATAATGATTTATCTCCATTTGAAGGCACGGTAGTTCAGTTAGTTAGCGCCGCGGCACGGTTCGCCGAAGGTCGTGGGCTCAAATCCCTGCTGTGCGAAATTGGTTTCTATATTTACTACCTATTAAACTACGAAGATTTCTCTCCTGATGAAGACTCTATCGTATAAGGTCGAAACGTTAATGTCAAACCCACAAGATTCGCAATTTTTGAAATGGTCACACCATCTGATTCAGGATGTAGGATCGGAAGGTCTGAAAAGTTGAATTATTTTTGTTTTATCGAAATTAAGAAGAAGGTTGTGCTCATTTAACCATTACATATTTTATCTCCATTGGTAATAACCTGAATTGAGTATTGCACACGTCTTGTCTGATGAAAAAAGTTTAAAGGAGGCTACTCCATGAACTTCTCTCATGATATCACTTGCACAAAACCGACCGAAACTTGCACAAGTTTAAGCTACCAAAGATTAATCTTCAGCGTTCCTTATGTGTGTTTGGCAGCAACAAATTCGAGTTCAATTCAAACAGATTCTCAAACAAGCAAATTTCTGCATACCTATATGCTGTAGAGTACGGAACGGTATATATTGCACATCAACATTTGGAGTGGAACAGTGTCGTTTAATAGTTCGATAAATATTACGCTATACAAAAGCCGAAGCTAAAGTGCAATATTAATGGTCTTTTATTGTACTCTTGCCACTGTTTCCAATTGTGTCTCGACTCGAGTTGAAATATCCGAGCGGTATCGAAATAATACTGACGCCGTCTGAACTTTATATCTTATTCTGGTCTATCTAAAAGTTTTCAGTCGTGATCGTGAAGTGGCTTCGTGTTATTTTCGTATTATGAAATTAGATTCCTGTACTGAAAATAACATTGCTATCCCAAAAGAGCTAAAAGATGTTCTTAAAATTTTCATAACAGTCAAAATATAAATATTCTGATTTCTGGTTCTGGTTCGATCGTTCGGATTTAGTTGTTTGAAAAAAAAAGAATGTTTAGTTAGGATATGAGTGAATCGTGATCTCGTCGTGTAGGTTTCGAGTCGATCGACTCAACTTTATTACCTAAATATAAAATGCAAGACCAAAGAGAGGCCCTTTCGGACCTTCTTGTACCTTTTAGCTACAATGATAAAATACTTTGCCCACGTCGTCCCAAATTCCAATACGCAATTTTCATGCATCATCTCAATTCGTGGTTACAATAGCTGTATTATACAGGCAGTTTCATAGTCTTCGGCTCGCCCTTACCATAATAAAACAATTTATTTTTATTGCCTATGGTTAGCAGAGGACGTTAGACATCGGCTCGCGTTGATTATGGCATGGTTCCAATTCTGTACAATAGGCCATCTATGTAGGACTGTGTCATATAAATTATGGTTTGGTTCCGACCACAATATGTTCCATTACATTGGGGTAATGCGCCGTGATTGGGATGCGCTATCGTTTAAATTTATCGGAAAGAGCTTATGGCATACCAATTTGATTATAGGTACTTATATTCTGTGGTGAAATGAAAATTTTAATGAACATCACCTAATTAATACTTTTGTAGCTGCTGTTCATTATCAAATTGATCGTGTTGATGTGAAAAATATTACACTGTTTTGATTAATTATGTAGATAATACAGAATTGCTTTTGGTTAGCCAGACGTGTCAAAGCCTTCGAGGTTTTGGGTCAGATTGCTCCATCGTCTAGTTTTATTGGTCATCTCTGGCCTGCACTAAACAGTAAACGCATAAAATAAAACGAAAATAATTCGACTATTATTAAAGAGTGATTAAGCACGCATGCATCTTTTCATCGCCAACGCTAAAAAAAATTTCGTTAGAAAATCAAGAGGGAGCGATGGATTATGAACGCTGAATTTTATACGCAAAACTCGCGCCGCACTCCACACTGACACAAAGATTTTCTTTTGAACAATACCTACTATTATAATATTCCGTGTCAATTACATAACTATTTTGTCGTATAACAGAACGCAAAAACGTACTACTTATCGGTTGACTATTGATTTATCGTAGTGTAGTAACAGCTATCTTCTGAATTATGGGCTCGCTTTATGAGGTCGTATTTGATTACTTGATTGTCGACGTTTGATTGTTGTCATTTCTCAGTTCCTGGTAATGACGGTAACTGGTAAAAGAAGGTTCATTAGAAAAATTTACTGCGACTTGTTTGTCGGTTTTCTGTACTAACTGTACTTAGGTACTTTTGTAACTCAGGCAGTTTGAGCAAAACAATAATTCCGTTTTCCTGCCATTTATAAGTGGACACTTAATTAATTTTAACTACTTATTAAAAATGTAAATCATCAGACAAAATTAAATATGTGCTCATAATAACTGTTTGATAACATTATTGTATTAGAACGGGTCTGAGCGCGGTTGGTTAAACTTGGTATTTTGAGATAAATACCTTTGCCCGACGTTTCGATCGCGCTGCTGCAATCGTGGTCGCGAGCTGACTGGTGCGGCGAGGTGAAGTCCGCTGCGTGATGAGAGTATGTTGCACTACCCTCATTCACTATCCTCGGCTTGTTTATATTGATCGTTCGGAACAATACGGCACACAACACTCACTATATCCGCGGGTCGATCCGACAAACAATCTTGAGATATTAAATTTCCTATCACTGGATTCCACGATGATGACAATTTAAATCCGTCTTCCCGATTAAACGTTTTGTGCTTTTTTATTTCAATCGCTTCCCGAACCATTCGATTGTTTGATAACAGCTATAAAATATTTTTGTGCGTTGAATTAATTTTGTTATTTTTTGTATAATTATTTACAAAATTTTTGGATTATTATTTGGATTAAAAAAAAACGTAATGTACCTACCTATTTTCGCAGTAGTGCAGTTTCAGCAAACGTTTCCAAAACGAGCAATTCCTACCAGTTTACATTTACACACATTTTTGCATTTCGGGCAAAAACCTTAGCAAAAACTTAAACATTCGCGTAATTCGGGGTCATTTTCCGGGATTCGCAAAACGCTTATGTATGCTTTGGGGTGAGCATAAGTGTTCTGTATTTCGACCTTTTCGTGCTCATTTGCTATTTTTGCATTTGTATCCTTGTTAAACAGTTTGTATGGTACATACATGAAACAAAAACAGGCCCGTGTAGTGCCAGCTTAGAATAGCACAAATGGCGAATTAGGGATAAATCCTGGGAATGGGCAGCTGCAGCGCTACCTGTGCTATGACATATATATTTCTGCTTTTGCCTGTCCGTACGCCAAGCAGTAAAGTGTCGATTATTTATTACCGCATAATTATATTTTTGGCATTTGGTTTTTTTTTTTTGAGAAGCGGGATGGCCCATGTCCTACAACTTTGCGTGGCTGAGCAATGTTAGTAGAGACCGGAAAAGCGTAGCATATGTCCGCGCAAGCATAGCATAGTACAAGAAGACATACTTATCAGCATAAAACTCAACCCTGCTGTCCATTTCCGGTTTCATTCCTTTATCAGCATTCGCAATACCCGCGGGAAGAGATAGGGTTCTTATCATTGTATATTAACTGCCTCCGTCGTCTAGCAGTCTGAGCCATGGGCTCTCGATCCTAGGGTTCGATTCCCGGTGGGGGACAATTACTGTGTTGTCTTTTCTCTGGTCGTGTCAGTCAGTATAAGAGATTGAAGGAATATAGAGTTCACTTGTATGTTTCTCAAACACTCGGGCATTGTGTTCACTTGTAGGAATTGCTGAGTATCCAACCATTCTTGTAGGTATGTCATATATCATGCAGGTTTTCATCAGGAATGCAGAGTTCTATGTCCCTAGAGAACACCTTTGGCGAAGATTTTCTTTTTGTTTACCGTATATTTATGTACTGACCTAATTCATGTGAAGATAGGTATTTTGGGATGAAATTCTGCCACGAAACATATTATAGATATTCATTGTAAAAAAAATAAACGGACTTTCGCGTATGTTACCCGTGGCAAGAGTTTAAGGTAAGTAGGTAGGTGACACATGGAGTATAGTGACACTATTCTAACAGGGTATCACAGGAAATATTTATTATTTACGAAAATGTATCAAAAATTTTTTCATCCTTTCTGAATTAATATAAAAATACTTATAATGTTATGATATAAAAATGTTGAAGTAACCATAAATTCGTGGTTCAACTTATACGACATACAAAGTTAATAAAAATATATATTTATAGCCTTGAATAACCTACCTACAATATTTTAAGTACCTTTAGATTTTTAATAAACGTACAGCGAAAGTAAGTAAAGCAATATCGAGGTTACCAGTATAAAAAATATCTGTACGTAATTTGAGTAGGATTAATATAAAAATACAGGTATTTTTGTCTTGTGACTACTAGATCCATATACATAAAATACATTTCCGTCTATAACGCAGACAGAATATTTTGTTTGCGGAAATGCTATTGATCTCTTTCTTTTCCACTTGGGTGAAAGTAAGGATATATACGTTTATGCTGACAACGATTATCATCTGCGTCAGCTTTTATGGCGGAAAACAAGACACTTTGCTGTGCAAATTGCTAACAAAGTTGTATAAGCATATGAGCCGTAGGTATATAGTCGAATCGTGTACCTAAATCGAAGTAGTTTTTCTTTACAAAAAACGTTTTTTGGCTTAGGTATCTAAACTTTACATCAAACCCTCATTACAGTAAAGAAGCGTGTGTAATGAACAAACCAACAAAATATCCGCTAAATCTCGGCTTGACTCAACTCGTGAGTCTGCAACTTGCGTCTTGATTTACATTGCTGTGTTGCATCAAAATCTGTACAACATACGTCCAGTTATAGTAGCAGTGAATAGCTGGCAATGTTGAGAACGCACCAGTGTACATAAGCTCGCTTACCTACCTAACATAGTTTTTTTGCAATGGCAACATTATAAAAAATCTACATGCGATGCAATTAGCGTGACCAAAGTTTAAATTATGCAGCTTTTGGAGAAATTTGGGAGGTATTTAGTTTAAGTTTGGAAATCGTAAAACACGAAATGTGTTCCGAGAAAATATTTCAGTGTATATTAAGTACCAAGTAGTAGTGTAAATAATGCTGGATGCTGTACGGAAGTAAAGTATAACAAGGTATTAAAATATCAACTTTAGAGAACCGCTTTTCTTGACATATATATTTTTTATTTTGTCTTTAGGTACATAAGTACTAAGTACCTATTTCAAAATGAAATGATTTCATTTATATGAAATGTACATATGTACACAAATTAAACTTCAACAACCATCAATAAAAAAAAAAGAATTGCGAACAACTCTGCGTTATCCGTCTAAACAAAATAAAGGTCGGGCATGAAGGCATAAGGCATAGAGGATTTTATTTGTACGACCGCAATTTAGCGTTGATGACTATTGACCACTTCCGTCTCATGTGTTGTCTATATCTATCTCATTCACACATGTAGCTGCATTTCTAAATAATGTATTTTTAATTACAACCACGTGATGCCGTTTTTACCGTCATGAAAAAACAATTCAATTTTCGAAAGCAAACTTGTTCTTTGCATTATCTATTTGTATTGATTGAAGAATCAAGTTTCTCGGAAATTGCTTACATTGCGGAGTCCAGCGAAATGAGATTGCTGTGAATCGATCAAATATTTAAAGTTGAAATCGAAGCGAAAACAGCGTAATAAAAATAGAGTAAGTTAACAAGACTAGCCAACGTCTATGTTGGGCATTATTTGTAGAATATCGAACTAGAAAAAAATTACGAAGAGATTGAAGTGATTCATGAGACAGTTATTAGTGCATGATGCTGAACTAAGCTGAAATATCAGAGGCCTAGTTAAGTTAGCTGTGCTATTAGGCCGTTTAAAAACTCCGGCACTAGGGTTCATCGGGTAGATCAAGAGAAGAAACAAGAAAAAGAAAGAAGCTGGATTAGCTATCTTTTTTTACTTTACACAGATGGGTATAATAGCATTATAAAGTTAAATTTCGTAATGAAAACAAACAAAGGAAAGAGAATAGTAATCGAATCCCGGCTCAGGATATGAATTAGGGCAGCTAAACGAGTTTATTCAAATATCGATAAAATTGTACAAAGGGAAGTGCTGGATAAGAAGCAGCAGAGTTTTGAATGGATGCCAACGGATTCACAATATATTGCTGGGGTAAATTATTACCAGAAAACTAGGAAAGTATTATAAAGCCTTGTATTTTTATGAAACTGCAATTTTAAGCGCGGTTTTGTCTTGTGTTAGTAATTTCATATAACTAAAACAACAAAGGTACCTACCTACTACTATGTTCATATTCACCATCTCTACCTATATACCTAATCTGATAGGTACTTATTTATAAAAAAACTTACTATAAAATTATCTGGCTGGTTACAAGTTTTTACACCAATTTTGTATCAAAACAGGATAAAGACGTGAATTTACGTAGGTAAATAATAATACCGTAATCGATAACAAATAGTCAGTCGATATTCAGGAATCACTAAAAAGTTTGTGAATTTCCGTTTTGTTTCTTAAGTAAACAAGGATAATGGCTAATGTTTCAGGTTATTATTGTTTATTCCCGTGTTTGAATAATTGAATAAATAAAACATAAACACCTTCTTTTCAGCGAAGTAGGTAAACAAAATTACAAAAATTGAATTCGTAAAGTAGGTTAATAGAACTAGTTTAAGAAATTGGATAGGATACATATTTAGAAGGGTTTTATATGTAGGTGATTGAATTTTACAATTATAAACGGCAAATTTATGAACAAATTTATATTTATCGGCAAAAACATTGGGCCTCACCAAAAACAAATAAACAACTATTCAAAGTGCAGTGTTTTACCTTTGGGGTTTCTAGATTAACTCGCTTCTTTGTCGATTCTGTCTAGAATAGAAAAGAATTAAGAGCAAAACAAATCAGTGTTTTTTCTTAAAGTTATCTAGTATATTATTTATGTAGGTTAGGTTAGAAAAATGTTAACATGTAGTGTGGGTACCTATTATATTATTCATTAAAAAAACGAAAAGTATTGTCGAAGATAACAACTGGACCTGCTTCCATTTTCTTTTGTGCAGAAAACTAACATAGCAAGTTCATAAAGAAAAGAAAAACGATCGAGAGGAGCAAAAATAAGAAAACATGGAATATTCTTAAAACAAAGGGTTGTGTTTCTGTTAAAAAAGCTTCGTATACTGGGTCTTAAAAATACAAGGAGCAGTTATTTCAAATAGTAAATCTATTGTCATTATCTAAGCGATTGAGTATTTTATTATACTTACTTAGTTGATAGGCATCCGCCATCTCACTTAATGAGAAGTGATGATGCAGACTTTGATGATTGCCGAGATATTGCCTGCGG
This sequence comes from Scrobipalpa atriplicella, assembly GCA_029255725.1. Classification (NCBI taxonomy): domain Eukaryota; kingdom Metazoa; phylum Arthropoda; class Insecta; order Lepidoptera; family Gelechiidae; genus Scrobipalpa; species Scrobipalpa atriplicella. The sequence continues at coordinate 69,309 of JARACY010000018.1, forward strand.
AAAGTAGTTAATGGGGTCCCTAAAGTTTGATCAGTAATTTTTTTTCTGCTTTTTAGTCCCCGATCTGGAGGTCCTAGAGGATCTATTCCCAGGGGTGAAAAAAAAAATTGTTACTTTGTGAGAATTTCCCCAGTTTGGTTAGGATAATTCACCTGATTGTCTGGAAAAAAAAAAAACTTGTTTCGGAGGGCACGTTAAGCCGTCGATTTCGGTCGCTGTCTTTGATAGTGGTCGTTACACAAACCACGTGAGAGGCTATTAGGCGGTTTCAAAACTCTGACACCAGGTTAGTTCGGTCGACTCGAAACCCACACGACAAGAAGGGGAAGCTATTGCTTTTAATCCCTGTAAGACAAGATCCAGTATCCTGGTTTGTTATTAGCCGTAGCGGCTGTAGAGCTGCAGTTGGTAACGGTCTGTGACGGATAGTACTTAAGTGAACGTTAATGTCCGTAAGCATTACGTGCTGGAGCCGTATTTTTGAACCGCTCGAATCGAATTCGCATGCGAAAGAGCAACTTTCGCATGGCAATTTGTATGAAAATCGCATGCGAAAGTTGCCCTTTCGTATGCGCATTTGAGTTCGAGTGGTTCAAAAATACGGCTCCTGGACTGTTGTTTGCTCTACTAAAAAAAAAACCATAATACGATTATATTGAAGTGAATGCAAAAGTTGTTCAGATTAATAGGTAGAATCACCATTTTGTGAGCTTGATTCTACTTACTTTATTAGATGCTGGCCTGTTGTTTGCCAAACTTTGCTCTACAAAGAAAAAACCATAACATGATTATAATTATTGAAGTGAATGCAAAAGTTGTTTAGATTCATAGATAGAATCACAATTTTATGAGCTAGATTCTACTTACTTTATCTTCTTACTTTAATAATCATAAATAAAATGATCGTGTCAGCTCATTAAATCATTTTCTTTTTTTCTATTTGAAGATATTACATTTACACCTTTATTTTATTTGTTTATTGTGTGTAGAACACATTTTAAAATGAAAGTAAATTGAACACTGAGCATTAGGTACATTTAGGTTTAGTTACCAGAATAAGATATGGAAATCAATATACCTACCTATCTAGAATTTTCTGTAGGTTTATTGAATCACTTTAGTTTATTTAAATTAGATTATTTTCATATCCGTCTGTATAACACTAAGGAAAAATATTCTGGAGCTCGTCTTCCAAGGCCAGGTTCTTAGCGAAGTTACGCATCGTTACACAAGCCACTACGACGACTTTTGGCACATATCTCAAGAGGGGAAGGCTTTAAGGTCAAACGTTACGACGAGAGATACGACACATAATAATGTTTTGGTTTTTAAACGCGTTAAGATTCTTCAATAAGTGAAAAGAGATTTCGGATTCGCTGAATAATATTAAATTCTTCATCAATTTCCATGGACTCGTGCTGAACCGGTCTAGAATAGAGGTTATGTATGCCACAATGTGTTGCTCAGTATGGTTATAGATTAGTAAGTCGCTCAAATGTTAGTCGGATAAAAGTCTTGTCTTGTCTCGCTTGAATCATTCCACTGCTAGGATGATTCAAAGATTAATTATTTTTTATTTCGAATTATAATTAGTCGCCTGAATGTCCTGCGGTGTCTCCAATATCACGCTTGATGAGGGAATGTCAATTATTTTCTTGTACTTTGCAAATTAGAGGCTAAAACAAACAATAATTATGAATTGCGTAGAATTTTGTGCATGCAAAAAAATATTTAAGCCGAAATATTATTCTGCATGCACAAAATTATGTCCAAAAAAATTTTCGTTAATCAGCTAATAGCAGTGGACTACAAAGAGAACAACAGGATTCATAGACAAAGTATCCATTCTCTTGATTTGAAAGGCTTTCCGGTGGCATAAAAGGCTTACCCATCATAGAGATTCTAGCCAGAAAGGGGATAAGTGAAAAATAGGATGAGAATAAACAAAATTATTATGTCTCATCCGCGGGAGAAAAATGCAATAAATTACTGCAAATCTTAAGAGCTTTGAGCTTATTTGGATTTTTGTTCATACAAGTTCAACAATAGGACTTATCTTTATAAAAGTCACAACATATTGACACTCAAGACTAAACAGATTGTTATTTTTATCGAGGAAAAGTGTTAGCCAGGGCCTTCATTTTGTATCAAATAAATAACTTTGCTTTTTTCAAACATTAAGTATTTCAATTAGGTGTACTTATGAAATGCAATCATGAATCCTATCCTATCACAATATGTAGGATATTTTATTCTCAGAAAATTAAATCGAAGTTACTCCCTTTTTCACTTCAAGCTAGCGCATTTAACGAGTCCACAATTTATTTACGTAACACAGATATAGACTTTGTCTAATGAAGTTCTGAGTGGCAGCCGTCGGGTTATAAACTTAAGGACCAAATTAGAGTGAAGTAATTGTTGCAATAATGTAGGAAGTAAAAGATTGATAGATCCTAGGGTTTTATTGGAAAATAAAACTATTGTAACGCTACGGCTAAGAAGAGAATTTTTACTTCATAATAGCTGTTGGTTTTCCAAGCAAATAAAAACAAATAAAATTATCAATCGAAGAATATTCTGCGACACGTGGATAAACAAAAAATATTTTCGCAATAAATTATGAGATTAAAAAATATTAGAATCAGATAGAATTTATTTAATTGCATAAAAAAACTGTAAAAAATAGGAACTTACACTTACCAACCTACTGAAGTAAACAAAATTATTTGTATTTCTCTTTGATCCTGTAACTAACAGCCTATAGAAACGATCACACATAGTTATTTGTCATGAAAATCTTGTGAGCCGCACTTCCAATAAAACAAGATAAGTAAGGTACTTAAAGTTTATCAGAACGAGTGGGATAGTAGGTAGTCGTCAAATCTAAACGATCAGATGTATCGTCATAGCAGAAGTAAAGATCGGTAAATACAAAGAAACCGGCTTGTTCATCTCAATTCTCGACGCTGACATCACACACTGACTTCTATCTTCTTAGAGTAACTTACGTCATGCTTACTGCTTTTATTTTTTACTGTGCCAAAGCAAAGAAATAATAAGCGCTGAAGCAGAAATATGTCACCTTAAACGTAATTGCTACATAACTAGCCTCCTATTTAAAAAAAAATATTTGCTTTAGTTCTCACAATTTTTATATAGGCATAATTAGGATTTTGAGAATTGTGACTATGACTATGACTTATAATTATAACTAAATTTCAACCAAGACATTTCGAAATCTCACTTTTGAAAAAAATATTCGTTCTGCTAAAACCAATAAACCCTGGTGCCACAATTTTTAAACAGCCTAGATCTATGACGTGATAGTCAAATTGTAAGGTTATAAATATTCAGTACATAAGTAGATACTTAGATTTTAAGCGGAAAACCAGATGAACAAGCTAAATGGTTTTAATGAGAAAATTTTCTCACTAATTACCTATTTGTTTGCATAGAAGGCCCGTTTTGAATGAAATTAGCATCTGGTTTTCTCCAAATTTTAAAGTGTCACATTGTAACACTTTTTGCTTAGAACAAGTAAAGTTAAAATTCAGCGCAGTGTTTGGTATAATGTAATTGCTTAGTTTTAGATACTGAATTTGTGAGCAGATTCTTAATTGGTTGATAATCATGCTGTATTAATTGTGAAATGTATAATATACAGATAAGAAATTGCCCAGCAGTGGGACACATAACGGCTACATAAGATAAGATACAGATAAAAATAAAAGAGAATCGTACTAACTAAATGATCTAATGTTTTTAATCAATATAGTAAAAGCTTTACGCCTCGCAGTTTGAGTATAATTATGAGCTTTCCACATCCAATCTAATTTAGATATCTATACCTTCGACTATTATGGTGAGAAAAGGTTATGAACATACATTCACGCATTAAGTATTCATACAACACTCTTCACATTTTTTAATATTCGTAGCTGATATGAACGATTCAAATGTTTATTAAGTCTGCTGTTTTTGTCAACAAAATGTAGAGTTTTAAGGGAACAATGAGCACAGACGTCTGGCAATTCCAATAAACGACAACGTCTTATTGAAATCTGAGATTGCCTGACTGCCTTCCATTAAAAACTTGTTTCGAACTTCCACCAACAATAGAATGTACTTATTTCGCGAGGAAATGTATATAATAAAAATATGATGAGAAGAAAACAGTTGTTCAACATAAGGTCCAGTTTATTTCCTTCATTTTTCCTGATTGTTGTTTACTTTGGTCACACGAGCTGATCGCATAACTATAGACCTTTGGTCAAGTTTGTGATACAACCTCTATCGACAGCAACTGGATCTGACGACATAATCTCATAACACAAACACATAATCAAATTGAATGGGAGTTTTATGGGAATTGAACTCAGGGACTTCCGAATCAAGATCTCAATTTTCAAACCAGAGAAGTTATTATGGCTGCATTTTATTTTGTATTTTCCCCTTAGGATCAGGAGCCCATGTCTGAGACCACGGAGGTAGTCTAAAAGTTGTAGTATAATATGTAGAAACATTCATCTCCATCAAAACGTTTTGATTAAACATAACTACCTACAACGTCGAAATTAATCTGAGCTCCACGTCTACATTATTCATGATGATGTCATTTTCCAGCAAAGTTCCAAAGTTGGGAACTGTCAAAGTTGCATTGAGTTTGGCGACATCATAATTGGAGTTAAATTCGTAATAGAAACAAACAAGACACAGTGCGCGGACATTATTTATTATCCCTTAGTCCCATTTCGTAGTCAGATTTTGTAGTCATCTTCGATATGGGATATATAAATTCCGTTTCTACAAAAAGCTGTTTTAGAAACTGGCTTCCAACTGGGAATTAAACAAACTTTTTTTTACAAGTCATAGAGCTGATTACTTTTTTTCAGTAAGCCAAACAAGCATGTTTGAGCTACGAAATGGGATTGTTTACGTCTCAGCATGAAGCCAGCTTCGAAACAGGACAGCTTTATTGCCATTTTGTAGTTGGTTCCGAAACGGGATTTTTATTTCCCTTATCAAAGCTGGCTACAAAATGGGACTAAAGGATAATTATAACCTCAAAACGTGCGGTCGGTACAGTTTTGGTCACTCTCTGACTGCCAGAGTTCATTCGTGTAGTAGTTTCGGTTAGAGTTTCGTGTTGTAGCAATTATGACTTTGGTTGTGACTGAAACAGCAGTTAAAGTTGACCGGTTAAAACAAAAGTAAGTCATGCACTTAAATTGTAACATGCTAGAAAATATAACGTGAATATTGTAGGTGTAAACTTTACTTCGACTTTAATTGACTTGCTTACCAAACAAAAAAAATAATTATTACAACTTTAATACAGTAGAAAATAATGATAATGTTACAGATAAACTCTGCTTCAACTATAATTAGATTACTTACTTATGAAACAATACAATAATTTGGTATATTATTGGTACTTAATGTTATTTACCCATACAAAAAATATATTTAGTCTATTTTTTAATAAAACAGATTTTCAGATACCTAAGAGTAATTAATAGGTATTAACTAGTGTAAAATTATTGGGTTCTGATTAACTTATTTATAAATAAAAACCTTATTAAAATGTACCCTACCTGAACGACAGTAAACTGGCGTACGTGCTACGATTTTGCTACACGCTTCGAGTTCGTAGCTCGTAGAGGTTTCGTAGCCATTACCATGCTACGAACGGCAGCCATGTCTTACATCGCAGGAGATATGCAATAATTGGCGGTAACTGCTGCAGTATAAGCTTAAATTATTATTATAGTAACTATTTTGATTTCATTTTACTCTTTCTTTTAAATATTTATCAGTAAAATGCCGCGCAGGAATGTTTTAATGTTTTTGTCGCAGTTTCGTCCAGCACTATGTTTGTTTAGTCATAAATGTTTTGTTGGTGAAATCTATATCACATTACGTATGTTTTATGTTTTTTAAAATCATTGTCAACACAATGTCCATATCGTGTTGCCGTGCAAAACATTATTATGTTATCTTTGTTAATCGTAAATCATTTTGTACTCAGCAATGCGTAGAATCAAATTTTTTCAAAATCAAGCAAGCACTAACTAATTTCTAATATCAAAAATTGCAGATTCACAAATCACGATGCACAATCACTGTGAGTAATGTCCGTGATTCTATTTTTAAATTTATAATATAACTATGATCTAAAATAAACGTTCAATTGTTTACAGCAACCTAGTCGAGCGTGCTGTCAGCTCTACGACATACAAGAGGTCGGTTGTCTAAACATTTTTATTATGTGACGTCTGTGATTGTTAAGACTTTCGTTCAGTAACAAAACTATTTGTGACTATCTGTTTATACAACTTATTTACAAGACAACTTCCAGGTTTGTGTTTAAAAATAGTTTAAGGTCATATTTACTGAAGTACAACTTTGTAATAAAATATCCCAAACTTATTTATAAAGACAACTCCCAGGTTTGGTGTCAAAAATTGTTAACGGTCATATATTTTGCGAAATTACAAGTTTCAAATCAAATATCTCAGAACTCCAAATATTTAATAGCCAAATATCTAGTATCTAAATACTTTTATCTTATTTCTTTTACCATACTTATTTTAGAAAACATTTTAAAGATTACTTATACTCGTACATGGATATTTTGTCCATTTGGTGCAGAGACGTGTCTAATAAAACGAGGCTTTTTGAAAATTAAGCATTGGAGTTAATGTTTTATAAATTCATAACACGACAATGCCCTCGATTCTGGGCGCCCCATTCTGAAGTAATTTTAAGATAGCGCTGTCACTTTCTTTACTTTGACATAAGAACAGGATAGCAAATAAACACATGTGTTTGACGTTCTTAATTTGACATAAGCTGCTTTAAATAAGAACCCAGCATAGAGCATGTTCCTTATTTTACGTTAAATAAGCAATCTAATGTCAAATTTAAGCAATTTAATGTCAGATTAGGAATGTCAATGTCATGTGTTTATTTGCTGTCCTGTTCTTATGTCAAATATAAGAAAGTGACAGCGCTATCTTAAAATTAGTTAAGAATGGGGCGGCCAGAATCGAGGGCAATGTCGCAATTTTTTATGCCTGTCAGTTGCATTCAGATACAAAACAATTAAAACAATTTTTCCATCTGTTTTGTTAATCTGTTTCGCATTTATAATTGCCGTTATCGCTCTCTGACAAGTTTGACGGAATGTTAATTAAAAATTAAGTAGGAAGACAAAGATATTGTTTATAAATAAAATTGATACAAAATAATTCGGTAATATCCTATTACAAAAAATGTCTTGAAATTATCATTGTTATTTTAATAAGATACTTAGGTTTTGTTATGACTCCCTTTCTGTTATTATTATAAAAATTTGGAAAATGACGTGAGCTCACTTAGGAATATGTCTGAAGGACTGGACTGGTACCTAACTAAAGTACCTACCTACATACAAGCATAGATGATAGAAAATAGCAAACTGTTTTATACCGAATTTCAATTGGTGCATAACCCAGGAAAAAACAAATGTGTTTGTAGACAGTTGTTTCAATAGAACTATTTTTTTTTGTTACCAAATACAGAAAATACAGTCACCTACCACATTAAAAAACCAAGTGTTCATTATAGTAGTTGAATGAATATAAAAAAGTATGTTGCATTTAGGTATTTATTTATTTGTGAATAAAATTTATTTTATTAAGTAAGTGAAACCGCACCCTATTACCGTAAAGTGTTAGGAATATTGTTACACGATTCACAATTGGAAAAGAATGGTGATCCAGTCATTCGACTTTACTCGATCATGAATCCGGTGCGCGGATCACAAAAATACGCCTCTTTAACCTGGATACAAACGCTGTCATAAAGTGGTATGTGTCTTTTATGTGGTGTGAAATAAACTGGTTATGAGCACTAAAGCACTCGAAGTTTCACGCCAAAAATCCAACGATCTGGAAAATCGTAATATAGAAGTCAATCCCTAGAAAATTGAGGTGAAAAGTGGGTGAAGTATGATAAATGGGATGTGACGGTCTCATAAAACAAGTATTTTTGAAGGGTTTCGTCTAAGATGTAAAATAAGCAAAGTTTCTGATGAAAGTTCGCTAGATTTGACTAACATATTGGGTATTTAAAGTAGCAGGAAGCTACTGTCCAGTTGGGTCGGAAATGTTTCTCTAATGGCGACCACATACCGGAAAACAAAGCACATGATAAGAGACCTCTCCTTATCAGGCGGTTACGGACCTCAACCGTAGTCTCATAACGGTGGTAAGCAAATTTAACCAAGTCACAAAGCAGTTATACGACTGACACAATTATAGACACGTCTTATTTCTTGAGATATAGAAAGATGATCAACAACTAAGGACTTGATTCCCAGTACACCAAAGGCCATTTTCCCGTTGAAAATTTCAGATTGATCACTGGTCTTTCCTAATTTTTTCTTGTTCTCTCGTACTCTATTGATCCTACTGTTTTAGCAGAAAAGAGAATAAGTATTTTTATGAGCTAAATTAAAAGTAAAAATAAATCACAACAAAGATGAGTCTAAAACCCTTCACGTACCTATTATATTTTTAGCTGAGATTATTATCTCTGGAGATAAAACCGGAATATTTACTGCTAATGCTGTTGGCTTTCTCATTCGCCTTTTTTAGTTTTTCCAGAGAAAATTATAGTTACTACTGTTTGTGTTGATTATAAAAACCCAGTGTTTGTAATGGGGACAACAATAACTAGCTAGAGTAATTACTGAAATTCAACTTTTGCTTACACTTTTTCTACCCGATTTATAACTCCACGTTAAGAAGAAAGTTTTTTTTTTTCGAATAATATATTGCTGTTTGTCAAACTCGGCAACTGATTTATCATTATCACAATGGTTTTGGAGTCATGCAGCTATTAATAATTTCTCTTAGTTCACAAAATAGGGATAATTATTTAAAACCGGTATTTTATAAAATTTATTATATTTGTGTAAGTACACAGTGTTTGAAAGAGAAATTCTCTTAAGAAATAGATATTTTACCGTTCGATGTTTAAAGAGATATTTATGCAGCTAAAGATTTCATATCCAGAAACATACTTCAAAACTCGCATATTTTCTCAACTGCCGGTACCAAAGTACTTGTCATCTTATAACAGTATGAAAGTTAGAGTCTTACCGTTTGACGCTAAGTGTTTCTGCCTCCCTGCAGTCTGGCCCGATGCCAATGTCTGGCACAATGGTGGAAACAGATTTCAGCATTCGAAGGCGTATAGTAAATTTCACGGATTTGAACTCGAGTTCAAATAATCACTTAATGTTGTTATTCGTCTATTGCTATGATAAGGCTGTAGTCACTGATTAGAGAACTCGGAGAGTGCTAGCTCCCAGTCCCAGAGCGCCTTTACATATTCGGTACTGTTAGTCGATTGGTATTGAAACAAAAAAAAATATACCCAAGACCCATTAATTTATGCAATCTGAACACCTTTGCTATAAAATAATACTATTTAAGTTTAATCTTGATCTTATTACTACTACTTATCTTTAAAGATAATTATTCAAACCAATTATTTCAATTTATACCAATCCAATCGAATTGAATAGGTAACAGCATGACTAGACTTGAAGAAAAGACTAGAAGAAAAATGTTATTAAAACTGCAACGTCTAGACCAGATTATCAGACAGCATTTAGATTGGAAAGACGTTACTTCTTGATAAGGAAAAGGCAGAATACCATTTTCTTTCCGATACCTATATACCGCACCTCTAAAATGAAATCTGAAAAACTTTACAAGATTATTCTTATATCAAAGGAAAACTTTTGTAATATATGCATAGGTAGGAAAACTCCTGACTCCTGTTAAAAGAGACCTCATACATCATGTACTTACTTCGCACTTTACCAAACTTCATGCCTTAGTAGATTTTGCAAACTTCTGTGCAATAATTTTGCGGAAGTCAAAAGCAGGTTCATACATAATAACTCACCAGCTGCAATGGTGCACTGTTCAGCTCCTTTGATTAGGGGGTTTTTGCCAAACTCATCAAGCATGGTAGGTGGATTGACGAGCGCAATAGAAGACGTTTAATTTACTGTGAATGCTGTTGCTGATTCTTTAGAAGCAGTCTCCGATACCCACTTAAAGATACGGGATGATGCTTTTCTAAACCGACTTTAACCGGAGAAAAGCGGATTACGTTGATATTTTTTTGCGTGGCAATGAAACAAGATAGAAAATCAACCACAATATTTTGCCCCATCTGATTGAAAGCTCATGCAGAGCCGCATATCGATATGAAATAAAACAAAAAAGGGTGGATCGTAAACGTATTCAGACCGTGATAATACCGAACCGTTATGGTTTTTATGACTAGATTTTATACGGAGGGAATATCTTTATACAGTCAAATGTAGTAAAATATTTATTGCTCAGTTCTAATAAATAACATTCCCGATGAAATTACTCACGTACAAAGGGCAGCAATTTGTTTTGGATTCTAATTTGAGATAAGTACTACACTTAATTCAAATGAAACTATTATTTAAGTCTGTTTAATGAACAGATTGTTAGGTACTATTTCTAATCAATATATATTGTAAATATGCTGATGACTAGTTTACAAATGAAGCAATTTCAATCGATAAAAAGGAGGATATATAAAATATTTAAAAAAATACCTTCCAAGGTGTTGACAACCTGTACTTATTTGTCTGTATTTATACACAGGGTTACGTCGTCCTTGCAAAAAAAGCAAATGTCTTCTTTAGCAACCTTCCTTGCTAAAAAAGCAATTCTCATAGAGTAATTATCTGGTCAAGGTATCCATATTTTTAGGTATAGCCGTAGGTGCGCAACGCTGTGTGAAAACTACCTTAGTTTCGTTAGTAAAATTCACTCATCTAGAAAAAGCAACCCTTTTTATGCCAATATCATTATGTAGAGCACTTTGCTTTTTTCCCCCGGCCTATGAAAATATCACCCGCATCCCTGTCCTATAGGAAGCAAAATTAAATATCGATCGCCATAAAATTATACATAGTATCTTGAATTCTGTTTTAGGCCTGCACTGGAAGTCGGGATCCGATGACACAGGTACAGATTTTACTATTATCTATTCTTGCAGCAAAAGATTTAATAATATTGAGCCATATTTTGATTAGAAATGCAGCTGCTTTGCTTTTTTCAAAAAAAAGAAAACGTAGAGAGCACTGAAAATGCTTAAGTAAGTAGCTTGGCCAATAAAAACAGCGTCAACGTTTTGCAGCAGCTAATTAGTGCTAGCCGGATATTTATTCCAACAAATACAAATAATTTTGTTTCTTTCGAATCGAGATCATTTGCATGTGTTCCACCAAAAATAATCGGCGCAATGTTACCATACAGCGCCGTAACTTAAAAACCAAATGTTACCGTGTCGAGAAGTGCTCCACTTTAGTCGCAGCGACCGAAAAAAAATTGTAAAAGCGACCAAAAATGTTTCTGGTGTCGACTTTTCAATGTCGACTAGTTTCGTAACGGCTACCAAGAAATGATATCTGGGTTGCACCTATATAAAAGTAAAAAAAGAAATGACGGGTAAATATTGCAGAGTTCTAAAATATTGCAAAATTTCCATAAGACAAACAAAGCAAAGAAAACCTCAGTTAAGACAACAAATTATCTTATTCTTGTTATTTATAGGGCTTCAGGTGTCGTTTGTTCCCAATAATAAGGCAAAACGGATTACCGCCTTTACGCTTGCTCGCTAAAAATATTATCCACTTATTAAGCGGGAATGACAATGTTTGACAGATAAACTTGGATGAAACCCTAGCGGATGTAGCAAGAATTTGAACTTAAGCGTCAGTTCAAACCAAAAAGCGACGAGACGCGACGCGGCGCGAAGCTGTTTATATTGAGGTTGACTTCACGCTGCGCCGCGCGGTGTAGCGCGACGTCGCTTAGTGCAGCTTGGAACAGTCGTGGTATACTTTCATTGGGCAGATAAATCTAGCTGTTTTGTTCGTGACACCTCGCTGTCTTGGTGAACCGCGTAGCGTATCACAACGCCGGGAGCGATTTTGAATTTCGGTCAAAAAAAAGGGCATTTTTTGTGTAATTAAGTTCTATAGTGTACCTATTACGCTTTTAAAAGTGCACCCGCGTAGTGTCGCGTCGCTTTTTCGTTTAAACTGAACCTAAAGAGGATCGCGATATTGCCACATTTTAACGGTTTTATAGAACGCATTCAACCGTTAGAGCGTTTTTATTGAATTTTCCGGTTTTTCTCTAAGCTCAATCGTTTCAATGCGCTCTGAGTGCGCAGAGGTCTCGTTTTCTCGATTACAATTCAAATTATGGTTGGCACCGCTTTTGAACTCTTTTGTTGAAAGTTTGTTGAGTTTCATATTGTCTCTGTTAAAATTAGATGGAACGTATAGGTCATAGTCGGACGCAATATTGCATGTAGAATTTTTAAGTGAGCTCTCATCATATTCTCGCTAATAGAGCCAATATCCAACCCATTAAAAATAAAAATTATGGTCTAACAGTAAAAAAAAGAAACACAGTAAGACTTTCAAAAAAGGTTTTCCATTTTAACCAGCTAAACTATTATTACCATAGTTTCAATAAACTACCATCATAGTTGGTTCAGAGACAATTTCACACTGTTAACTTCAGACTACAAAAAAGAGTCATAGTCGCTTTTAAACGGAGTATTTAAGGCTCGTATTTATAAAGCGATCTCAATATTGAGAGCAATATTAGGTATGGATTTGACAGATCATTTTGTACTGTAATGACATTTCTGATACGGACTCAAACTCGCTGTCACTCTTGAGAGCTGATTATAAATACGGGCCTTAGAGGATCGTTGTGGACAACTTTAAACTGCCGGTAAAAACATTTTAAAGCCGGGGATGTGGATTTAATTTTACATTTTGTTAGTTTTTGTGCCACCTCTTTAAACCTACACGTGTTGACTTTGTGTTCACACAAATATGTTATGTGTCAGCTACAATACAATGCAAATATAAATTTATTGCTAAAAAAAGAAATGCTGCGTGCTTTTTACAAAATGCTGTGGTGGTGAGTTTTCTGGTCGTGTTTATGAAGATTATAAATGGGCAGTCCTACATAATTATTTGTGAGTTTCGTATAATTTTATTCTTTACATCTGAGAGCAAGCACAAGCTACAATTATTTTGGCATACCCTCTGCCATGCATGCCAGTCAGCCCTATCAGTTATATAATCATCTTCAGACCTTTAGGTACAGGTCCCATGCTACTTTTTGGACAATGAATTAAAACTTTAAAAAAACTTAAATATAAATTGTCGTTATGATAAATTTGTCAGTCTAGATATACTTTCAAAAAACGTTCATTTATCAGACACAACACTTGTTGTATACAAAGGTTTAAAACTTACTGTTCCATTTCTGTTTGTACATACAACTGACTGACCTCTCCTCTGAAAAGAGACACAATCTTTTTCTCTATACAGAATAATAAGACAAAGGCGGCCAATTCTACGAAAGTGGGGCAATAGACGACGGTTGACCGTTTAATTATTCGTTGGTAGCGAAGCCACGATGATCGCGCTCGCACGACATCGATTCCCGATAGAACATTACGTAAGTCCTATTTAGTCTAGGGCTGCACGTGTTGAAGCACTAGAATTGGGGTTTCAAAAATTTAAATTTCGAACAAATTCTTGCGTGCCTTAATTCTTGATTTAATTCATTGCTGTATGTACAAGGCAACATAGTATAGGTACACTTTGGGTGAACTAGAATCGGAATTTCAAATATGGAACTGTTCTTACTGGCTGGTTCAGGATAGCGTCGATTGTGGATATTTGGTGAACTTAATCGTAACACGTGAATCAATTTACTTTGCAAAAAATCAAATTTAGAACAGATTTTCACTGGCTGGTTTTAGGTCAGCGCTGTCTGCAGGAAACGGCTCGTATTTGGTAAAAATATCTGCCCCGTGGGGAACATTCGGTTGCATAGATGAGAAAGAGTTGGCTATGGAGCACTTTGCATATTTTTAGCCTAGAAAACTTTCTTGTATGTTAACGTGTTACTCTGATAAAAAAAAAAAAAATGATGTAAATCTGTATTAGGTATATATTATGTCACGAACTTGTTGTGTAGAAATTCTGAAAGCAAAATATCACTGCCGTACTCAGAAAGATTTTATAAAAACGAGCCAAAGATTTACTTTGTCAAGCCTCACGTTACGGAACTTATAAATATGAGAGCGGCATTTTAGACTGATAACAGAGATATCTATATAAAATTTTATAATTTTATTACTTATTTTTGTATTTTTTTGTTTAAGAAGTATGAAGTGAAAACCCTCTGACGTAGAAGCCATCAAGAATCTGAGAACTGTCGATGGAAATCCCATTGGCAGAAATGAATGTACGAACGATGAGGTATGGGGAAATAGTGTTCAACGGTTCATTCCTTTTAGGTAAGCTACCTTGCTATTGACAATTACAGTTCTGAGTTAAATTGTTTTGTGAGTTAATTTCATCAAAGTCTATTTTCTGAATTAAAATAAGACAAAAACAAGATATACTCATTAAAAAAAAACAAATGAAAAATTTTGATCACAGATTACAAATAAAATTACCTACTTTGATTACCACAGGAAGTGATTCTGATTTTAAAGGTGAACAAGTTCCTCTCTGATAATTTAATTAAGTAGCTTTAATGTCCTAGCTAGATGCAGCAGCTTATTTAACAAGTGTGTATGGACATCCATAATTTGTTCTAAGAGTGAACTCCCGGTCCATAATATGGACAAGGGGGAATATTATTCCCCTTTCTTTAACTTATTCAAAAGCTAAAGTAAATATTTTTTTGTAGCAAAGATGGAAACATTGGGTAATTTATATAACGGATAAACTTGTCTTTTGGCGAAGATAACTGGCTGGGTTGTCGGCGTCTTTTATGCTCAACGCGGCCTAAGGGCTCTGTTTTTCCCAAGAGGACTCTATCCTGTATCAAGTAAAAAATTGCGAGACATAAATGTCAAACTGGTCCCAAATTCTCTACCCAAAATCTTTCCAATTTTTAAACCACAAAAAATCATCCTTTAGACACCGAGTTGATAAAATAAGATTTATTCATAACTCATTCTCATATTGATGCCGTAACCTATAGCATACATTTTTTCCCACAGAATTTGGCAGTGTTGTTGATGCATACCTAAGCCTCTATCCCCAAATATCTTTGACAGATATATGAGAATAGTGGATATAAATATTTCTTAAATAAGAAATAGAATATGTCCCTGTGATACTTAAATTTTTATTACTTAAAATTATGTAGATTAATTATGTAGGCACAGGATTTAAAGACCTGGTTAATTTAAAGATGAGCCAATTAAAAAATAAAATATACAGGAATTCAAATAATATCAATTCCAAAGCGTAGTAAAAAAATCTATTGTTGAAGCAAAGGAACGTGTTTTTTTTTTTAATATCAAGAAAGCACATTATCCTCTCCAAACGATAGGGTCGAGATATTCAAAGATATAAAGCGCCATAGAACCCTGAACAGAACAACCTAAAATTGTTGCCATTTCCCACAGTTGTTCCTTTCCGCCAGAATATTTGCTTCCGTCCAACATCTGCTGAACGTTAAACTTAAATACATTGTTCTCCGGAAAATAAAATATTAAAATTGCTTATAACTGAAAAGAGACCATAAAATAATGATTATTAATTTCTTAGGAAAACCGTACACTATATTATTCAAACATAGAAATCAATCAAATTCAACCTTTGTAAAACGTACAATTATGTAGCGCCCACAAAAAGCGGACCCTAATTATTCCTCGACCTACATTTTAGACAACCAAATTAATAAAGAATCCCTCTTTTACTAATTCCATTTGACCGAGACAAGATTCATTAAAACGGAACAAAAAGAAACTGCTGTCCCGATAAACGAACTGTGAAAACCTAGCAATTAATGCATGCCATTTTATTTACATTTTGCCTCTGAATAGCTCCATTATACGAAGATCGTAATAACTGCCACCGTGACGTAATCTAACTGCGATTGTATTCAAAGGTGCGAAAGTGTATTTTGGAGCACAAGGGAAGTGGTTTATTATTTTTCTTTTTTATTTGGGAGCGTTTTACTAGGGCGTATTCTGCAATAAAACGAATGCTTTCCTGCGTCCGGATGTAGAAACCTCGATGCGTGCCGCAAAATATTCGGTACGATGTTAGCCAGTGTGGAATGCCAGTGGACATACTGTTGTTGCGGCTTTTATAGGCTACCCAGTTTTATGTAAACCACCATTCTGTATTGCGTGCTGTGGATATCTGACAAAGCCATTTACTGTGAAAGCTTTTTTACGCAGACAATAATTTTTCATGTTACAGTTTTTACACGCTATAATTATGATACTTAAGTATTAAACAATTTTTCAGTAGATATGTTTGCCGCTTGTTTGCGAAATGAGATATTAATGAATAAACAATAAATATTATAGGTATGTAGGTTTTTTTCAATCTCAAGCATCATTTTAAATAACTGTAGCAAAATACTTTAAATCAATAGTGGCTAGCATAAAAAAAAAACAATATAACTGCAGTTTCCAAAACCTACAGTAAATAAGGTAAAAGTCACAATGTATCTCTGATTGATCTGTCAGATTTATTTTAGAACCGTGAAACAACCAGTCCGCTTTAAATATTTTCGACTAAAAGCTTTCCTGGAATAACTCATCTGATAAAACGGATAGTTCGATTCACCTGTCTGCATGATTCCCAGATAGACAATTCAATTTTGAATTTTCGCTTGTAGGTCAGAATGTATATATTTGGCTATTGAGCTATTTTGTGTTTTTTTACATGATGAAAACTTATGCAATACTGCAAAAATAAGTAAAATGCATACACGCCTGAGAGTCACGCCTTTATTTCTTACGGGGTAGGCAAAAACCCCTCATTCAAGGCGCTTTCGCCCCATTTGAAGGTCAATTTAGAAAGAACAAATTTTGTATAGCTACAGAGGTAAGTTAGGTTGTGTTACGTTATCAGCATTTAATTTCGCCTAATTAGCAATACACAGAAATCCTCGTCTCCCAAATTTTATTGGCACGTCAAAAATGTAAGTTTTCATTTTATTACACATTCAAAATGTATTCCATGCGAGTTGTTGACAGGCTGTGTGGTGAGCTGGCTGGTTTCACCACAAAAAACTCGTTGAAAGCCAAGCTTTCTGATTTTCGGAGTAAATTCGGCTTGCGGTTGCATGAGGCAGGGTTGGACAGCCGAACAGTTGAACCAGAAATTGGGTAGAACAAGCGGGATTTAATAAGATCCACGCGATGAGACCTCCCATTGAAAGTATCCTAATAAGATTATGACTGTGAAAGTATAACGTGTGTGACATATTTTAAGTATCTTTCACTAAAAGCATGATATTGATTTATCACTAAAATAACTAATATGAACTATGGGAAATAAGTTGATTCTTATAAGACAATAAATTTATGAAAGAGTAAAAATCTACAGAAACAAAATTAACAGAAAGAAGGGCAATTTGATTCATTCTTTGTTTTATGATTAAAAAGTCCAATAAAGTTTAAATCATATAACTTAGGTAATTTGAATAAGTAGGTTTCAATAAATAAAGTGGAAACCAGACAATAAAACAATTCGAATTTTTTGTTACCACAACGAATCGGTTGCAGTGGTGATGCTCTGATCAAGCAAACCCATTTTAAAATACCAAATTTATAGCGGAATAAATAAAAACAAATTTTACATAATATTTATTTTTAAATATAATAATATAATCTAATGAAAATATTCGTAAGTGCAATAAGTATGGTAAGATGCATTATTGTTTTACCGTGCAGCAGTATAATAATAAGCACTGAAATCTATATTGCATCTAGCGCTCCCATTTCACAAAACCTATAAATTCAGTGAAGCTATAAGCTTCGGCGATAAAGATACAGCTTTTATGGAGAGCTAGTGCAGCTTGCATGATATTCGACGTATAAAACACCAAGTATCTATAAAATTAATTTACTACGGCACAGAGGTAATTACCTTCTTAGGTTTTCACACGTCAACACGTTAGGTCAACACATCTTTTAGTAAGGTAACGTAGAAAGTAATTAAAACTTTATGTCCTGTGTCTAAGATAGCATCCGACAAATTAATATAATATAAAATAAAAATATCCGTCTACTATTATGATTGCTGACAAAATGTCATCGGAGGTATTGTTTCGTCATACTTAGTTAAAATTTTACTGTATTTACATTTGGAAAAGGGTACATGCATACAAAAGTTCATGCTTTTAGGTATTCCTTATGGGGTGGTCACAGGGTAACAACAAAAATAGTACGGGCAATTTCAGATGGAAATGTGTTAACAGACTGTTATAGGCTTTTCATAAATAATTTACTACAAGGAAATACCTAACTCCAACGGAAAAATCAAGCCCTAGCCGGAACAGTGAAACTAATATTATAATTCTATACATCCACTGTACTTTAAGCATTCTGACGTCATAATACATTGAATACGATTAAGCAGATATATGTAATTGGCGTTAATCTCGCTAGATTATCCACGTTTAAGCAATATATTAATTAAGATCAATCACTTCCATCTTGGTACAATAGGCGGTCTAGATTACATTTAGGTATGCTAATAATTAGCCCCAAGGACCGCACGGCGTTGATAACTAATATTAACATTCTAACAGAACTAATGTACAGTACATAGACAAGCTGTAGGTACCTAAGGGACGATGTACAATAAACTGAAAGGAATTGCTCAGTCAAAGAATCTGAACTAAAAACAAACAAATTTTACAAACATATTTTTACTATCTTATTTGAACATGCAGCCTTATATTTTAATTTTACCTATACCTACATTATTACGTTGCATAATTTCACATTCAGTAAATCTTACAAATATACAGGAAGATTTTCCTAAATAACCTGTTCAAATGGCTAGCAATCATTCAACGTAATATGTTATTTACTCAAAACATCATAATTTTGGCTTATTATGCCAACATATTACGGTAACGTTTCTAATTTGTTCTGGCTTATGAACAAAATAACTTACTTCGAAAATAATAATTGATCTAGATAAGGTAGTCACTGTAATTAATAATAAAACTACTGTTAGGAAGAAAGACAAATTGAAAAAGTTGTAGAAATAATATTGATTGATCATTGAGTTAATGTCGCAGATAAAATATTAAAAAACAAGAGAGAGACTTGCTTAGAATAAGAATTGAGAAGAAATAAAAGAGTACCTACCTAATAGATTATTTTGAAAGTAGCTAGTAATATTTAGTATCAATGCCTTAACATGCGTCTTCTGGGTTAGCTCGCTCCATCGTCGACTCTGTCACGGTCATCGCTGACCTTTGTATCTAGAGTCAAGAGCTAACCCATTCCAAGTAAAAAAAAGAAGCTTGCAATTGGAATTACGCTTTATGTTAGTAGAACGAGCCTTAGAATTCCTTGAATACACTAAGTTGATCAGATTATTTGAAATAGGCACCGTAATCTCATTAGACGCCTCTGACCACGAGATAAGACACGCGATATTACGCTTACCCTAACAAGAACGAACCTTCTCTGTTAGATTATGGCTGAGCGTTTCTAGCTTAAATTGTTTAAATTAAGTATATTTCTTTTTCCTTAAAGGGAAAATTTTAAAATAATTACTGTTTCACATGGAAATAATTAACCTTTGTAACCGTAATTATTTCGCAGTTGTTTAGAAAAAGACAACTAAACTAAGGTGAACCATTTGAGAATTGTGTAATTGACTCGTTCTCTGCTTGATTCCATCCTGACTCCAAAGTAGGTAAACTTGTGTGATATTATAATTATTTTCTTAACTAGATACTTTAGTAACTTGATCAAAACCTTTACACATGAACACGAAAAAATAAATCTCAACCGAGAATTTCCCTTCCAATTTTCTTTCCACAGATTGGATTCTGAAACTTTTCTGAACAAATTCTGACGTAACACGAATGCACTTTTTACGATAGGTACTTATTAGTTGGTGAGTTTTATATTGATCTATTCTGTAGTCTTCACGGCTAAGCCACAAATACCATCCTTCAGGCCCTGGTTAATTTATTTTTATTATGTCGGGAAAGCTACAACAAATAAGTAACATGTTCTGGTGCGATTTGGAAAGTCTGGTTATTATTGAGTATCTTGATTCTTTGTTCAAGAAAATTGTGCAAAGACACGAATAATAAATGACAGACAAAGCAAAATCTATTTTTCCACGTATTGACTCTGAATAAAATAAGATCTTTGATCAGTGTAAGACCGGTGATAAGATAAAATATGACAACTTTCGTCTATTATTAAGAATCATTCGACTGAGGTCCCTATTTATGAATTTGTTTTTAATGACTACACTCAAAAACAACAACACCGATTAAAAAAATACTTTAGCCATTAGCGAACTACATTAAAAAAAAGTACTAAAAGCACTTTTTTTATTGATGAGTATTTAATTTTTCTAAGAAAAGCAAAACACAATTTATTAAACAAAATAATAATTACTACCAAATAATAAAAAGGCTTTCATAGTAGCATTTCATATTTTTGACATTGATTTTCAAGTATTTTTCACATACTAATTTTGTATGTACGTATTTCTTTCTATAACAGCAATATTAATATTCCATGCTAGGCTGGGAGTGATAGAAAAACATAGAATGTGCCAGCTGCATCTCCTCTCAGGCATGCTGTAAAGTAAAAACTAGCTAAGGGATTCGAGGGTTTCAGTGTAATGCAATTTAGACATAGGCTGACAACCCGTCACTACAGCAATATACATAATATCATCTGTAATAAACCTCAAAACTTGTCAGACGTGGCGGAATAACCTTTGTTTAGGTATTTTTCGGCCTGCCTAACCCATTAGGGATAAAGGTATTTTATGTATGTATGTTTAAAAAAAACTGGTACCTTTCTAAGACTGATACTATACAAAAGTAATTTTTTTCTCAATGTGTACCTTACTGCAAATGAAAAGAAAAAATATGCGCAATCGTATTCATTACCGTAAAAGCATAATACTAAGTAGATACTGTTTTCATATAGGTCTGGCACCCAGGGAGGTCGTTTATTAATATTTTGGCGAAAGAAACCTTTGCTTGAAGAAAATCATTGACCTTGCCTCCAGTTTTCCTTCCTCCTTCTTCTCAAGTGCCTATAATAATAAGATACAAATTGTGATTGATGTAATGACTTCTTTGGTGAAAATGTACTGACTGACTTGGATTTCTGTTTTTTTTTTTTTAGAAAATTTATATTATTAATAAAACCTACCATAGGGCGCTTTTCCACTAGACGTCACGTCAACGGCAACGGCGACGGCACGGCGATGATCACGTGACAATATCTATGGGAACCGATGACATGCCGTGACGGTGCCGTGACGGTGCCGTGCCGGCAAGTGGAAAAGCGTGTCATATAATTTGATTGATTTTCATTCCTTTTCTCACCTACGATATCGTCGACGGTACCGTGCCGTCGCCGTTGCCGTTGACGTGCCGTCTAGTGGAAAAGCGCCCATCGTATCAACATTTCGTACTTGATTCAATATTAATAATACTTAACAAATTCATTTCAAGTCAAATTGATCATCAACTGAAATAATAATTTATAAGTTGGATATTTGCTGTATTATTTATGTTACTATCAAAACTAATTATAAAATTTTAATTGGCTTTTAATTACAATTTACGGCAGCCGAGTTATTTATTTCTTGATATTTATGAATTTTAATAAAATACCAAAAGTTTATAAAGTTCTATATATAATAAATTTGTTACGTTCTTGTTTATCGAGAGAGGACAGGATATCCTTTGACATAAAAATATGTTTACATTCCTCCGCTCGCATTTGCGATTCACGCAAGAGAATCTCACAATAAACCACGTCACCTAATAGAGAGATTCAACGCCCAAAAAACTCAAACAGACAACGAAAAGTCCTTGAACTCCAGAAAATCCAAATGTACAAGGAAACTATGCCGTCTATACGATTCTATACACAACGTTGTGGACATGCGTATTGGCCGCCTATACGAACCGAAGTACGAAGCTTCTTTACCACAAGTGTCGATGCAAAGGAGAGTAGGCTTTATGATGGGGGTGGAAGGTGGAAAATGGGTGGCGCAGGCGGACGAGCAAGCGCTCTATGTTGGGCGGAGGCATCGAATCGGGGTTGATTCAGTCGAAACCTCACCGCGCGCAGGGGTAGTGCTGCTCGCGTCTCCCGCTCCACATTCTGTCAGAGCAAACCCTTCCGAAATGAAACCATCTAATCCATCCATGGAGACCATTTCATAGGTGTCAGTGTCGTCTACCAATGTCACCCCATCCGGCCGTCGGATAAGAAAAAAAAACTCATTACTGCCACCCAGACGCCGGCAATCGTCGAAAACGAATTATGAAAATAACGTGTCGTTTCGCGATCTCCACGTATTTCTGTCAAATAAGATATTGAAATACACGTGTTATAAACGGGCTGGTCCGATTTGTGCCATATTCTTATTTGAAATTATTTTATAGTGAGATTTTTTGTGTTTAGTCTTTAAAGTGATCGACTGAAATAAAAACATTGTATGGATATACCTAATGCCGAAGTGCATCTGCAACGGCTGTGATTTAAACCTTCGCCGCTGGGTATAAAATAACATGTTCTTTGAGAATATTAAATGCCTTCTGCTTAATAAGCTTTTGTAGAAACAATTGGCGAATAATTGGCTACTAACATAAAACGTCGAGTTCAAACGAACTAAATTGTTGCTTTCAAATTAAAGTAATTAGTATTCAAAATTTATTCCAGCTTTTATGATACCATTCGCTTAGGTACTTTGAAATGGTTTTGTGCACATTAGCTTGCCCTTTGAAATTATTTTCTACGAATAGCACAATAATATTTTATACAGATCTAAAGTTCACAGGTACGCCCTTTTGTACTTAAGACGTACATAAAATATTATAGTTTGACACGCTAATTTAAGTTCGTTGTGGAAACAGTTCTTTACTCTTCAATATGACCTCTTTTAAACCAAAAATAGCATGTGTTTAGTAACGTAAAACTCCTAAATATCTCCGGAAAATCATTTTATTGTATCATTGAAAAATGTTTTTTTTTTTTGGATTAAAATGATTTAAAAACTGGTAAACTCAAAATCAGGCATATAATATAGTCAATTGAGCTACTCCACAAGAGTTGCCCTAGATCCGTGCGTAACCAACTTTATCACAAGACATATATCTAAAAGGTTTTTCTGATGGAAAACCTGCGTACAATTGATAAGGCCACGTTCGCATTCGAGGCACGTACGGTCATTTCACCCGGACACTTCCACGTCATTCTATTTTATAGGATCATCATACACCAATTAACGCTGAACCCAGTTTAGTGGCCGTAAAATAAAGATATATTTCATCAAATTTTAGGCTTCCATATTTAAGTATAAACTTATTATTATTAGGTCTTAAACGTTTTTCCCTCTGTAATGACAAATTACCTACCTACCACATTTACAGGCTGATCGCTGTCTCCGCCCACTAAAAATAACTGAAGAATATTTATTAAAGTAATATTTATATTATTTTAAAATATTTAAGACTTAAACGGTTATAATACCAGCTTTACATTTTATGGAAAAAATCTGGAATATGTAGTATTAGTTGCACTGTAGTAAAATATAACGTAAAGCATATAATTAAATAATAAAAAAATATTTATAGTGTTAGTCATTTGAATGAAAGAAATTGCATGATTCAGTTTGTCGCATTATTAAAATGTCTTTTTTGTAAAAGTCAAACTAACAATATCACGCCAAACGCTACGTGACGCTAAGATCCTCTTAGGTCCTGTAAAAGTACCTACCTAATATATAAAAAAAAAAACTTCTCTCCAAAGAAGTTGTTTCACGTCTTTTGAGTCACGAATTATTTGTAACATTTTTTCTTTTTTATAAACAGGCAGGTAAAGTTTTGCTTTCTTTACGAGTGACCTATTTAATTAAAACCCGTCTCTTTGATCATTTCAAAATTGTAATTCTAATTTCTTTTGAGTCAGTCCTGAGGCGAAAATGTTCTTTGTAAAGGACGTGTTTAGTAAAAATGTTACGATTAAGTACTAGTCTAGTATGTGGGCTAAAAATAGTCTTTGACGTTTTCTTGGACTAACATATATTATGGAAACAATGATGGGGTAGATTAATGATCATATTATTTTTAAATTTATGACGAGTAGGTAACGGCAATTTTCTTGAAGATTTTTAAGACATTTTGCAAATCTAAAATTCACACTTGAATTGATTCGCGCTTGAGTTGGTCAAATGTGGACTGTGTCATTTAATTTTAGGTAAAGTAAATTGGCTCAAAATATACCTAAGAACTCATTTATCATCATACTTACCAACATCCAACGAGAATTTCCTTTCGAGCTTACCATTTTGGTTCTTTGCCAATGAAAGACTGATTTACATTTCAAATAACCGGTGGTCTCAAGTCTCAGGCCATGAATACAAAGGTGGCATAGATAGGGTGATAAATAATGTCCCTGAGTATTATCAACATTGCGAAATCAAGTATATCGACAAAGGTTCCTGTAGAAAACTTAATATCATAATTCAAAAGGTTCTCTCAACTGTTTTATTGAAATTTGAATTCAGGATAATTCCCTGTTTTAAAACGATGAAACTCTCCAATATGAATAATAAACCAAAAAGATACCACGGTTCTTATTGTTTACGGTAGTATTTTTTTTATAACTAGAGTACGTAAAATGAATTTGACTTGAGAAACATCATTATAAACAATACATGTGAGAACTTGTCCATAAACTGCATAATATTATTAGGTCAAATTTACTCTACAAATCCAAGAAACGCGCTACCTAGATTGTACTGAAATAAGGTCTTCAGGCGCATTTATAATTCAAAATACTGCACCTGCCACTGATACAAACACTATCGATTTATATTTATTTTATGTCGCATACCTAACCTAACTGTTCCAACCAGCTTTTAATGGTTTTGATTTATGTGGCTAGTTGAACTGTAAAATAGGTAAGTTATACCGGGTGTACGGGACAGCAAGGTAGCTAATTCAACAAAACTGAACAACTTTCTCTTTCAAAATGACTGATCGATCAGACAATTCGCATGTTTTCATTTGCTGAAATTATGTTTTCGTGAAATTTGTTCAGTTTCGTTGACTGAGCAATCCATACGGGAAGCTGTTCGTATCCTTAGGTACCTTTTATAATGGTGTTTGGAATAGTTTCTTTTTCTATACGTTAGTATTTAGCACTCAAATTTCAGATTTTTTTAAATTCCACCATCAGCTTGATATTATACAGCAAACTTTTTGATCATTGTATCTTAAAATTATTGATTACCTACTTTTATATTATGAAAAACATTACCTAAAACAGTTTCTTTTTTATAAATCAAAAAAGCAACAAAATTTGATTTATATTCACACCATCCCCTTGTAACCATTTAAATGCAAGAAAGACCTACATATTTTCACGAAAATGTCTAACCCTTGCCCTACATACAGTAAGTTATTCAAATATGAATAAGAAATTGGATTAAATCCATCATTCTATGTTCTACGCTATCCGTATGATAAATTGGTGTTACCCCTTGCTATTATTGTGGACCGATGAGAAAGTGTATTTTCCGAATGAATACGTCGATGACGATCAGGTTATAAATTCAAATAATGGTTGGGGTCACTGGGTCACAGACAAAATCGGTATCTTCTATACAGAGTTTTTTTTTTAAAGACATGTATTGTCACTTCCTTGTACTATTTGATTTTGTAAAGTGTTGATAGTCTGATGTTACGTATATTTTAAGCTGAATGAATGCTTTATCGAATGTATTATTTATTAATTTTTGATCGGATACAAAATTTATTAGAAAGACATTAGACACGGATGATAAAAGTAAGAATCGGTGTTATAAGTTCGAAACTAAATAAGTTTGTCAAATAATTTTGATTTCATTGAAATTTTACATTTGTAAGTATCGGTTTTTTTATAAATAACATCTTTATTAAAATTTATCTCAGATATCCTAAGTCTCAGTATAATCTTACTTAATGATTATACTGAGATAAAAAATAAACAGTAAAAAAATACATATCTATTACCTATAAGAGACCATAAAATATCGGCTATTGGCAAAAATTGCATTGATTTACTAGTATAATTATTATTACTCAATTTTTATAACCATTCAATACTTCCACCCATGCTGATGTAATCAAAGAATATCAACCTTAGGTATATTAAATCCAACCTAATATTATGTACGATGGAATATCTATAACTCTGTCGCATATCACGACATTAATACAACTGTCTTTACTTAATAATTCATCCTTCGACAGTCCAAGATCGATTATAATGTCATAAAGGAATAAGTAAACATTTTAGTCTAGTTCCTGAAAAAATAAAACTTTTTTAAGAGCAAGTTTTAGTTTTACTGGTAACAAAAATATTTGATAAATGTTCAATGATTTATAATTCTATTTAAACCACTAAGCCCCTTTTCACTATTAACTTGATTTTAAATTTTAATTAGTCGTAGATTATTTTAAAAATTACATATTCTCATCTCTTTCATATCTGATTAAACCCACCTAGAAGCTAAGAACCTCAATCTCGCGACCTACTGTAATTAAACGTATTTTTCTTTCCGGAGCCAAGTCAACGTACCGTGCATCGACCGCCAAAGACGCCGGCTAGTCTCCCCATCTCCAATGGTACAATAAAACACAGATACTGAACTAACAGAAGCGGATCTTATTAGTCAAGTTTCACTGTTTTCTTCGGCGATAAAACCTTTTTCGACGTGTTTTTTTCGTGCCTACTTTGTACCTACGGTTTTTGTTTATGTGTTTTTTTACATCTACTAATTTAGTTGGTATCTGTTTTCCTCTGATTTTTGATTGAACAATCAAGACCGTCTTGATCTGATTAGGTAATTCAAGTAGTTATATAATGGTCGTTAGGGATCCATGACGATACGGTATCAGAATGAGTAGGGTCAAGATTAATTATTACAATCGTCTGGGACTTGTGTCTTCATAATGAATGCTATAGATTATTTTGTGTATTATTTATGAGCGGATTATTATTAATATTTATTATTTTTGTGTATTATTTATGAGCGGATTATTATTAATATTTATTATTATTAACAATAATTCGATGGATAAGTTATTATTTTTCTCTCTAAAGACAAAATAATGTGCCATACACTATTATTTCGTCTTTCCTGTATGTGTATCTCCTTTGCGAAGTCAATAAACCGTGGCGCCATGGCAGAATGAGAGAGGCTGTAGACAAATTTGTTTGCCGAGCTATACGTGTTCACTCCCATTTTGTTTATTAAATCACTCGGCTTTTTGGAGCATTTTCCTAGCTTTTATTCGAGTTTCCGGGACATTTCTATCTTAGTGTAAGTGCTGTGCGGGAAACTAAAGGGATATATTTCAGGCAAAAGGACTTGTCAAATATATTTTGTGACTCGCCTATGCCTATGGAAAGTATATTGGTACCTATAGATAGTATTTATTTATTAAAAGAAATATTAAGTACAGCAGATGATGACGAGTAAGAGTGCTAAATAATTAAATTGTATACAAATAAATAACCCATAGCAACATAAAATAAAAAGTATCAAATGAATGGGACAAGTCGCAAAAATATGTAAGCAACAACATAAGTAATACTTTTAAATAAGATACTTATCCTCAAGGGGAATATTTAAATATCTCGTAGACAGGAAAAGTTTGGATGCTAAAATAAACAAATACGAATCAACGAAAATAAGAAAATAAGAATCTTAAAAGTTTTATTACAAATCTTCATCTAAAAATGTATTCCAAAAACAAACTTTGTTAACGAAACTCTCGCAGCTCCTCCATACTCGTATTGATATCATGATAATGTACCTGTGACAAAAAATGGATATTGAAAGCTAAAAATTCTGTAATATGCAGATGTTCCGACTATATTGAATTCGAATGATTACAATAAAAATAAATTAAAAGAAACTGTAATATTTTTATAAAGATCGAAATTTAAAAGTTCCCAAATCAAATATTTCTGAAAACTTATTTAATATCTTACCGCGCCGTTTTTAAAAAATCGTTACTTCTTCTAAAAGCTACAACTGCGAAAACCCACCATAATCGAATCATATTGTAGAGAGGAGATCACAACAATAGTATTGGTTTACAATGTGTTACCATTTACACTGCCTGCAAACTGATAGAGTGCGATGATAAACCGCCCATGTACGTGTAGACGCCTGTAGACGTGATCGAGATTCGACCCGTCTGCACTGAATAGCTCGGAGCAAAGTTGACTCATTGTCTTGCTATTGGATAGATATTCCAAAGACAATAACTTGATATTGGCTTTGTAGCTAGTGAAGCTGAAATTTATAATTTTAACGAACTTCTTTGGTCTGGTGAAGATAAATTGTTAATTAAATGATTTTAAAAAGTTTGCACATTTACAAAGAAAATTGGCGAATAACTAAATTTTTGTCTTATTGTGCCACATAAAAGTAAAGGCAATAAACATGTTGAATACTTAAGCTTTCATTGTTATACAAAGAAAGGCAATCTAATCGTATAATGCAAAGACTTGAAAGGGCGCGTCAAGTAAAATATCGCTTTAATATTTCGCCTTTGCGAGCGCAAAGTTGATAACATTCTATATTGCGTGCAAGCGTAGCGTTTCTCAGTCGTTACAGGACAAGACAAACACCTAGTGATTTGTAGAACATGCAGTGTAAGGCTTCCAACTAGGTTGATCGATGTGTTGTGTGCACCAGCCGTCTGCACTGGATCAGGGTACGTCGACGCCCGGTGACTAACTGCCAGCTTTAACTAGAATCCGCAGACAAAAAATTTAAAAGAAAATTCGCTACAACATTTTTAGATGACACTGACACCGTATCGCGCCTATTTTGTAAATTTAATAATATAATTTTATAACTTCCTTTGATCGTAGGTAAATACATAAACTGACTATTAAAATAGTTAATCAAAGCTCGAACACGACCCAAACAAAAGTGTTCCAAGAACCAGTGACTGCACCAGTGATGTGGAAAATAATGAACGAAATATGACGATCGATAGTCGACTGGCCGAGAACGATGACGGAGAAGTGAGTGGACCAAGGATCGATGCCACAGCCTCGAAGTCTGAAGAACATGACAAGTCGACGCCAACGCCGACTCATTTATACCTCTAGCTGATGCAGCGATATAACACTGTCGATGATAGTCTGCTTTGTTGCTGAACTCACGTCGTTTCAGGTACGTCGTAAATTTTATAAGAGCATATTACACGTAATATTTTTGTTGTAGCCGAATCTGTACCAAACAATAGCGTACAAGATTGCTTTAGATAATAAAGCATAGACAAAAAGTAAGGTGACAAAATTTTACATTACCATGACTAATGTAAAACATCAAATAATAACAGGGAGCTATTTTCGTATAATCGCCAAAAAAGGTCTTTATTAAAAGTCATATTCAAAGCTTTGCCGTGTCATCAAAATAATGGGCAGGTCGTTTTACCTCTGTCGTCCGAATTTGGTACTGAAGATAAGACGAAAAGGAACTAAGCAATTGTTACACTGCAAAGTGCTGAGTTGACTCCCCATTATTCCCCACGAAAAGCCACGGTGGGGTGTTTTAGAAGAGAATTTACATTTCGGTGACAAATTGCTAATTTATATCGTGTCAGCGTTCTATGTTCCACGCGATTACGAGGTAATAACTCAAAGTGTCGCGAATTCTTGAGTGTTTTTTTGGTGTAATAAGTTTTCGGTTATACAACATTTGCCTGTCGAATAGTAACGATGTTGTTTTTCATCAGTTAGAGAGCATTTGGCTGTTATTCGCAGCCGGTGATTTATAAGCCTTCTCTAAAAGGAATTTGGAAAGGGGAAAGCTTTCACCACTTCGTAATAAGATCAAAATTAGGTTAGACGAAAGTTTTAATCAAAGTAATTATAATAAGAGAAACGAATCCCTAAGGGAAGTAGTGATTGATGGGGGTTATATAAATGAGTAAAACATGGCTGGAACAAAAATCTTAAACCAAAGAAAAAACTTTCATTTTAGACTTAGGTACTTAATTGCTTGATATTTCCATTGCAAATGCCGTGATTAAATCTTAAAACATAAAATATACTTACCTGGACCGACATACTTGTAAAACCTTTCTTTAACCAGAAGTTATGTTCTGTATTGCAAAATTTTGCTACATGATACAGAAAGCTGGTTAAAAATACCTATCTGCGAAAAAACAAATAAATCTAGGCACAAAAACACACCCAAACAGAATCAGGTAGACATTGATTCAAAGAGCAGCAATAAGAGGTTAATCATCCAGAATGGCTCCTTTACATTACACCAACAAACAGGATCCCATTTCGTATTTCTCATTCCAGAAATAAAGAGATATCCTTACCGTGACGATGAGATGAATGGTGTTTTCTCAAGGTGATC
Organism: Scrobipalpa atriplicella; assembly: GCA_029255725.1. NCBI lineage: Eukaryota > Metazoa > Arthropoda > Insecta > Lepidoptera > Gelechiidae > Scrobipalpa > Scrobipalpa atriplicella. Next base: position 99,874 of record JARACY010000018.1, read on the forward strand.
AATTTATTAGCCCTTTGATCGCGGGAAAAACTTTGATACAATTTTTTTGCTACCTACAGTGATACACTAGAGATGTACCTTGTGTTGTGACAGGTGTTTTAATAAACTTTTTTTTATGACACAATATAACACAATGTAGTCCTATAAATATCATTATCATGCGTAACGTAACGTAACGTTGGAAGTTCGCTGATATTTTTTCGTTTTTATGAAACCACCATATGTTTTGTTTGATTACCCGAAATAAATGAGAGCAGCGTTGGTCGATTTTATAGCAGTAATAAATAAACACACAACTGCTGTTTTTGTGCGCAATAATTCAGGTAAAACAAACGACATGAATTTCAATAATTCACTCACAAAAGTACTGCCTAAAGTTTGTAAGCGTGTTCCGTTGTGCAAAGAATATAACAGTCAATTTCGTTTGCCAGGCTTTCAGACAAAGAAAATGCCTAGAATCGAAACACAATCACAAAAACAAAAGCCGGGTAAACTTAGGGAACTCTTGGCACAATAGCCAAAAACCTTACAATTGAGCATCTCTAGCGCGGCAGTTATTGATGACCCACATTTTGTGATATTGCTCGAATTCTCCGTTCGTATTGCTCGGTCTTCACAGAATGTGGAGCATTTATTTCTTTTTCGGCGATAGTTGTCGAGGTGTGGCTTTCTCGGCAATTTGTCCGATACCCACAAAATTTGCCGTCTTTATTACCCCTCACGTTTAAGTGCTGCGAATTCAGCTACGAAATTTACACAGAACGTTTCTATCTTAAAATTTAATACAATTTGTTTTGGGGCGAAGGCGAAGGGCAAATTAATACTTGAAAGTGTCCGAAAACCTTAGTCCACAAGGGATAATTTTCAACCGACCATCATTGCGTGTTGTATCCAACCCAAATACAAATACGGCATGCGTGCTTGGAACGGCCTCATCCTGAATATTTTAAGACAGAGCTCTATGTTTGGACGCGGGTCATGCTCATGACACAAGTTTTTACTGTAATACGAGTCTTGAATGTTTACCGTATTCCCAACGGTTTTGCGGTTCATTGCTTTTAAAGCGTCGACGGAAATCTTCAGAATGGATATCAAGAAAGAGGGATTCCGTGGCTTTCCTCAAAGCATTACGATCTCGATCCTGCTTTAAAATGTGATATCTCATTTATTCAAGTGGTTTCTTTACCGTTTGAACACGTCGGTACCTATTTACATATTGTGCGATTGCAGTGTAAATTATGGCATACTTTCATGAATTTTAAACGTGCAAAGTCGTGTTTCGTAATTTAAAAAGACAATATAGCAAACACCGCTTTTATATGTGTAAAATGTGTGTAGAGTAACAGATGGGCGCGGTTGAATAATAATTGCTCTGTCTTGCAAGAAAATGGAGGCATGTTAAGTTAAACTCTGTCTCAGTTAACGAGACTTTGTTACGCACAAAACATTTGTCGGTGTAGGCAAACATCCATTTAATTAAGCAGGAAGTTCCGAGGACATTGGGCCCTCGTTTGTTTTTGAGGACAAAATCCCTTGTGTTTGAAGAATGATGGCTAACAGCTGAATAGCGTGTATGAATGACAAGAATTTAAAAGTTTCCGCTCGCTGTATCAACTGTCCCTTCCGGACATTCAACATTTTTACATTGTCCGCAAAAACAAATTCTTTCCCTTTTTAATATTAAATTATGCAATCAGTACTTTATAACGAGTATGGTTATTAATGAACACAGTATTCGGGTAATGATCCATCACAAATAAATTTGCCATTTTAGGGAGATAATGATAAATTACAGTTCCAGTTTGATGGCCTGTTCCTTTCAAATTTTAGACGTCGGACTCATTATTACATGAAGTGATAATTTTTCTTCGCAGTTGATAAATGAGGCACTAAATTGTCTCGTTAAGAACCTTTTAAGTCTAGTTTTGAACTGGAAAACTTGTTCTAACTTGTTAGAAAATATATAACAATGCTTCTTAGGTTTCCAACGGCGCCTATCTTGAGCTCAGTGAGTTCTACATAAGATATAAAATTGCATGTTGTTTTATAAAACATATTCTTTTCAAATCTTATTATGCTGGCAACAAAGGGTTCTTCTAGCAAGGGCTTTTACTTTATAATCCGACTCTCTAGAGGTTCAACTTCAGTTCCTCGAGTTTTTAGTGTTGCAAGCGTTATGAAAAACTATAAGTCTCAGAGGGCCTCCACAACTAGACCCTCGACTTGTTTGCATTTGACTCTCGCAGTCTCATTACCTGATTCATTAAAGCGAGTGTACTTTGAGAGAGCTCTTCAGCTTTTTCCAGTGCCGCTTTTATTTCAAAAAGACTTAAAGGACTTTCCAAGTGCCCTGCATTGATGAAGTCATTATGTTGTGGTTGAAACTTTATGCAAATCGTTTTCAAGTAATAAACTTTGGTACTGCAAAAACCGTTTGTCTAAATGATGTTTCCTTAAAACTTTACCGTACAACCGGCTTCGCATTTTAATATAAATAAGTCGATCCTACAATTTGTCATAATGATTTACTAACTAACTTTAAACATTCACGAAAATCATGGCATGAATTGCTAAATTCCAAGCGTAACTCCATCAGAAGAGCAACAAAGCGTCCCTGACTGAACGTAAACGACTCTTGTGTTCTAACCCAAAACGTTTTGTAGGGGAAACCACCGTACTTAGAACCAAATAAATATATTATTATAAGCTTCACTGGTACAGCTATTAAAGACCCATTTTGTATGGGGCGATACAGATTACAGCATTTTATATCATCTTCGACCTTTAGGCGCGTAAGGGTCAGACCCAGTCGTAAAGTTTTTGTCATTTTGGTGAAATTTTAATGAAATCTCTGTGGTTCAGCCTCATCAGCGTTGAGAGGGATTTTATTTTATTTACTTTGGATCCAGCATTATCCAGCAATTTTGTTTACTTTGCCATAGCTTTACATACTAAGATTTTAAATTATATCAGCAGTTTTTTTACTGTAGCGTTATAAATATAAAAAGAAATTAAAAATTTTGCACGGCCAGGATTGGAACCTGCGACCTTCGGAATGCCGTTGCATCGCTCTGGCAACCGAGGAGGAAGTCTTAAAAAAAACGTACAATTAACGCCAAAGTCGTGGGTTAAACCTGACTTGTAGGAAATTTTTGGTTTCTAAATTTCCTTGTTTAAAAAACATTAAAATAATAGTGCAAAATAGACATACGTATTAATTTTATAAAGCTTTAGTGTTGGTATCAAAACGTATTTTGTTGGAACATGTCCTGGTATAATCCCACAGGAACAATCCTTAGTCTTTGGTACGTCCTTTCCCGTTCCTGTTATGTGAAAATCTGTGTTTTGGGTAAATTATTTAAAAATACTTACTCGTAAAATTCTACGTTGTAACATTTTACATGGACCTTGTTTATGACCTTGTCATTCATCATGCTACTAGTTTTTTAAGGTCAATACAAAAATTATCAATGGAGTTATTATCATTAAATTATTAATAAGTATTAGAGAATAGAGGACGAAGGGAAATTTACTCCCATTATAACATTTTAGGTAAACTACTTGCGACAGAAAGTTAATGTAGGGATGTATTTTACTGATTATTTTACTGTAATACTTATTATCAAAAAATACCAATGACTACATGCTTAAATAACATTAAAACATTTTTCCATAAAGAAATACAAATTTATATAAAAGTTTTACTACTTAGTTAGTATCCGTTTGTTCGTTTGTAAGTATAGTAGTTTGATCCAATTTATAAAGTTAGACTTGTTATATATTGTCAGATATCAACCAAAGTTTGCTTAGGTAGTAAAACACGTGCTCTCGAGAACATAGTGACATTTTAAAACTATTGTTTAATTTCGACACCGGGGTATAAAGGTCAAGGACATTGCTTCTACTAAAACTTCAAGGGCGGTATTTGTAAAGTAAAAGTAAAGAATGTTTAAACGAGGGTCATGTCATGAGTCAATATACTTTTGAGAATGTGTGTAATTTTTAATAGTTAGACTGGCTTTAAAGTAGGTATCTTCATCATTTACTGGGATACAGTATGGGATTATGTTTACCGGAAAAAAAGGTTTTTAAAAAGGTAAAATAAATTAAAAAAAAAACTTCACGAGGTCTGGAAGTGATGAAACATTACTCATGTGTATATTTTTTGACCATTACTGACTGCTAAGCGGAAAGAAAATTTTACGTAAAATACATTATAATGAGTTTCTAAAAATAACATAAAATTAGATAGGAACATAAATTGGCCTGCGTCTGAACTTTATTCATAAAAATTACTACCTTAATAGTAGAAAATTTCAAATTATTCCTTAATAGTAGATAATTTTAATATTTTTGGATGAGTACATATTAATAAGTACGTACTATTGGTTCACATCGATAGTCGACACTATCGATTTGCAAGTTTAAAACCATACCTAGCATAGCATTTCGAATGCCCCAAAAAGTAAAAATTCTGGTCACGCATATTTTATTGCCATAGCCAAAGGCCTTAAGCACCTCGTCCATTCGACGCGATTTTTATTTTCACGACCGCTATAAACTAGAGTATTTGATATTTCACTAGTTCTTTGCCCGTGGTTTCACTCGCATGAAGTTCTGATTATTTCGAGGCAATTTTATACTTCATGTTATAATTAACGTTAACGTCTAATGAAGCTAAATCTTAACTAAACATACTAATACTTCTCATAATATATGATGCTCACTAAACGTTATTGCACGTTTTGCGACTAAAACTAAACCGACAAATCATATTTCAAAGTGCGTTTGAATCTGAACTCCCTTATCGAAGCCTTATTAAATTTTAATTAAATTAAGCATTTACGTCTAAGTATAATTAGAAACAACTTCCTACATTTTGTTTACCTCTGTAACATTTAACTACAGTTACAGTGTACTCCGTGAAATGGTGAGGAATTTCCTTTATAGTACGTCAACAATTTAATTGATCGTGGCCGCGGAGGGGCTAGATGTTATGAAAACTGTCAAAAATGGCGTTGGTGGCCATGTTGGCGGCGTTAGTTCCTTGTTTCGCCACGTTCTTTTAAATCCATGATGTTCTGCTTAAACAAATTCCTGTTAATTGGTTTGTTGATTATGACTGAAAGCGAGATGTAAGTAACCTTATACGGATAACCTAATTATTTATCTTGTGAACGTATGTTAAATTGTGGAATATAATATAAAATATTGAAAACTTTTTTCTATATAATAAATAACCTAATAAGTAAATCAAAATTAAATTAAAATCAACACAGTACCAGTCGTAACAGAAATTTTTCGTAAAACACAAAATGAAGATACCAAAACAGAGACTCATCATGTATTCCATTCGTATATTATGAATGGAATGCCTGATGAGTCCCTTATATTTTTTATTCCGTTTTGAGTTTTATCCTACAACCAAACCTCAATACAAAAGTCAAAATGTACTAAAACCTGTACCTACTATTCCTATCAGGCCAGAGATATTCACAAAAAAACTTTTTAACTTTATACAAAATCACACTTTAGTCACACACTGAACTAAAAGCATAACAAAAAGTATCCTCGTCCCAGAGGAAACTAGAAACGTGCATGTTGACGTGCCACGTGACGTCACAACTACCTAAGTGAACAAACGCAGTGTAAGTGCGCTCTTAAAAAGATCCAGTGTACAGATCTAGTTAGAAGATAGACTGTGTACCTTCAGTGTATTAAAGTAACCGTGTAATTTTAACGTAACTGATAGGATCGCATTTTGGTACTATGGAAAAAAAAAACTTCATTAAAGGTGGTTTAAAAACTTTGACACTAGTTTATCGAGTCGTTCGTCGACTCGTAAACACACTTTATAATAAGAAACCGCGGCGTACTAGCCATTTGGCCACTTAACTTCGATATCCCCGATAGTTAGAGTTTACTGTACATCTGGTAGGTTGACTTGCGTAATCTACCTTCACTTTATCCTAGGTCGGTGCACAGTGAGTATGCGAAGTGCAGTTTCCGGAACTACCGATGGGGAAACAACAGCACAGACTTGTAACATTTTGCACAGGTATCTACACTTGCTGTTTTTATGAACTAAAACTGGAGGTAGTTCAACAGTTGTTTACACAGTAGGAAACTTTTTTGAAGTTAGGTAATTTTAAAGTGAATGAACAAGGCAAAAGGCACTTTTAAATATTGTTATGGAACATTGTTAAAACAAATGTGTATCGTTCTATCTGTAATACTCAGATGTTCTTATATTAGAAATTTTAATCAATCATTGAAGAGTCTTCGCTACAATCCTACCACACCGGCGCCAAAGAGTTAACTGTGATATGTTGGTTTCAGTACCATCTACCTCTATACTTTATACTTTGGGCTAGATTCATCTCATCGTTGAGTCCGTTTCAGCCACTTCTGGCCTAGACTATTTTCTTGTGCATCATTGGTGGCAATTCTGTTGTAAACACAACTTAACTTATTTTAGTTTAGTCCTGTCACTTTCTAAAATTTTTAAATAAAGAAGAAGAGAAAGAGATACAACAGCTGGTATTATCCTGTCAAAGTGATGTTACTCGACTTAAATAAGATGGCATGCTAGATTCTACGTCACGTTGACAGAATCATAATTAGCTGTTGTATTTCTGTCGCTACGTTATTCATTAGAAAGTAAGAGGACCAAACTAAAATAAGTTAAGTCGTGTCTGTAATAAAATCGGCAGCATTGACTCTGAGCTTGAAAAATATTAGCAACAATATTGTTAAAGGCACGAAAGTTTTTATTAGATGCCACAATATTAATTAAAAATTCTTAATAGCTGAGCTTCATTTAGATCTGCACTCCAATTAAAATTGGAATACTCAGATATCCAATTACCACGATAGCGAAGCCCCAGGCGGTCGCATAAGTTATATAACTAAAGACCGTTTTCGCTACTATAATACCGTTTTAGTACTAATTTCTCGAGACTAAGTAAGTGGCGAAATTGTGTTCGTAGTGGTCAGAGTATGAAACACTCCTACGAGTGGTTGTGGATTTGCTTACTGTCCTAGTAAAACACTTTTCCCCATGATAATGGTTTGAATGTTCTCCATAATTTTTTGTCTGATTTATTGGCTATCAAAGATAATCCAAGAATAGTTCGAGGCCATTTAACAGACTCAAAACTGCAACGATAGTTCAGTGAAAGTTTTGAGCTATCAGAATAATATAATATCTAAAAGTTTCTCCAATGTCAAAAGAAATTTTCTGAATTTTTAAGTAAATATTTCAAAAAATAAAATAAAATTAAAAGGAACCGGCCCAAAGATGATACCGAAGCTTTCCCCCTTTCAACCCATATTTTAGACTAAAAAAATATCTTGTCCGATGTTATTAAAACCGAGTCCCCGAAATTATAAAGAGTCAATTTTCGTGCACCCCGCAAAAACCCGTGACATTTTCAGCCAATTTCAATTGCTAATAGGGATGTCACAAAAATTGTGGAGTAAAATTTATATCCCCATGAAGAAAAACTTTTAAATAAGAAAATGAAACAGACCTCTCGTCGCAGCTGGCTGATGTAATTACAGACGTTTAATTTTATAATCCAAGTTCGGACTCGGTAGGTAATTTAGTCACCTCGTTGAAACATTCAACTGCAGTTAAAAGTCAGAATCAGAAGAATAAGAAATTTCTCCTTTTACTAGTATAAAACATTGAATTACATAACGCAATATGCCTACGTGTTTTCCATAGGACTAACAACGAAAACAAAAATTCACGATAAAAAGTTTAAATAATCTGCTAAATGCTTAGAAGTGTCCTGAAGGACATGGGTCTTAAAAGAGTTGGGGTCCCATTGGGCCCACAAATTGACAGGTAGATTGACGATGACAGACAAAAGACTAGCCTTATCTCGTTTCCCACGGGGTCGGCTACCTAATCTAGGTGATTGAACGAGGCTAGGATACAATAGGACACAATATAAACAGCACAATTATCTCTATCCGAGGGAATACTACTTATTCCCTAGAGTCATATCCTATCATATCATATCCTTCTTTTACACCAGTCGAAATTGACCACAATAATAATAATAATAAATAGACTAACTACAGAAAAAAGTGTCAAAGAAAATTATACCTTTCATGTTCAATAACCAGATACCACACAAATCTAGTTTCATGTTTATTTGGGACCTTTATTTTTCGTCACCCGTCCGTTCAATCTTATTTGGAGATAAACAAAGTCTCTCCGCGGGATATGTCTCCGGTATGAAATTATGTCTTTGTTTTCGTTCTTGGCTTTCATTTTCCTTTGTGATCGACAATTCCAGCGCTGTATGCGTAAACAGCCAAGTGCGTATTCGCTAAATGAGTTGAGATAAGAAGAAGGAGTACTCTTTATCATTGACATTTTCTTATATTTCCTTACCTAGATTGTGTACCTTATTCTCTGTCGGTTTCCGAGACAGTGCTTTGCAGATTTTATGTTACGGATAAGTATTTCTCCAAATTAATATTTTTTGAATTCTAGTAAATACATCTACCTAGTTTGGTTGAAGGCATCTTGATCGTTCTCATTAATGAAATAGAGACTTTGCATTTTAGATTTCCCTCTGAAATATGAAATGTTCTGAAACTTGCATTAAATGACATCAACAATTTTTTCTTCCATGCTGGACTGGGAGTGATAGAAAAACAAAGAATATGCCAGCTGCATCTCCTCCCGGGAATGCTGTAAAAACCAGCTAAGGGATTCGAGGGTTTTAATGTTTTGCAATTTAGGCGATAGGCTGACAACCTTTTACTATAGCAATACACATGACCATCTGAAATAACCCTCAAAACTTGTCAGACGTGGCGGAATGACCTTTCGCTCGTTTTCGCTCTGCCTACCCCATTAGGGATAAAGGCGTGATTTTATGTATGTAGGTAGGTATGTATGTACAAATTTTTGTCAGGTAAAGTTTCGTTATTACTTCTTCTTACTTATTCAAATAAGTAATTTATATCTGTAGAGTTATGACATAATTTCTTTTCATGATACCTACTTACTACTTAACGAAAAAGTTGCCGATATCATCAGTCACTTGCGACAACTTCGATGGAAAAGTTTCTGTCGTCTCTAGAACGAATACGAAAACTTGGGCGAATAGGAATCGTAAATAAATTTTACGAAATGCCTAGCGAAATAATTTACCTAAATCTTCTACAAGTGGATATTTGAGTAAAAAGACTTGAATTCATTTAGCGTAGGTTAGGTGAGGCATGTAATAAATGTAACAAGTATAATATTGTGTGAAGAATTTCAACATCTATAATAGATAGTAATAATTATTAAACAGTTTTTATTATTAAGTAGATTTCATGACTTTATGCTTATTTTTGAAAATAGCTTTTGAATTGCGCTAATATGCATCAGATTTCACTTGGATATTAATTATGCATCTTCCCTACATGCCCGTTTACTGATAAGCAAATAATTTGCATTGAGAAGATTAGGTATTATGCAAATTAATCCAGACAAAGAGGTGCTTGTCAATTGATATTAGTTATCGAATTTTATTGAGGTAATTAGCTTGCTTTATTTATTAATTATTTCCATTTCGTTAAGATAGGTATAGAAGAAAAATACCTACATCATTGTATTTATACATACATACTGAGGTCTAGTATTAAGGATAAATATTATTTTGTTCTCCATTATTAAACCTTTCAATTACGTTTATTACAATGTGAAATTTTCAAAGCCAAAATTCGAATGAAAAAAGTAAATCGCTCATGAAATTCCATTATTGTCCCAATGATTTCACCAATCACAGAACGACTCCGATTAGGTATTTGCCAAATCCTCAATTTCACGCAAGATCGATTATCTCGAGGCAAAACTGAAAAAGGCAGTGGCCCCGATTCTGAAAAACGACATTACAAAAAAAAGTTCATATCTGATATTTTCTGCTTTGAATGACCAACTAGAAAAGGACGACAGTAAACACACAATATGGGCGTACCGAGGTGTGGGGGGGGTACTGTATTTTGTTTTCTCCTACTTACTATCAACTTTTGTACATTCGAGTAGTGATGCCCTTGCACACAGACTATTATAATCCTGTCAGTTCAAAAATGTTTAGTGGGAACGTGAACGGGTAGATTCTTAGTTTCTACATTCCCCTGCCGTCCCTTTCTATTCGCTCATGTCAGAAAATGACAAGTATGGTCTCATTTTGAGTGTAACGACGAATCGAGGCCAGGTTGACCTCGTATTTCCCTTTGCCGCCTTACAAGGGCCTGATAAAAGAGGGACGCGCCCAAAGTTTTATTTATTTTTATGGCCGACCATTTGTTAAGGCACATCTGATTCAACTCGACTAAGATGGCTCACACAGTCGTCAAGATTAGTCAACTTTTCTTTTGACAAAAACTTTAAGGGCGAACATTTTTACACAAAAAAGATAGATTTGTTAGAAGGAAAGTTTAAGGACGTGTTAGTATTCATCCAAGTCATCATAAATGTTTTAAATCAAACTTGTTGGCTATTTATCTTGAACAAAGAAAAGATGACAGTGAAACTGTTAATAGGTGTCAAATTTAATTTTTTAGTTTCTGTTTGTTCGTCTCCATAATACCATTAAAATATAGTCCCGTGTTTTATCTAAATAGCCTTTTTGGCATGAAAAGGGTTACAAACAGAGAAATAGACTTATATAACTTCTTTCGTATTTGTATTATATAAGTATGGATACAGGTACCAATATTGGCAATTTACGTTTCAGCGACTGCAAACTAGCAATCTTTGAAAGTGTTTCATGAACCGATAAATGGGTGAAGATAGAGACTTCGCATTTTGCAATCTTGCGCCATCTTATTCTTTGTAGTAGGTACTTTCGAACTTCGTAGGAAAAAGAATTCAAAAGATAGCGATTTTTGTACTGTGCTCATCCAAGTTTTGCGCGCTTTCTTTAGCCGGATAAATCCGGATAATATGAGAAAGTATTTTTCTCATAATCTCGGGCTGTATATTTTATGTTTCTTTGCTGCTTGGTTTTATAAAATAGTTTGTGAATCACAGTTGTTTTTTATTTTTATTTAAATACAATATTGAAAACCTAATAGGTCAGATGGCAGTCGCTCTGTGTGATAACCAGTGCCCTCGTTCAATCCCCTAGAATAGGTAGCCGACCCCGTGAAATACGGGAAAAAGGCTAGGAAGATGATTGAAAACCTAATGTTATCATCATCACACATGAATTTCCGAGTTTAAAAACTTTGCAATTTTTGTAGTTGTTATAATTTTGAGAATACAACAACACCTTACCTCTAGCTATACGAAAGCTCTGTTTATCATAGGAAATTCAAAAGATATACCTTCCCGTGTACTTCGTTAGGGGTATGTCACACCCCACCACACTCTCGCCGTTAAGTTGCATAAAACTTACGGTCTTGTGAACTGTATGTGTTTCAAGTCTGGATTTACTGCGTAAAAGTTTAGTGGAACGATAAAGATTTCACCGTGGGGCTAATGTTTTGAATCACCCCGATATGGTATCGTGATTGAACCTTTTATTTAGTTGTACCTACGAATATTTAAAAGTTGAGTAACGTCATTTAAGTATGACATCAATCGAATATCGATGAAGAGAATGAATTTACTTTCGTAATAATCTTTATTAGGTACATACATAAAATTATTAGGTAAATTAGGTATATTATGAACGAAAAAAGTCGCGTGTACTTCATTCTTAAACTTTATGCATGGACTTTATTTTTTTTATATGAAACAAAATAATACCTTTGAGAAATTAAATGGAAAATAATACTAACAAAGTCAATGGAAGTTTTCATGAAAGCCGGAATATTGTTGAGAAATACTGTTCAGAGTATTATCACCACAATTAACTCCTTCAGCGATGTTTTATAGACCAGCTGTAAACTAAGTTCTTACCTAACTCAACATTGTAAGGTTATGACTTTCTTTTGTCTAAACACCAGCAACATTTTCCATGGTAATTTATAACAAAATAACTCATTTTGTTAGCATATTAAATATTAGCCAAGTAATATTTCTACGAGAATGGTTGCATGCAATATTTGTCAGTTAACAATTCAGGAAACTCAGCCAACTGTATTAAATAAAAGCTACTACCTCTTTTTACATTTCCATTTTCCCGCTGTACGTACATTTTATGTCACTTCAAAGAATCGTCGGGAATTTCATCTCCTCTAATAATCATGAAGAAGGTGAGAAAAAGATAAGGAAAGGTAATGGTTGGCTTTTATTTTAGCAGAAAAAGGTATTTGATTTTTGTGGGTAGAATCTGGTGGACTTTTTACTACTTAGCCAATCTCTAGGGACGAAACGTATTTTTTTTTTTTACGGATGGGTTTTATGCAAAGGTTGCAATAGCCCCTTTTTCCTAAAATTTTCCTTAAAGGTATAAAATAGTAGGTTCTGTCTAAGAATTCTGTTTGTTAAAATGAAACCATAATTATTAATGTTAGACCAATCTTTTTTGGCTAAACATTTTCTTATCCATTTAATTTTGTTTTTCATATTTTCATTTCCTAATCCTTTTCTTTAAACGTTAGCAATCTATAATTTACTTTAATTTATGTAGTTAGATACCTATCTGTACCTGCATTGTAGCCACAAAAAGTCCTTACAAACGTTTAAAGTCCTTAGGAATGACTTCGGCATGCTTGGTAGTAAAGCCTGCCGAATACCTGGGCTGGCTGAATCAAGATACAGGTACAGAATTTATGTACATGAAAAAATTAATTTTTCAACGTTCTATGACATTTTTTTTTATAACACATTTGCTCGTAAAAGGTCTCTTATTACACCAATTTCAATATTGTATTGTATATTATTACATACTTGTGCGTAATCGTAATGTAAAATGCACGAGTGCTGTAAAACACACGAGTTTTTTTTTTAATTAGGTAAAACGCACGGTTTATCGAATGGTACTTTTTTAAATCTTAGCAAAGAGTTTTTATGGCAGAAAAGTGGTCAACATTTTATAAATAAAATTAACTATGGGAGATAAAGTATAATAAAATAAACATTTAATTCTTTGATTTAATTAATTTTTACAATAAATTACAACCATTTATCTGTAACAAAATCAAAAAAATATTAATTTACTTTATTAGTAATACTGGCTGGTTTTTGTTTCTTTGTACTATGGCTTAAAAAAGAAAGCGTTGATGCGCGCGCATCCTAATTTGTGAAAAAGTAAAAATTATTCCGCGCGCTTTTTCTTTTCGCTGTATTGTTATTTTTTTTTTCTAGTTCTATTTATTTCCTCGCAAATATGTTATAAAACGTCGTACGACATACGTGCGCTTTGATAATTACAGCCTCTGCCTTCTTATAGCCCTCGCCTACGGCTCGGGCTAGCAATATCGCCTCGGCTGTAGTGATCAACCCACCGCACTTATATCGTAATGTACTATTACAAAACTGCCGCCATTATGAAGGTCCAGAAACATATTTAATGACAAGTTTAATACCTTAATTTTGTATTTAAAATGTGAAAAATAAGGATATACTTCTAATTCGCCATTCTATTGTGATTGTTTACATCTAGCATTTTCAATTTTTCTTATTTGAATAACAGTACCTAAAGCGTGGTAAGGGTAGTAACAAAACATACTAAATACTCCAAGGACATTGTAATAGGAAGTAGTAGAGCAATAAAAGCTCCAACACTCGCCATACTTTTTGTGGGAACAAACAAAGCGTTTCTTGTTTACTGTTTCCTTGGAATTTATGGGTTTTCCAAGGATAAAATATATACTACTATACCATTGCTAATGAAAGTATGCGGCCATTTTAAGTAAACAAGTACAAAAAATAAAACGGCGCAACGATGCCTACACAACCCGCAAGAGTTCAAAAGTACATTTTTTTTTGTTTTAAGGTGCAAGTAACGATTTTTGAGGTAGGTAGTCATAGGTATTCAGCTAATGACAAAATTTGAGGTAAAATTTCTGACCTGGTTGTTTAAGAAAATCTGGGTCATTTATAATTTAAATGTACATTTATATGTGTAGATTTAAACTTGCTTTTTAGCGTCTCATTCCGCTTGGCTGCCTGTTTTCTATTAGCTGTTTCTACCGAGCAGCAGCAACAGCGGATTTAAATAATAACGCGAAAGCAGTGCATACCTAAATTAGATAAAAATCTAAAAGTAATCTCCAGAGAGAGTCGTAGTTGCCAGAGAACGTGGCTGAATATTTTAGAATCCTTTTTACACGGTGAAACTCTGTGTTCATGCCATAATTGTGTAAAAAGTAAACCAGTGATAGAAGTAATAAAATATCCAACTCCCAATAGAAAATTAAAATTTTGATCGAGTTTGGAAAACAATAAATTTTACTTGTGGCTAGAGTTTTCATACAGATTTTTTTAATTTCCTTTTAAATGTTTAACGTGTAAGAAAAACATCATGAGACTGGTTTGCGTTCTCGATCCAAATTTATGTTATAAAGTCCATAATTATTGTTTTGAGTAGACTTTGTTTGTGCACTGAGTAGGTACTAGGTACTCTAGAGAATTTTATTTTATGTCTTTAATTTTTATAGATTTCATAAAATATTGCATAATGCATGTCAGTCGGATAGATCCATGATAAATCTAATCTAAATCATGTAATTTTCGTTGGCTAGAAAAACGAAAAATCACTTTACAAAAAGTACCTACGTCTTTCAATTCTGTCAGTTTTCACGAAAATTCAAATTGGGAGAGGATACTCGGCGGAGATTAAAATGTTACCACGTGAGCATACACCAGACAGGCAGTCAAACGAAATAAATCATACAACCGCCGGATTTTGCCAGCCATCCCAGTTAGAATTTAGGTTACCCAACATCACTATACAACGTGTAACAGAAAGGGTATATGCATCGAGAAATGTGTGAATCTACCCATGAAACTGAACAACTTTCCCTAAGGAACATAGGTCGAAATACGAAAAAAAAAAAATGACTTCCCATACTAAATACGCTATCAGCTGATGCATTTAGTATGAAAGGTCACGATTTTTTTTCGTATTTCGACCTATGTTCCTTAGGGAAAGTTGTTCAGTTTCATGGGTAGATTCACACATTTCTCGATGCATATACCCTTTCTGTTACACCCTGTATAGGGTCTCTCCCTGTCCAATAAACTACACTATTATAAGTAAGTTGGTCACTGAACAAATTTGGTCAATATTTATCATTGCATAGATCTTCTGAATCTCACACTTTTCAGTTCTTGTGAATTTCATATCTTTACAACACTCCTAGTTAGTAGGGTATCGTGAAATGGGGAAAGACATTTCCAATGTCAAAATGTAGAGAATTATCAGAAATATTTGAAAGAACATAATAATTATATTTCAGGTTTTCAAATAATTGAAGAACGTATTGTAAAGATATTCTCTTTCATTCGATTTCACAAACCACCACTGAAGCCTATAACATGGCATGTGGAAAATACCTGCATGGTCCGCACATGGTCCGCAGATTTGGATGAATTTCAGTAAAGTCCCCTTTATGTGCTAACATGTGTGACACAGCATTTAGCCACTCATGGCTCCACGTTCCTCCGACATGATGTTCAACACGGGCCAAAACGTATTATTTGCAGTCTCTATAATTGCTACCAAGGTAGATAATGGAACCAATTTGGTTGGCAAAGTTTCGCTAACTGCTTTCTGTTTTGTGCAAATTCATATTCAAAATTGGCTTCTTGCAGCTATTTGATGGCATTATTATGGCTTTAACTGCTGAGTTTATGTACTAGAAATATAAAGCGTTCTTTTCTTATACGAATAAATAAAATTTAATGGTATTGCTGGCGCTGCGAATTGCGACACTAAAGAGTTTCTGAAATAATACAAATTGAAAATACTTTACGAGTGACAAGAAGGCGAGTGTGTTTGATTACAGTTTCGCGTTTTTGGCACTAGATAAATGTTTGGATAAAAATGGCACAAAGGGCCCACAATCCAAATGTTTTATAGGCAACAATATTGTGTGTAAATCTACTTTAGCCAACAAAATCTATCTACACAAATATTGACGAGTTGTTGTCACTGTTCTTTTAGAGAAGATATAAAACAAAGAATTTTATAAATATTCAGTAGTTCTGATCAGTAGCTTTTTTTGTGAAAATCATAATCTATAAAACTATTCTGTCTGATTGTCAAGCGTTTCTATGGCAAATAAGCTACCCATGTCGAAAGCAATGCTGATGTATAATGTAAAATTAATATTGCCAATACAGATAATTGCATCTTTTAAAAAAAAAACTAGCTGTGGAAAATAATCACGTACATACGATGAAAATATGTATCCGTCGTATCATTTCCAACAGTAGCGTCGAATATGCCTAACGCCATGAAAATTCTAAAACACTGGCTAAACGCATTCAAAATAGCATTCACACATGCCATACAATTTTCGAGAGGCTAAACATGTTTGCGAAATGTTCATCGCATCCGAAAATCTCTGTTTGGCAGCAGAATTCAGTTAACAGGAATCCTATTAAGCTGAATTGCAAATGCGATGTCACTTGTATCGCCGTAGGAGTACAATTTTTAACCGTATAAGTAATACGCCACAGAAATTTGAAAACGTCTGGACAAATAAAAATCAAAATAGCATTCGAGCCAGCCATACAATTTTCGAGAGACTAATCAGATTTGCGAAATTTTCATCGCATCCCAAACCTCTGTTTGGCAGCAGAAAATAAGTTAACAGGGATCTAATAAGCTGCATGGTAAATGCGATGTCACTCTGTATAAATGTAGGAGGGAGATAGACTTAATCTGACGTAGAATTATTCGTCTAAAGCCGGATTACCTATCTGGGGTGCATATGTATAGGCGCCTATCGCGTCTTTTTTAATTCTGCTATGCAATTCAGTGAAAGAAAGGGGAAATCGATTGATCTCGAGTCTGTCGTCTCTCCCGTTCTGTCTGGAGTTGGAATTCTATTTAAATTGTTACCTTCTAGAAATTTTGTTGGTGTAACATACAAAAAAAAGCCTTAATGATTATTTTGATAGTTCATTTTTATTTTGCAGTTTATTTCTATATTTCTTTTTCAAAATTATCTTAACAGGAAATTGGGTTAATATTGTGAACTAGCAATATTCTTATAGCAATTTAAACTTTAAAACATTAACCAAACACCTATTTACACGCGAATATTACTACGTATACGAAGTTTCAAAACAGTCTTTATACCTATAAATGCAACTCAAAACAATTTGAACAAAAACTTTGTCAACGTTATAACGGGGCCACGTGTACCAGCTTTTGGGTTTTTAACCGACTGTTTACCCAGAGCCGAGCCAAATTCGTGTGTCTAAATAATACATTGTTTCCTAAAAGCGGTCGCTTTTCCCGACTCTGAGGTTTCCATTCAATCAAGTGAACAATAGCAAAGCCGTGACCATTTACGTTTATTTTAGCCTGTAGCTTGCTTCATTTATCATCTGTTTTGTTTTTCAACGGCAGTTTGGAGACTGGAAGTTTAAGCTACAGATATTACTTAAAACTTTTTTTACTTAGGCTGTGTTTTCTGATAATTAAGTGTAAGTTACAACAAAAGAACCATTATTATTGACTCCAGTAATAACTTTCATATCAATACCAATACTTAATTATGAATATAATAAGCAGCTACTTTTATTTTATTGTATCAAAATAAATAATCAAATTTCCTTAAGGTATAAGTCTCGTGGTAGATATTTTAATAAAAAAATATGACACGCGTCAAAATTTTCATGAAAAAGATAAAATGATGGCTCCTTACATTAAATAAAAGCGTCTGTAATAAAATAATATATCCGCCATTTGAGACAGTACTGAAATATTAACAAGCAAAACGAGGTACAATGCTGAACCCATCCGAAAGATTAACACATTTAGGCCATAACGACACCCTAAATCATTGTTATCGGTGTACCATCCTGGGTTCAAAACCTCACTATGATTAATGGTCAGATATCACCAGATTGTGCACTTTGGTTGCAAAATTCGAAGACAAAATTCAATATCGTTTGTTGAAAATTTATAACAAAATTGAACTATAATCTAAAAGATTAAGCCATTGCAGCCTAAACGACATTGTAAATCATTCTTATCGTCAGACCATGCTGGTTTCCAAATCTCAGCAATAATTTACGGTTTGAAATAACCAGACAGTTGAAATCTTATATATATGTCAAATTTATATGTCACTATATTTTATTACAGAATAAGATCTGTTTTTCGAAAGATTAAGCCACTGAAATATAAACAATTATTTACTATTTACTATCATTTTATATCAAGGAACAAGGCTGATTTCAACCACAGCTCCGATAAAATTGTATGAACTAACAATTTTGAAATTCCAAAGTTACTTAATAACCTCTAAAACTAATTTGATCCTAAAATTGTGTTTCCAATATCACCACGGAATGGATAGGAAAGAACTTGTTGTTTATGCAAAGGGTTAAATTTTCAAGTTAACAAAGGTTCATCTTAACTAATTTAAAAATGATTAGGTTAGTAGATACTTAATCCTGATAGAGTAGATCATGGGGCAATTTGAAATTGGGTCTTATTTAATGTTTTGTTTTCTAATCTTCTTAAAGAAAAAAATATTGCTTTTTAATTATTTGTTACCCAACACTGTGTTTCATTAAAGTTATTAATATTTAAAAATATCCTGTCGCCATGACAAACTCATGATAAACTTTCGATCCATTATTATAGTATAATTATGTTTTACTTGTTGGTCTTATAATATTATGAATTTTTAGTAAAATATAGGAGTGATAATATAATAATTATACTTATCAAATTGAAGAAGGTAAGCGAAAGTTTTACTTCAACACTCGCGTTGTAAAATATTTGTACTTACCGATGTAGTTTCTAATATTATGAAGATAATATCTTAGAACAACAACTAAGAAAACAAATTACTTAGAGGTGCTTGAAGAAGCTCGGCCCTAAAGAAGACGAGTGTCAACTTTGTATACCTACCAGACAAAATGTGAATAGAAATCCTGACCTCGCACAACTCGTTACGTCGTCGAGAACAAAAGATGACAAATTGAGTCTAACGTCAAAACAGTAGAAGTAGTTGTGATTTTTTTTTATGTTGAAGAAATGTGACTTCTATGCCTTTATTAAAAATGTAATAACAATATTTAAGGTAACCTATCTACTGTGTATTACTTAGTTTTTTTTCACGTCAATTCGTGTTTTTTTTTTATTTACATGCACTGGCGTACTCGTACTTGCTCTTCCATTACGGTTATCGCGGTTAGACCCTTTTTTAATTTAAAACTGCGTACGTTTTTAAAACAGTCTCACATGAAAAAAAAAATAGACGTGCACGTTTTGTTTATTTATTTTTGAGTATGTATGTACCTAAATATAATTATTTTGAGACTCAATTAGGTCGTGTGTATTGCTATCTAGTTATTTATTGCAGCGCAGCTATAGAAATTTTATAGTCACTTCGAAATAGAAAGCTTTATTGGCAAAAATTTGGTTTCCAGGTAACAAAATAACCCACAGAATTTAGTTACAAGATGATTTACTATTGCAGGTGCAATTACCATAAATACTTCAAATCACGTGTGTAACTTTGACCTTTCGTAAATTATTAGCCAAAACTGCCAAATTCTCAAATTTACGATTTCGCATGCATGCTGAATTCTATAAAAAAACTAAAGCGTGTACTTTGCTTTGAAAGATTGTTAAAAATATGCTTGAAAATCCGAGCACGCGTTTAGCATGCAAAAGCAAGAATGTAAACTTTGACTTATTTCATTTAAGCCTCGGGCGGGATTCATTTTCATAGTGCAGCCTTATTTCCAAGCTTATTTCTATCCGGAACGTAAATAGTTCTTTCCTGTTATGCTAAGTAGAATTTTAAGATTCAAGTACTGAATTTTCAGATTTGATCACTCGCACTTCTTCTTCTGTCGTGTAGGTTTCGAGTCATTCGACCCGATGAACTCGCACAATATAGTTTAAATAAAATGTAGGTTTCTAGTTTACATTCCAATTTTGGAAAATAAAATACAAAATTCGATATTCAGTATACATAATTTTACATTTGGTATTCAGTTTTTATGACATACTGATTCTGTTACCTGATTCTAGACGTCGTCATACAGTGGCTTTTGGGGTTCATTATAAAACTCTTTTAATCCGAGTCCATTTTGTTTATATTATAGAATATAAAAAAAAACTTTCACGTTTTACAGATAAACGCTTCCCGGGTAAAAATAAAAGATTCTGACATAAATTTATTCCCTTTGACTAGTCCGAATGGGCTTTGACGAATTTTGATTTTAAAAAAAACTTGCGCTGATTTATTTTTTGGATACTTTTTAAAAGACTAGTAGGTTAGGTACCTATCCGTCAAAGATACGTACAATAAATTCGGTTTGAAAAACTTTATAACAGTTTAAATTTAAAGAGTGTGTGGTCAAAGGTAGTTTAAATTTAAAAAAAAAGATAGTATTTCAAGTTTATTTAAGTTTATTTTGTAGCAAATAGAATTCATTGACTAAGTAAACAGTATGTTTGGTTTCAACAAGTTTAAGATATAGTTTATAAACAGTTTGTGGCCCAAGGCACGTTCCGCAGAGCCGAGATGAAAGCCTGCTTTCCTCATGTTTGCTCACGAGAGATATACTACGAGTTGAGCTTTGATGTGGGGTTGGCCACTTAATTGGCTCGTACGTTTTCTATCAGAAGAAGGAAGTTTTTTTTAATGTTCTACATTTTTAATAAGCAAAAGTCATATGCAGTACTTATAATACAAATTTTTTTTAAAAGTATAGTACCAAAAATCCGCTTGTGGTCTACCCCGATGCTTAGCTATGGATGGATACATTTGTATTTCTTTTCTTTTCAAGAAAGCTGAACAAAGTTTTAAATAATTTAAGATTAAAAATGTTTTGATAAAAAAGCTCGTAGGTACATTATCAAATTCGTTTATTGGTAAATTTTTTATTGACTGATTTTAATTTTTTAATTTTCGTTATTCTTACCAAAAAAGAAGACAGGAGATGTTCATCACTGTAACTGCTAAAATTTTGTTTTCCATAAATTAATCTCATATTGATCATGATAACTCATCTGATGCTTCCCCTTGTTCCAACTTCTAAAGAAAATAAGAAACATTTTCAAGAGTCTGTTTGTTGCATTGTCTTTATCAGCTTTGTAGTCTATTCATTTATTAACTACTAACTAGCCGAGTTGCTCTCTTTAGTATTAGATGAGGTAATACCCAGAGGCGCCAGTTCATTGATTTCCAATAAATAAAGTTTTAACTCGATAACAACCTAGGTATCTTCATCGCTATCCGTTGCAGCGGAAAATGAACCTCAGACTAGACACTAGAGATGCGAGTAGACGCGCCAGTAAAGCTGTTTAGTTCTTTTTTTCTATTAAATCAGGAGAACGACAACTTTTGAACACAATCTTCCTTGCATTCTACTATTTCATCATCATCACATCAACCTTGACAAAAACCCATGCCAATTCAATATAGGTATCGGACAGATATATTTCATGGATAAAATTTATTTGATATTTTGTCTATTGGACGTTTATCAATTAATAGGCCTTTTTATTGATACTTGAATGACCTATTTTAAACAAATGAGTAAACAGAGTTATCTTTGCAGATCTTAATATTATAGTATAGACTCTTATGCACAACTCATCCTCTAACTAAGAGGAACTTTCTCATAGCTTTGTTAAACTATTGCTTTGATGCTCTCACGATACCTACTTGTACTTACTCATAATCTGTATAACTACAATCTCTTTGACATTATTTGATCTTTGAAATAGGATATCGTTTTGATATTATTTCGAATTTAATAATATGAATCAGGGTTATAATTAATGTTTTGTTAAGTAAATATTTGTGTAGTAATACTCTATAGATCAATATAATAATATACACAACTTTAAAATTATGCTTAACTTAGGTATTGTATTTGTTTCCTGTTTAAATCACAATATTTTTTTAAACTTAATGGTTATTTGGCCAATAATCATAAAAAATGAGATAAATAAAAATTACTATCAAAGAAGATGAATAATTATTTTTTAACAGTTTTTGGAATATCACTTATTCACCCTCCTTACACCTAAACTAGCATTTAAATAATTCCATCATCGTCAGAAAAACTAAAAGCGTCTAGCAGACGAAAACACTCGACACTTTTCAACCGAATAAGCGACATTATTACCAAGAAAATTTTACTTAACATTCATCTCGAGTGCTCTCCGACAACCTACTTTGGCCGGACGAAAGTTCCTCGTGTGAGTGGAGCTTTATTAAACAGCTAGTTTTATCTATCTAGTCGCTTTTCCAGTAAAATATGGGAGAGGAGTGAAACAGACTGGAGTGACGTAGGTACGAGCAACTTTGTATAACGTAGAATCTTTACAAGTGCCAGGAGTAAAGATTATTTTTTGATGTTAGAGTATTCTAGCTTAGTTTCTATAGAGAAAAAAAATTATCCGGTTTTATGGTCTGATTGAGAGTCATTAATTGAACGAATAAAATAGTTCTATATTTTTATAAATGGTGACGGTAAAATTACCTACAATATTGCCGGCAATATTCCTGTAGCATTATTGTCCCACCAGAGAATGATGTCGTTTTAAACAATTTCGAGAGTAAACCATTATTTTACCGGTGAATCGTCTTAAAACCGGTAGTTATTAAAAGTTTAATAGTATTAACTATCAAAAATGTGGAAGTTTAATGTTTTCGGTACGCTATGCTTTGAAAAATTTTCTTTTTATGCAACTAAACCATATCGCAGTCGCACCCATACCTTAAAATTACATGGGCGTTTTCTAGTCACGCGAACTATTAGGCGACATAACAATTTTAAGCTTTATCGTTAATGCAGTAAATGTCGTTTTTGTAAGAAAGACATTGGAGTAATAATAGGACAAACAAATTAAGACTTTTCATGCTCGACTTAATTAATAATTACGATTGCGTCAAAAATTTCAAAAGCGTACATACTAATTATCTTTTGTGCACGAATTAATTTTGCACGATGTACTTACTTATGATTTTATTTTATTTAAAGATTAGAAAGTTTGTGCAGTACAAAGTATTGGAGTTTTTTTTTTCATTTAACTAAAAAGTGTTCAATGATATAAAAATTACAACAAAGTTAAGTTACTTTCTTCCGTATATTCACGTTACTTTTTTGGTACGAGGACTCATCTCAATGGAATACATTTTATTTAAATCAAGTATTTTACAATGTTTACATAAAATATTGTACTCTTACTTCTGGTTTACCACATGAAGAAACAATACTACTAAAACCTTGCATTGAAATTGGAGCAGCATCTACAAAAATACACTTAGGCTCGTATTTATAAAGCCATCTCAAGATTGAGAGCAATATTGAGTGCGGATTTGACAGGTCATTTTGTACTGGAATGACATTTCTGATACGAACTCAAACTCGCTGTCACTCTTGAGAGCTGATTATAAATACGGGCCTTAGTGCAACGGGAAAGCCAGACAGGGTGCTGTCTGTTGTCCGTAGGTAACGAACTGTAAATGCAAACAATTTTATGCACAAAATTTGAAAAGTTTTCGGTTTGTTAGTGTCTGCTAGTTTGCATACTGCTGAACTTTTCAGGGTAGATAAATATCCAAGTCGACTATTTTGCAAGATATTAAGTTGGATATTCAGCATAAGTAAGCTACTATTTCATGCGTTTTAATCTTTCTTCGGCTTTTAAAAATATATCACAACCTTTTGGTGCCAAGGCACGATATGAACATAAAGTTGATATTTTATGAAACTTTCATGAAAAATGGAGAATAAAAGGGGAAGAACTGAGGTTTTCGAACATAAAATGGGAATTTGACAAATTTCCAAATCGAACTTAATTTCTGTAGGTTGGAAGAGTGCCAAAATATTCTTCAATTCCTATTGAAATAATGATTTTTCTTACAAAAACAATTTTTCGAGATCTGAAAATATTTATTTTATTTGTTTAATATTTTATGCTTAACAAAAAAGGATTTCAAGAAAAAAATAGGTACAACAGGTGCAGGTTGAAAATTATACGGAAGAATTACATTCAAAGGCAGTAAGGCATGGAAAGCGCATGCAAATATTATTATTTTGTATGCGTATGGTGGCTTCTGTAATTATTATGTCTTTTTTTTATTTATACTAGGAAAAAGGTATAAAATAGTACCTAGCTAAAGAGTTTCTCCAAAAAAGTCATTGCCCTAAATTAGCCATCGCTAGAAACGACAACACCTCAAATCGGAAAACAATTTCCAACGTGAAGGCTTCTCTGCTGTGCCTCTGCTCCTGTGTTCGGAAATGAAAAAAAAAACATAAGTAGGTAATATTTTATGAATGCTTAGGTTTATTTGTGAACTTAAATGTTTGTACGTCCTTGACTCTGAAAAATATAATAGACATTTTTTTTTTACTGAAAAGTAATACAAAGGATAGTCAAAATTTTGACTGCGGGAAAAGAACTACTTTTTTCAAGATTAGCTACCTCATGGGAAAAAATCTTCTTAATTTTCTTACGTCATGGCTCAAAATGCAGAATCTAAAATAGAAACCTTTAAAATACATTAAGTTTGAAAAGCTAAAATATTTTGTGACCAGTACAGCTGTGAACCACTCCTTCTCATAAATTATTTTCAAAATGTACCTACTACCTACTTAGGTACTAAACATACCTATCCAATTTCATATATTTTATATAATGTCACTTACCATACCATAATAACTTTATCAATTTCAAATTAATTTCTATCCTTCTTCATACAAACACAGACTAAGCATTTTCTCACTCGCAGACATTATTTCTTCGTAACAGTGGTGTAACATACATTTGGGTATAACGCGGAATCATCCTTGAAAACATGGGTGGGTATCTCATAAATCAACGGGAAATAATGTCCGTTTCGATATCGCTGCCCTGCTGTCCACGATAACTAGTAGTTATGGCCAAAAATATTTAAGAGCGGGCCTTTTTCATAGGTAGGTACATTGAATTTTTGATAAATATTTTCTTAGAGTCAAATAAATAAGAGAGTTTGTGAGAGTCGTATATAGTTTTTAAAATAATAAAGTCTACCAAAAGGACACTCTTATACTATTCTTCCATGTTTTTCCAAAACTTTAACGCACGAACTAAATTTTGTCTTTGGTAGCAAAACTCGCAGATCTGGTATAAGTGTTTTTTTTTTTTTAGGGTAGAGCCGATACTAGAGGTACAGAGAAACTAGAAACCTACAAACATATGAAAATACCTTAATAAATGTTACCAACATTACTGTAAGATATTATTTCCGAAGCTATTAAATTCAACCATCTCAGTGACTTTCCTGAAATCAATGAAACGTCTACCAAAGTAGTAAGAGCGATTCTCTGTCGTAGACTAGTGGTCTCTTGAATATTCAGTACCAAAGTCAATTCTCATTCATTAGATGGACAGTGTAGGCGTGACAGTGACAGATGAATAGAAAAGCCAAGAGAGAGAAGAAGACAAAGTAGCAATTGATTGTACTCTACAAATACTGTTTCTTTACTTGAATTGAACTACTTGTTCATTGAACAATAGGATGAACAGAATCTTAGGTCCAATTTCGAAATTTAAAATTTATGAGTGCAAAATTTTTTGTTAGTTTTTTCACCCTCCTTTTTTATTTTTAAAATTAGAAAACTTTGGTTTTTTTTCTTTAATTTTCATTCCAAAGATTTGAAGGAATTTAGTTTTCTTTAACTCAAATATTTTCTAGGATAAATCCCCTAATAAAACAAAAGTTTTTTTCAAACCCTACGGTTCTCCCCAACTATATTGTGTTCCCAATTTATGTAAACTTCAAAACTTTGTTATCTCGGATAGTTTCACCCCTCTACGATCCAACTTTCCCATATCGACGGTGCTCGTGACAAACAGAAAAAGTGATTGTATTTGGTAAAATCGTTTCGCCTCTTGGCACGAGAAAAGGTAGCAAGCATCCTACTAATATTATAAATGGGAAAGTTTGGATGTTTCGATATTTGCAATCACGCTTCAACCACCTAGGTGTATTGGAATGTAATTTGTGAACCTACTCATGAAACTGAAAAACTTTCCCCAAGGAACATAGTTCGAAATATTAAAAAATGCCATTGTCAGTGTCTTGAGTTATTTTGTAAGGAAGGCCCAATTTTTATTTTTCGTTTTGGAATATTAAGTTTGATCTGCAAATTTTTTACTCCCAGTAATAGAGGTCCTGGAATAGGACATAATGCTGCTTTTCACCACGGAAAAACTCATTTAACGCGGGTGAAACCGCAGCGGGCGGAAAGCTAGTAACAAAATATAATTTATGAAGAGATTTTTTTGTTTACTAGGGCATAACAGGCGATCTATCATGTGCTTGAGAAGTAGGGTTCGTTTGATCAATGTAGGCTCATTGTCGACATGGATCGATTACGTACGTGTATCGTATTCGGTCGAGGTCAAATCGATCAATTGTTAAACATGTGTACTTTCCTTTCCCCTTCTGTTACTATTGAGTATTTTATGAACGAACAGTTCAGACAGAACTGTTTTTGTTTGCAGATCACTCTCATTGAGCCGTTTCGGTATCGGTTTCAGTTTCAGGTTTTTCCTTCGAGAAAGGATATTGCTCTGTTCCTTGAGCAAATGCTTTTAATATTTGATGGATTGCGATCGTCTGGTATCTAAAAATAGAACTATTTTACTACCTCAATAATGTAGAAGCGACAATCTGTTAACTTTTTATCATTGCTGGGTTTTGGGGTCATAAAAATTGTGTTTTACTGAGGATCATGCCCTTCCTTGATGCTCGACCGTCATTTCATTATAAATAGAGTCTTAAGTTTATTTTGCTACCTTAGACAAAAATTTAACTATCCTCAGCTTATATAGAGTCAAAAATCGTTTTGCGTAAACCAACACTATAGAAATTATGGATGTCTATTTTAATAGATAAACGCAATTCAATTAACAAGGTGCGTGCAACTGACAATACAACGAGACAGAATATCTAAATATTAATACGTACAATACGAGATACAGTAGAATTAATCAGCGGTTAGAGAAATAGGTGGAAATAGTCCTGTTTATCGCTAATTTAATGGTCCACTGAGTCCACCCGACACCTGGACTCGATGACGTCACAGTCTCAAAGGTACAATTTGTCTGGAAGACAATGTAGACTATTTTATACACCGTGTGTTGGGATATAACGCAAAGTTTTGGCAAAATCTGTGATCAAAATTTTCGAACATAAGGCAGCTTGATTGGAAAATCTAAAAATATTGTGTAACTTTCGTCACAGGCTAAGTACTATGATAGTTTTTATGAAGAGTAAAGAGCTAAACTATCACATAATGAGTACTTGACTTTAGTCTAGTGAAATCAAGAAAGAGTCAACGATGTAGCGAGTTGACGGGGACTGCTATAGTTATAAAATTTTGCCCGATAAACAAACCAAAAATATATATTTTCATGCTATTAAAAATCAGAGTAAGCGATTATGAAGCTTCTACCAAATGCACCAGCTACTTTCCTGCCTAGGTATTCAGTGAAAGCTTGTAGAGGGATCCGAGAGATGATAATGATAAAGCACAGTTTTAGGTTTTACTGAAGCCATACATGCATTTGGGGTTAGTGACTTGTATAGAGTTAAATTGTTCATCGAATTAGTTAACCAAACTGAGGAACAAATAATTTTAACTGAAGAAGGGATTCCGAAAAACTCAACAGGTACATTAGACAAATTTCCGTAAACATTGTTGCGAACATATCGACGTTGCAAATAACAAGGCTTAAACTCTAATTTAATGAGGTTAGTTATATCTATGGGTAATTTTCTATCACGAGTGAACAGAAAAGCACAGCAAAAGTTTTATTTGAGATTTTATAAAGTCATGCCTATACCGAATTGCTATAATCATTATGTACCTGATCTGGATTTGATTGCTGATTCAAATATCCATCTTCTTTAATAGTACCTACATCACGGTAGATTTATCTGTATTGTTTTTCGAACATGTTTTATAAGCTTGAAGAGAAAGATAAATAGGTATACAGACGAGGCAGGTGTCGAGTTAATGGAGTTTATTGGTTTGCAAGAATGCGAGAAGGGTAACGTAAGTACTTTCGTTCCTGAACGTTAAAGTGTCAAGAGTTACAGGTTTTTAGTAGTAATAGATACCTCCCTAAATCTACCTATCTACATGGTTTAACTTGAAATTTGTTAGTAATGGAAAGGTAGATGAAGCTTGTCTGCGTAAAAGTAAACGTGAATAAGGACATACGGGAATATGCGAATTAAATTGAAATTTAAAACAAAAACTATAATTATTTGTGAACGCCGCTGCCTGTTATCCTTTTGATGAACTCACTCCACAGTTACCTAGCCACCAGTTACTAGCTCTATTCTCTCTCGGTCACCTCTAACCTAGACTTTACAAGAGCAAATCCATTGCAAATAAAAAAATGCTCTACCTCATCTCTCTATGATTATACTTCTTCTGATCGAGAGGGTTTTTGAGTCGATGAACGAACCGACGAATTATGATAACTGTGATAACTTTACAGTTTTTTTTGTATGTATTCCAGCTGCGGAAGCCGGTGTCGACGCTCTCGATCCCCGGCGCGATGAAGGCGTACTCTGGCGGGGGCAGAGACGCTTCGACCGAAGAGGCGGGAGTCGCACTAGTCGGCGTCCACAGCGAGTACCCGCGCTTCGGCGAGGAGCGCGCCCTCGGCGGGGGCACCTACAAGGGAGGGGGGCCGGCCAAGCACAAACCTAATATAGGATATAGGTCAGTATCGAAACCATCGCTCCTTAACGGCTATGAAGGTGATGCTTTGACGGAGAACACCACGGTCCCCGCTTCGAAGAGGAAAGTACACTAACCTTAATTTCAAAAATTTGATTTCCTATACATTGACAAACTGCACAAAATTTCAAAAACAGAACAATTGGCACAACTCTATACAAACCGTTCTTTTCTTCTTCTTTTTGTTCTTCTATACTCTTTTTGACACTCAAAAATAGGGCTCAAAGGATCTCCTTCTATCATAAAAAATGCAGTGCGGAGTGTCCTTTCTATCTAGTTATTATTTTCTTATGCTATAGTGATGAACTTGGGAGGGGCGATTCAACGGAAGAAGCGGGGGTCTTCGGAGAGGAGAAGCCAGCCAAGGACAAACCGAATATAGGACATAGGTTAGTAGATCGCTTCAACGCAGGAATTGCTAATTGTGCTGAAGATGTGAAGAAGGCTTTGTTAGAACAAGTTGTTGTAGCGCTAGACGGATTACATACCTACATAGCGTACTCCCTTCAATGAAAAGGGTACCGGTGGTTTCAACTAAGCCGGAGGTCACATCCGTAGAAATTGTAATTAATGACTCCGTAAGATGCATTGTCTTAAAAGGGACAACAGAAGATACTAATGACTCTGCCTTCAGTACGAGGGAGATACATAATTTATAAAGTATCTACTAGATCATCATCATCAGCTTTTGCTGGGAATACGCCTCCGCTTTATCTGTCTATCAAGCTCAGAGTATCGTGATGTCTGTCATCATCATCGAGGGAACATACTACATGTTTTCGTTTCTTTTTCTCTATTTATTCCAAAATGTTTTACTTTACATTGGCGCCTTTTCGAATACATTTTGTACCATCAATGTAAGAAGACAAATAAGACTGGTAAGTTCTGAATCATTACAAACCGTTGTACAGTGTCTTTAGTAAGTGTTTCATGCACCATTTGTCATTTAAGAGAGGTAGCACACGATGGGTAGGATTAAGGAAAGGTGCCTCTCCTGTTTAGTACTAGATATGTAATCATGGAACTTTGTTGTCGGCGGGAACAATAAGATATGTTAAGTAGCTGCTAATATATGTTGTGTAATTTCTATTAAGTGTTTCTGGTAGTAACTACAATACACATCTTTGTTATAATTCAATAACATAATCTGATACTTATGTACATATACCTACATATGTGAACGTTTTCATTAACCATAAATCGATACATAGTTTAATTATTAAACGTTTTAGATATTGGATACAAGAAATTTGACATACAAAATAGGTTTACGAAATAAAAGTATTTTAGAGAAGAGAAAAAAATACAATTTAATATAATTAAAAAAAAACAATAAATAATCGTTTGTTTTAGAAATTTATTTATTCTAGGCTCAAGCGCTTTAAAATATTTATGTAACAAGATCTTAAAGATATCTTGGGTCATTTATAGAGTTAACTCGAGTACCTTAATCCCCAAGCGAGTACCCACATCGTAACATGTATTAAAATCACTCTCAAAATGAATAAACTAGTTGCTTTAAAGCTTCGTTAATCCCTTGTGAATTTCCATTGTTGTAAATAAAAGCACGGTACAATCACGGCATTGAGGTGCAAAACTACAAAAGCTGTGGTAAGTAATGACGTTTTTATGGTTTCATGCACATTTCTCTCTTATGTGAATGGTGCAGAGTGCTGAGTTGTATGGCAAAATGGAAATCGCAGAACGAACAATGGATTTATATGCCTTACACGTAAATGAGTTGACGTATGAGAGGCATACCTCTCCTTTTGCAACCATTTTACATCATAATGTGTTTTGCTCAGCTACTTTTTATCCTAAATTGTTCTTACCGAGTAAGTTTTCTAGTCGTCAGACAACGACGACGACCCGATGAACTCTGATCCTAACATTGAAGGCAAACAAATCGAACTAAAGGCAAAAAAACAGTCAAACACAACTTTTAATGGATTAAGAACTCCAAAAGATCCAAAAATAATTGAAATAAATCATCCAAAGAATGTGAATAGCAACAGCTAACTGTGATAATTTAACCCAGAAAAAGTAGACAACTACGCTTTTTTAGTCGATTAGTAGTTTTATCAACTATCTTATCTAGTATTGAATTTCAAAGAGAAGCTTTATAATTATGATAAATAGGCAATAATAACAGTAGCTCTAGAATTCATGATTAGTTATACAATATGAATCATTATTTGTTATTATTTGCCATGTAGGTATTTATTATAGTAGTAATTAATAAACCTACATAATTGATTGTAGAAAAGTAATGTTTTACTTTTCTATTTTATACATAAAACTACTTCTTATCTTAAACAACAAACTGTAGGACTTCTTTTCTTTCCTAGATCTGTCACCATCTTCTATGATGCTGGCAGTTTATTTACTAAGTACTGTAGGAGACAGAGAAAGAGACTTAGGTTTTGGTGTATTTCAATTTAGGCGAAAGACTGATCACCTATTACTATGAGAATACTCATTTCTTTCTTTGTAGAATAATCCTCAAAACTTTTCAGTGGTGACAAGAATGCACTTATTATGAGGATATTGACGCTCTTCCTACCCCTTAAGGGGTGTGAATATATTATATTATGTGTCAGCCGTACCATTACCTACCATGGCTGTTGGTAATTTTGCTGCTGACAGTTAAATTGCAGAGAAGGACAAACTTGATGAGCTGAATAGTTTAAAAGCTTTGTTCTGTCCTCAAATGCTACTCAGAAAATTTTAGGTATACTGACTTCGTACATTTACTTTCTTCTTTATCGAAAACATTTGTAAACTATTTAAGCTGTATTCCTACGGGAATCGATGCCAAACTACTTGCTGTACATTTTCAGTTTGTGAGAATGCCTTTTGAGCTTCTGAGTGAGCTCGTTCTATTATCAACTTTATTCATGATATCTGTCTTATGAACAAAACCCATCATTTCAGAAAAATAATCTTAAATTAAAAAAAAAAAAAAATTTTAGAACAAAATGCAGTAACAGTCCAGTGGTAGGAAGCATCGATCCGCTGTGATGCAAGCTATTTCCGTTCGTTCAAGGCCCTGGTCATTATTAAAACAGTTCTTGGACGGTCTATCAACACCCTACCGCAACGGTCTGGGTCAAATTTTAATTGGATACGACACAAATGTTTTTATAATGGAAAAAAATAGGTACCATTATGTTATAATTATTTGGCGCAGATATCGGTAAATTATAATTGTGTATGGATATACATAATCATGTCATATTAAATGATTTTTAAAAAGAAAAAGAACTATAATTATAAAGCAATTTTTCATCCAATGTTTCTCTTGAGATTTAATTATGACACCATTTTTGTTTGGCTATATATTTTATCGTATTTAAACAATTATTGTACCTTCTTTCTTGTTTCGTCAAAGATTTATCATGAAATTTTACTGCGAGTCGATAGACCAAATAAACCATTACTCAAAAACTTTTAAAAAAAACTCAGTTCGGACTAAATCTTCAAGTTTCTTTTTATGGTTACGAAAAACTTCTCAGTAGAGTTAATTGCTCTCTTAATCGTTAAAGATTTCCCTGCCATTTCCTTGGTGAAGAAAGTCACGGTTTCTAGACATTAAACAAATGAGCATCCCGTTCTTTATTAAAAAAGAAAGAATGTCATGGGCTACCTTGAACCTAGTATAATCTTATCTAATTATATAACTTTTTTTTCGTTTTTTAGCATGCTACAACACAAAAACCTACAAAACATTATTCAAAAATACTCGACACACATTTACACTACAGTAAAATACATAATTTATTTTATTGAAAAACTGCTCAGTAATATTAGCTATTAAAAAGACCGTTGTGTATTATTAAAGCAAATTGTTAAGTTGTTATTACTCAATTATTACTGTTTATTATTATTTAATTATTAGAATTATTTTGCAGTAATAGTAACGTTCCAAAGTAAACTTTGTCATCAAATTGAATGAGATTACCAAATCTAATAAATTTGTTCTCAGGTTCTTTGTGTGATGTAATTATAATGTTTATTCAATGTTACAAAACTTTATAATTATATCCAATTGTCACTCTCCTCTAAATGAAACCATGTGGGGCTGTAAGTTTATTTTACATTCGTCTTAAGTGAATTAGGTTAATAAAGTTTCTAGACGTAGCCTGAAGGATTTTACGCCTCAATGACCTCACAGCTCTGTAGATTGAGGTTAAGCTATTGACAATGTGATTGGCCGACCCTTTCTATAATCTTCGTAGGTTTGGTGCAGGCACGAAAGCTGCCTAAAGGATTACTCACTTGATGTCATCAATCATAAGAAAATCTAGATTTTGGGTCAGCTCATTATAATAATTTTAGTATAACATTATTCAGTCATAATGTATTTGAGTGTTATTATTGTCCATATTGCTTCCTTTGTTGCGATTAGCAGGAGTAAATATAGATGTAGTTATACTTATGCTGAGACGATAAATATTTAAACATACCTATTTCTTGAGTGTTACTCCATGTCATATATTTGTAATTCATAGATGTCATAGTTGTATAATCATTATCCCACCAACATTTTTAGTATACCTTGTATGATTTTAAATAATAATTCTATGTTTTATTTTGTTACAGGTTAGGTAGAAGAAAGGCATTATTTGAAAAACGAAAAAGAATTAGTGACTACGCGTTAGTGATGGGAATGTTCGGCATAATTATTATGGTTATAGAAAATGAACTTTCAAGTGCTGGCGTTTATACTAAGGTAAGCACCAGTATTTAATTTAAAGCATTTATTTCAGAATATGAAAAAATGTATAGGAACTACCAATCCAATCCATCGTCTTGGCTGCGTTAATTTAATTCGATACCGTAACAAAGTTGTAAGATGCTAGGTCAGAATTTGCACAACCTGTTTTATTGATAGGGTGTTGTAAAAGTCGACTAGAGGATAAATTCAAGGAATAGGAGACACTTTTACTTGTAAATATACAGGTAAATGTTGAGTAATATTGCGTCAAAAAGGAGGCACATGTCAAAGAGCCATTACTACATCAGAGACTTTTACTAGTCGTGTTAAGAAGATTTGGTG
The DNA here is from genome assembly GCA_029255725.1 of Scrobipalpa atriplicella. NCBI lineage: Eukaryota > Metazoa > Arthropoda > Insecta > Lepidoptera > Gelechiidae > Scrobipalpa > Scrobipalpa atriplicella. The sequence goes on from JARACY010000018.1 coordinate 133,797, forward strand.
TTAAGCACTTTACTGTATTCCGCTGATATTTGCAAATGCTAATGCCTATAATTTAAGTCAGAAAAACCTCGAACCATCCTCAACTCTATCTCTGGCACGAATAGACTGGAGTCACGTATAAACACAGACGATTCAGTAATGATTGCAATATTCCAACATTGATTGGAGAGTATGGTTTCTGACATCCACAACCACTCTTAATCCCCCTTGCAAACCTGTTAATCAGTAGAAGCTGAGAAAAATTGCAATGAAATTCGACAAGATTCTTTATGTGAACCCATTGTCGCGTTTAAGCGGAATTTCTGTGAAATTTTCATAATTTTATCAACATGAGAAAGTCGTTCCATGCGTGCTAGGAATAAATTAAAGGCATAGATTTTTTGAACATCTCCTTTTAATACTTGTGAAATTCTACTCTCATACCTCACAGTAGTAGTGTTTCCGCAATATCTGAGTTAACAATATGATGCGGCTTGATCAGATTTTGATCCCACTTTTACAAAATTTTGGGTTTCAATATTTTTATGTTTATTTTTTTTATTTTTTCAGGCATCAATATATTCGCAAGCGTTAAAGACGCTTATATCAATGTCGACTGTGATCTTACTTGGCCTAATCGTCGCTTACCATGCTTTAGAAGTACAGGTTAGTTGAATTAATATCTGTTTATGAATAAGTAAAGAAGGGATAATTCGATTTTTAATTTCATTTGGTTGCAAAATCCTCTCAAATTAATTAACCGCAATGTATCTAAATCCGCAATGTATTAGGTATAAATGAAAATATATTATTTGTTCTACAACAAATTAAGTAAAATACCTAAGTTTAAGAAATGGAAAACCAAGCATTATTTAAAAAAATCTAGACTACGCTGACAATATGAGTGTGAAATCAATACTCCGGCCTTGACTAAAACTTATGTACTCGAAATCGAAACCCTGAAAAGCATGCATAATCATTAGACATATTGAAGATCAATAGGTACTCAAGTATTGGTACTCAATCATAGAACGTTTTAAAACTGCAAAGTGCTATGCTATCATCGCGTGCTCATAATTGGTACTATCATGGTAGCAACCACTACTTTGCCGACTCTACTTTTTCATTTACTTAGAATGACAATTTGATCGATTGACTAGCTGTTCTACATGCTTCGAACGCGTTTCTGTTTGAATACAAACATTATCATCTTTCCTCTGTAGTTTATCTAGCAGAAAAGGACAATACGCGATATTCTGTTTGAAATTTTCTATTTAAACTATTTTATACAGTATACGTAGGTACGTGATGAGAACATAAAAGTATTTTTTTTCAGTACATGGATTCCTATACATAATTTCAAAGTTAGTAGTCATCCTAACTATATGAAAAAAAAATACATAATATAAACGCTTGAAATTTTATTAACTTGGTACCTTTTCTCCAAATTCCAGTTATTTATGATAGACAACTGCGCCGATGACTGGCGGATAGCAATGACGTGGCAGAGGATAGCTCAGATTGCCTTGGAGCTGGCCATTTGCGCCGTCCATCCCATCCCAGGGCAGTACACCTTCATATGGACCACCAAACTTGCCAACAAAGGGGGCGTTATAGGGGTTGAAGTCGTAAGTATCGAGAAACAAAAACTTGACGAATTTAGAGGTTTTGGATTTTTATTTGATATTGATGGTGAAAAAACAAATTACATTACTGACAAACAAATTACATTATTGAATTTAGTGAACAATGTTCTAAACAAATTACATTATTGAATTTAGTGAACAATGTTCTAACTTTGGTTTTAACCGGTTTGAGAATGTCTATACAAAGGCAGGCATATTGAGTCAAATATTATTTACATTTAGGCATGTACCTATCGCAAGACGACAAGTTTTTTTTTAGTTGATTTAGTTGAGAAATTATTTTTCGCTTTAAGAGATTGAAAATGGAGTCCAAAATGTTTTACCATCTAATGATCCTAAAATATAGTATCTCGTAATTTAATGAGTGAAGTCATACGTATAACGAAGCATATTTTAGACCGTGCGTAAGATGACTGATCATCAATTTAATAATTAACAGCATTAACAGCTTGATATTATTTATTTTTTGCATTTTAATAATAATATATTTTTAGTTCTAATTATAAATGAGTTCAATGTAGCAGTACCTATAAAATCATTGTAATTTCAGTCATGATTTTTAAAACATTGCTTACTTTTTTTAAGTACCTCATCTATTGCTGGATCTTAATTTATTTGCTCTTATTTTCCCAACTTTTTCAAGTTTCATTCTCTACTGCTTGATTTGCTAACTGATGTTCATTTTATATTTTTCCTTAGGGCACAATGTATAAGAAAATTCAGGTCTGTATACAAAAATATGAGAGGTTTAAAGTGATGTTAGCAGTATATGTTTTGAGCATGTTTATTAATGTAATAAATATCACAATACACTGTTTCTTGTGTCCGTTTGAGAATGTGATGACTTTGTGCCGTGTTGATAAAATGGTTTTTGTCACGTGTTATGTATTTTTTGGTGACATTATGTTGGTAGGTATCTTTGCGGTATAGATTTTCCAAAATGTTTGACTTGGGGGTTGGGAGTATTATTTCTTTTGGTTCCTAAAGAAATAATACGTAGATTATGTAGCCAAAATAATTTTATAGTAATAGCTAACCATTCCATAATTTCTGTTTAGAAGATTTTTTATTAGGAATCTACATAACAGGAAGGAAATGTTTAGAAAATATGAGAACACCTGCTTCATACGTGTGTAGGTTGTATAAAATCGGAAGTTTAATTGATTGTCATATTAACGTTGATTTTGCGATTGTCACTCATAAAATATTACCTTTTTTCAAAAATGCGTAATATTTTCTTATCATGCATGGATAAGGCTAGGGAGATGATGATGCAGGGTTGGTCGTTAACTTTTATAAGGGTGAAGACACTAGTCATTTCTTTTTATATGATTCAGAGACCTTGATTTGTTAGGAAGTATCCTTTAAGAGAATAGCATTTCCCACTTGGTTCTTATTCTGTCGTATTTTGAACAAATAAGACTAAATTTAGAGTTTTTGAACCCCTTTATAGGCATTTGACTATTTGAACAGGTGTCATTTAAATTATTTGACATAGACATAAACAAGCTTCAAATATGAGTTTCATAGAATTAATGTTCTTTCACCCCTGAATATTTTGTAGTCACATCGATAACCCATCTCTATTTGCATTTTTTTTTATCATCACAGAAATATTTTTATATTTTTATTTTTTCTGCTTTCATTCGTTTTAGTTTATTTAAAGCTGGTAATTTTATTACTATCGAGATGGTTGAAATAGACGGTCACAGTGTGTTTTATATTTAACATTTTACTATTTTGTTCTGTGATTATTATATTCAGCTGTTTTTTTTTTTTCACTGATTCCAGGTGCCCTATGACGTCACTCTGTCCTTACCGATGTTCTTTCGGCTGTATTTAATCTGCAGGGTTATGTTACTGCACAGTAAACTTTTCACTGATGCTTCGTCGAGAAGTATAGGAGCCTTAAACAGAATAAATTTTAATACTAGGTAATTTCTTGAAATATACTTATATATTATTATGTAGGTTAAAGTAATGATTTCAGCTATCTGCTTAACTTTTATTTAAAAATACCTCACGTATTACACAAAAATATATATTTGTAATAAGTCATTTATCTGTTTTGTAAATTTTCTGTTTTGTAAACTTTTTCAAAAATATAATATATTGTTTTATTCTAATATATTATATTGATTTTCCATTATTTTTTATTAATACTGTATTTGCCTATGTTTACAGATTTGTTTTAAAAACTCTAATGACAATTTGTCCTGGCACTGTATTACTGGTATTTATGGTGTCATTATGGATCATCGCAAGTTGGACTCTAAGACAGTGTGAGAGGTTAGTATCGCCCATTTATGTTTTACCATATGTTCAAAAGCAATTTCATTTTAGAAAGTTTATTGTAACAAAATAAACAATTGAAATTTTATTAAATTGGTGATTTTTATTTATTTTAATGAACATTTAGTTTAAATTTCTATCAATTTGTATTTTGCTTCCATCATTTTGTTTAGATTTTAATTTTACTTGTATGAAAATTTTTAAGTTAGGTACCTATTTAAAATATGTTACGGTTATCACCAGTGTTGTGCCAGTGGGCATGCTACCGCTTTTGTACTGTGGCGTTGTACATATTTGTTTCGCTTCTTAACCCACCGTGTTTTTCTTTTGTTATCAATGTATAAGATATTTTTTAAGAAGAGTTTTTACGTAGTGGTGCTAGGTTCATAATTCATCACAGTGAGATACAAGAGTTTGACTTTGAATACTAACTTTTACAAAGTAATCGTACACTGCTCAGCTATTCCAATGTTAGATGTAGTACAATGTATCACTTGATGTTTATAATACCAGAACGCTAAATATTGAATCAGTAGATGATTCTAATTCACCAGCTATATTACACTTTTTGCACGATCTAGGTATAAGAGTGCTATAAAGCTTGACGTTATCATATTGACACATAAAAGCACAGCAAGCTATACGTTCAGAACAATTGAAGTCACATTTTGATTTAAACATGGAACAACTAACATTGAAACCAAAAATACGCACAAAATGGCTCTATTTAACAAAACACACAAATAAGCTTCTGGATATCCGTCGGCGAATGAACGCACTAGGCCATTGCACTAAACACATCATGCATCAGGTCAACCCTCTTCCTAATTAAAATTGCTTTTACCTTTCTCACTTCTATGTGTTTCCTTATCTTCTTGCGTCTGTCTATATGTTTACTATTTGTGTGGTCATAAGTTCAACTCAGGCAACAATCAAATTCACGCATGGCTAATTTGGTATTGAACCCAGATAAGTGTTAGAATGCACGTTGTATTTGAATTATTTGTTAAAAGGTTTTTAGATATGTAGCAATGAACATTGTTTTTCGTCTCCTAAAAGGCATGTCAGGTCATGAACCTGAATAAATACCTGTGTTTAGATATTTCTTTTATGGTTTTTGGATCATTACATCGATTTCTACAGTTAAGTTTGATCTGTGCCTGCAATTTGGTTAAGAGATTCCCTTGAAATTTGATAGATTTAATGTTTGTTCGGACATTCGGTTATCTTGTGGTTCTTGTTGGGCATTTTGGCTCTCAGGTTCCACGATGAAGACCATGCCAATTTGCTAAACTCAATGTGGCTGACTGCTATTACCTTCCTCTGTGTGGGCTATGGGGATATAGTCCCGAATACTTACTGCGGGCGTGGAATTACACTCACCTGCGGTATGGTGGTACGTATAACAACGTAGGATATAATGGGTTGCCTTCAAATAACACGTGCGGTTTCAGTGATTAGTTCTTGTTCCCACTAGCAAAAGCAAGGTGCAATGTTCAATGTGATTTCATAATATATTATATAACTTGCTTTATCTAGCGAACGGAGATAGGTCGGTAAAGGTGAGCCATTTTATGTGTCAACTTCACAAATTGTTTGAATAAATTTCACAATCAAAGTCAAACTCTTCCATATCTAAACAGTTTATTCTAAATTTTTCTACTTCTTTATTTTATTTTGTAACATCCTTTACGTTTACTAATCGCATAGGGTCAAGCTTACGCGCGATGATTTTGTAGCTGACATTTGTAACACACTAAGGTATTTGTAACAAGAGATCAATATTAGGAACATGTTGAGTAAATAGTTGAAATTTATTGACGATTCAGGTTTCACGACGAAGAACATGCTAATCTTCTGAATGCGATGTGGCTTATTGCTATAACGTTTCTCTCGGTTGGTTTTGGTGACATTGTGCCAAACACCTATTGTGGAAGAGGCATCGCCGTAAGCACTGGCATTATGGTAAGTTCCTTGCAAACAATTTATTTTTGTGTTGACTGACACAGCGTTCTTGAATAGCACATGTATACTTCTTGCCCCACGTAATGAAGTTTCCTTGATGACCATTTTATTGTTCTTACGAACTTACGAAGAAATGTTATCATTTACTTGGACAACTAAAGAGTAAATTGATATACTTAGGTACCTAGATATTTCGCCAAGATCGTTAAGATAAGAACAAGGTTTGGAGTCTGAAGGTATAATTCGTTCCTTAATGAAATAAGGCTCAGGAATATAAAAAAAAACTATCTTAAATTTACAGTTAATAGTAAATTTTGAGCATGGTAAAACTTAACAAAGAAAAATCTTCCCTTAAAATTAATGTACCTTATTAAAATTTACGTTGTTTGATTGAACTGGAAACGAATTTTTAAAGTAGTATTGACCAGTTTTATAAATAGAATGATTTCTTAAATATTTGTCGCAGTTTAATCTGTATACGCATGCGCATAAAGGTTGGAAATGTAATATTAATAACCATTTTGGATAAATAAAATTAATTTAAAGATAGTAAGTAGGTTCCTGCTCAAGAAATAAACTTTAAAATATCATCGTAAAAAGAAATCAAATGAGTTGCAAAAGGTTGTTGCACCAAAATTCGAAAGCGAATCACTAAAGAATGGCTGCCGTGTTTGGACGGCTTATTTTTCTAACAGTTTTGTTTTTATTTCAGTGCTTTTTTCAATATCCCAGTATGTAATTCCAGGTCATCAAGGATGAGTAGTTACTTGTGTTTTTAAATTTTAATATAATATTGTAATCTCTACATACTCACTGACAAATTCCTGTTCACCTTTCTTCGATATCCGCAGTCAGTCAACACTATTTGATGTAACAATGATCACACATCACACTACTCGTTGCTTACACATTTCAAATGATTTCGTCGCATTTCTCGATGTATTCAATGTTATTTCATGGATGTCCACATTTTGTTGTACCAGAATTGAATAATTAAATTTATTGTTGAAGGACACTTTATTTATTATTTACTTTACATTCAGTTTTACGTCACATTGTAAATTAACACTCGATGTACACACTAATTCCTGAATGTTTAGGTTAATTTTTTTCCGCAATTTAAGATTGAACGTAGTTATTTCAGGCAGTTTTGTTTTTGGAAATTTACATTCAGTCGGTAGAACGGTTATAATGATTTTTGAGTACAGTAACGTCCATTTCCCTGTTAAAGCCAGCTATTAGATTTTATATATTAGTATGGAATGCTTTATTTCTCCTATTAACTACCTATTTCTAGTTCTCTCTTTCACTTAAATTTTCACTGAATTGCACTATATACGTTTGTTTTTAAAATGGCTCACTTTTCCTAAAATATTTCTAAAACTAAAAGAGTGTAGTATGGAATTGCACCTAAATAATTGTTTTAATGTTGATAATTAATAAATTAAAGTTTTGATGGTGTTCAACACGTAAAAATGTGCACTTTATAGATAATAATGATGCACGAAGTGGAAAGAACAATCACAATATATAATAAGAAACTGCTTTAATTAAATAACATTACTTTTGAGATAATAAAAGTTTGAACATCGTTGAATGTGCTTTACTTTATCAACTTTATATTTATTCTAACAATATAATTATAACAACCTACCTACTAACTTTGCAACGATTTTCGTACTTCTATTCTCTCTAATAATTTTAGTTATTTGCATATTAGTGCCAGTTCCAGTTCCTATGCTAAATAACAAGTTTAAATTGTTGAATAACAAATAATAATTATATCAACTATTTTTCATTTCCATTTAAAAATAAGATAATTGAAACAATAGCTATTAAATATTTTCTAACTTGCAAACGCCAAAAAATGTGTTTCAATTGTCTCCAGCAAAACTAAAATACTAAACAAAAAAATAACTAATGAAAAATAAAAAAAAAAAGCACATAGTTTAACTAACTTTTCAGTTCCTTTTAATTTCTAGCCTAAAGCATTTCAGTTACGGAATGAGAAATACTTGAATGCTTCTATACACGTTCGCTTGCATTTTACATTCATATATTCACTTAACAGGGAGCTGGATGCACAGCGTTATTAGTCGCGGTCGTTTCAAGAAAGTTAGAATTAACTAGAGCTGAGAAGCACGTTCATAACTTCATGATGGACACACAACTTACTAAAAGAGTAAGTATTACAGCTGACATCTGTTCATCACAATTATTGTTATCCTAATTAACAGGGGGCGGGATGTACAGCCTTATTAGTGACCGTTGCTTCGAGAAAATTAGAATTAACTAGAGCGGAGAAACACGTGCATAACTTCATGATGGAAACACAACTCACGAAAAAGGTAAGAGTGAAACAGGTAAAGATGAAGGATTCTTTGGGAGGTAAGAAATTACTGCTAGTTTAAAAAGTAACAAAGTAAATCGTTTTTAAAATAATATTACCCTTCCTCCTTACTTATTATTTTTATTGATCTCTTCTATAAATTTTGGCACTTCCTTGATTAGAAAAGCTAAAAGTGATAAAAAAATACAAGTTGCACTAATAGCTAGAATAAAAATAAATGCATTTGTGTAATGTTCACTTAACTTTAATTTGGCAAAAACAAAAAAGGATTATTAGGCCAAATCCGAAATAAGTAATTTTACAGAACAGCTCCATAGTATAGCTTCAAGTAACAAATAAACTTACAAGCAATGAAGATAGAAATAGGCTAAGCAGTTTTGTCACACTGGTGCAAAAATTAAATTATGAGCTAAAACCTGCTAACACACTTTCTATTTGTTATCGTCTGCTAAATAGTTAATTAGTTTTTGGTAGCAGCTAGAGTTGCACCGAAAAAAAGAACCAAACGATTTTTACCAAAACTTTCAGTTGAAAAATGCTGCTGCCAACGTTCTTCGTGAGACATGGTTAATTTATAAACACACACGACTAGTAAAACGAGTACATCCAGGAAGGGTGAGGACTCATCAGAGAAAATTCTTGTTAGCCATTTATGCGTGAGTATATTTCTCAGTCTTTTGGTCTATGTTGTGCTCCTTGTTTGGCAATAAATTGCCTAAATTTATTTTTAAAACTTAAATCTAATAAAAAAATAACCAACTTTATATTCACAAAAAATATTATTCTGCCGAGTGAAAAGATTAGCTTAGATATTTAAAGCTGGAATAAGTATAATTTAAACATACTTCGAACGTAATATGTAGTGTTTGCTTTGAACAATCTGATGAAGTAATAACTTAACTTAATGACAAATAATTGCAGGTTAAGAAAAGTAAAGATGGACCAAAGGAAGTTGATGGACAATGCCAACACGATAACGGACATGGCAAAGGTACGTTGGTGTGCTTCCATTCAACTAAGGCTATGCTACACTCATCTCAATACACCTTCATTTAGATCCCTAGATAGCACGGGGTAGAGTCCAAAATGCCACGCCCGAGTAAATGACCCAAGTAGTAACTGAAGGTGATATAAGTAGAAACCCTTCCTCCAATGCTTTTTAGATAGGATGAATATTTTTATGATAATTTATTTCACATTGGCTATGGTTAAATTTTGTATTTATGTTTTAGTAATCTGTCTAAAAAAAAATTTATGACACCTACATTTTATTATTTGGCTTGCTAGATTAAGAATGGTAAAATATCCCTTTTCCAAATTCCATCCCCCATTTGCTTAGCGCATGAATTAGACCTTTTAGCTTGTTAACAAAATTACACCCAAAAGATTTAGCTATTTAAAATTATACAAATTTAAAAGAAACTATTCAAAACTACGCCATCTATACAATCATTAAGAAACAAAAGCACAGTATTAATAGCATATTAGTGGCACACGATGAAGTAAATATAAATATAGATTAGTTAAAAGTAGAATTAGTGAATGCGATTAGACACAACAACACACACGGAGACACACATACATATTCTTCGATTCAGAATGTTACAGAGATACAAAACGACACTACACACAAACCTGCGACTGGAATCTACAATGAACAAAGCACTGCAAAGCGAGTGATAGTAGGACCCCTTTCTTTTACAGACGCAGAACACGGTGTATGAGATTGTCTCTGACATGAGTACGAGGCAAGACACCATAGAAGAGAGGCTCACTAGTTTAGAAGAGAAGATAACTACTTTGCAGGTACGATTTAAAAATATTAAAGTAAGCTTTAAAGTCATAAAGAAATATCTCGTGAACCGTATATGAAAACTTGTAGACATTTTTACTGGTTTTTATTGAAGTTGTCATAGGTGTTGTACGGGCATATGGTGCCGATGACGGAGATCAGGAATTTTGCACTAGTGTTGTTGCTTGGCTAAAGCTGCATCAAGGAGGTTGTGGGTTTGACCTTCACTCGCATGATCTTTTTTTATGGTTGCTTAAAAAAATATATGTGCACTTACAGGAACAAGTGAACACCTTGCCTGACGTCGTGGCTCGCTGCCTCCAGCAGTGTTGGGAGCGAGCCGAGCAGAAGAGGAATTTCCTCCACCCAGACACTGCCGCCGTGCCTACACCGCCGTCCTTAATCACGCCTTATGCCAGGTAAACATAGTGATTTAGCATTCTTTTGAGTCCTTCAGGAACAAGTAAGCTGCTTGCTTTCTTCACTGCCACCGTGCCTACACCGCCGCCGTCCGTCCTCAATCACGCCTTATGCCAGGTAAACGACAAATCAGCATAAATCCTTAAATCAACACTGATGGATGATCAATATAAAGGCAATTTGATTTTTTTGGAACTACATAAGAGAAGAGTACCTATAAGGTTCTACTTAAGGCCATTAGCTGGCGTTTAACCGGAGTGTCAACATCGATAGCCATATCAGGTTATTTGATGTGGCCCATGTGACCACGTCTTGGGCGTCAAGATTTTAAGAGTTTGCTTATAATTTTAGAGCACCGAGTCATTATTGTCATTAATGACTTCTTTTCTTCTTCTTCCGTGTTTGGCTTATCGGATAAAACATGTTAATTGAGTTTTGCCAAGCACGGAGTGAAATATTTTTCAAATTATTTTACTTCTATCTTCATCTATGATTCCAGGACGGCACCTTCAGTATCCCATCCGTGGCCACCAAGTCCGGTGCTCCAGCCAGCGTCGCGGACACATTCTGCTCCAGAGAACAGTAACGTTGTCCAACCCTTGGCGGCTGCGGCGCACTCCACATCGCATTCCCCCGTGCCGCAGCTGCAGCCAGCCAGCCCAGCACCCCAGGTCACCCGCCCCCCTCTACCCAGCTGAGTACCGCCTTCCAACTCCGAACTCCTGTGCTGAACTCGACGAAACTCGGCGCCCATCCTCAGCCCCCTCCTTTGTGATAACTACGACGTGATGAGGCCGCCCGGGCAATCGTTTCACAGATTGAGGCGTGTAGTGAATGCGTTTACCAGACGTCAGTCTATGGCTCCGCTACCCCCTAGTGATAGACGGTATTCTACCAGTTCTTTGTTACAGAAACGTTTCTAAATTTTAATTCGTTTTGATATTAATTTGGAAATTAATATGAATTTAATATTTTTATGTAATTTTTATATAACACCACAGAGTAATAATAATACTAACGTACAAATAACACTAATATTCGAAAAAACTGAAACTTAATTTGAATAGTGTCAAATTTTAGAAATACAACGAAAACTGTTTCCCAACTGTGTTACGTCTATTAAGTATCAAAGAAAATAGGATATGTTATTTCAAATACCTGGTAAACCCTATTACCACTAGATCTTTGCATGCCAGTCATGATAAAAAATGGTTTGTGATTTTTTTTCTGTCGTATGTGTTGTAAGTAATTATGTTTGAACTAGGTAGAATACCAGTCATAGACAAAACCGTGAACTGTGAAACTATTCCCTGCGGTGGGCCTAGGACCACGCGCGGTGCGAGATGGTCAGCCGTAGTTTTCTTCGCTGTTCCCCAAGTTTCGGATGTGCCAGACTTTTATAGTGATATTGATTAGATAGTGAATGAATTAGTCGGAATGGACTCGCTGTTGTGATTATACAAAATGCTTTATCAATAGACGCTTTAGCCAATACATTAGACGATATTTTGAATACATTATCAGCATTAGTCTTAGATAAGATCAACATTACCACGTCTGTTCACGTTTTATCTGATGTTCAAGGAACCAATTACACTGTTTTGTAAGCTGTGTGTGTTTTTACTAAAATTTATTGTAAATATCCACCGTCTATTCTATTGGTTTGGGAAATCTTTTGAAATAAAGAAAACCATAATAATTAAAATATTGTTTGTTTAGTTTTCAAAGATTTCTCAAAGCAATGTTACAGTTTCATAATTTAAATAAATAGCTCATAGAACAATAGTCGTTTAGCGGTTTTGGATTCATTATCGCCATAGTTTAAAGGTTTTGACTGCATTAAGTAATGTAATAAATAAGATAACACAAAATTAGTTCTATTAGATTTATAAATATAACTTTGATCAGTAAAAATTACGATTTGATTTTATTACTAACTCTATGCCATGATACACGAAAAATATTTTAATGACCGCACAATTATAATACCTATTTTATGACGATACAAAGTTCTGAGCATATAGAGTTCATTCTTCTGTGCATTATTTGGTCGGTTTAACATCAAAAAACATGCTTAATTATTTTTACTGATCGAATTTGTATTTTAAAAAGATACACAGGATGTTAAGGAAAAACGTAAAATATCTCAGACACCTTACGCGTATTGTACCTATCTATAAATCTGTTACAATCTATAATTGACAAGTAAACTTCAATAATGACTTCATTTGAAGAAATCAATGTAAAAAGCCTTGCTTTATTGTATCGTTCTATATAAAAATTATTAGATTGATAATAGTATAGCCCAAATATTTAAAAAACATTTGTTTCTGATATTCCTGAGCAGTTTTACGGAATTTTCCTAACACATTAAATCAGTTCCTTTGTATTAACACTTACAAATATCAAAGTAACACTACTCGCCAGATATTTAGATGTAAAATTCGGACTAATAAATAACACATTGGACCTATAAACTCATAGACATGTAAAGATTTTAGTTAAATACAAAAAATAGTTTAACGTACAAGTTCTATATTAACTGTACCTATACACACTTTATTTAGGTTTATAGATAGATTGAATTGTTACTACCTGCCTATTGACATGTAGATGGTAAACATTTTTTTATAAGAATAGTTTAAGTACCTAAGGCTTTGTATAAGTAATAATATTGATGGCTGTCTAAATAGTGCCTAAAACACTACGAAAGTTTCGATAGTTCAGTTTTATTATCCTTATAACTTATGAATATGTAAATAGATAAAACTTAAAATTTGAGAGCATAATATTATTATTAAATATCTAAATTATGTAGTTGTATGAGATCGTGTGATGGGATCAATTTCTTTGTACATTTTAGTTTTAATGACTCACCTTGAAAATTTAGCTTAAGATGTTTATTTTTTAACTTTTCAGGCTGTATACAAATAGTACCTACGTTACTTTGTAGAGAAATCATGAGCAACAATTCTGCTAAAAATAGTACATCACATACTAAAGAGTACTATCTATTATAGAGATACCAATAGTAGCATAACACTGGCTTTTTCATTTTTGGACAGGTACAGAGCAAGTATTTATTTTTATCATCTGAATACACATCATTCGCGAAATTAATCTCTATCAATCCAAACATATTTGTGGGGGACTTGTAGCTCATGATTATACTTCATAATTTAATGTGCTATTCCCAAAATGTTTAGCATCTTAATTGTTTAGAAAAAAGGATAAATTTTTGCTATTGATTGATATGTTTCTTAAGTTTATATTTAGGTACTGGTGACGACAAGCAAATACCGAAACACCTAGAAAATCATTTAGCGGATTAATGTTTTGTATGAAAATTTATTTATGATAGGTATTATAACTATTAGGATTTTAAACGACACGTCGTATCGGTCAGTAGTAAAAATTTGGCTTTATTATTGGGTGCGTATTCTCTTAAGTGTTTAAATCAAAACTGAATTAATGAATGCAAAATGGACCAGTCATTAAAATATTCAAAATAAATCTGCACTTATTTGTATGAAAATTTTCTGTGCACATATAGTAACTATAAATTGAGCCAAAACGCACACTTTATAAGAGCACCAATAACTTAGTCGGACACTATATTACATAACAAAAGTTACCATGCCATTACAACTAATTTTATGCATGCATTTTTAATGCATTATTTCTGAAGGCCTATTCATAAAACTGAAAAACTTATCAATTGAAATAAAAAAAATATATTACCTAAAATATTTTAACACAATAATTTGACTTCTTCTACCTATCACTGTCGCAAAAATGTAGTTATTAATACACTATAAAAAATATTTTCAAATTAAAATTAATTCTGCGTTTTTTATATGTTTTAACAAAATTTTAACGATTTTTCTTTTTACATGGCGTGCTAGATAATCCGTTGATAATTATTTTTAAATAATGATAAGCTTAATATAATCCTAATACGCAGAACACCAATTAGATTAAATAAAAACATTAGTATTAAATAAAATAATAGATTTATATTATAGAAACCCTTGCATTGTATTGTATATTATCCTATCTTTGCTCTCTTCTTCTAAAATTTTACCCGTTGATTAAACTCCTTTTTACTCCCTAGTATTTAAAACTACCTCGTCATTTTATTATTACTATTATATACTACATAATATTACTGTCATTTAATGACAATCAATGAAACAGTTTCTCAACTATTTACTAACATAAGAAACACGAATTTACCATGCCTATGTTCTTAAGAATAAAATTATAGGGTCTGAAATAAATTCACATATTTGATAGGTTTGTTGAAATCAGGCTTTTATTAGATTTTGTTTTAAGTTTTTGGATTAGCGAGTGCAAAAATAATTTTAAGGAAAACCAAGCACTTCTCTGAAAAAAAAAAGTACGAACCATATAAATTTAAAACTGAAACTAACTAAAGTGTATTAAAGTTCTAGATAGCCCATGGTATCATACTTATGATTGTGATGGTAAAGATTCATCACCAAGTGATAAACAACTTTCACATTAAACCCTTTCTTTTTCAGTGGTTACTATTAATTAGTTTAGTTAATATATCAGACAGACAGATTATATCAGACATCAGACAAATTACTTATCAGACATCAGACAAATCACTTATCAGACATCAGACAAATCACTTATCAGACACCAGACAAATCGCTTATCTGACATCAGACAAATCACTTCACTTTATTAATCACACGCACAATCTTTTTAGTAGCGAAGAGTTTAAATCATCAAGAATAATAAATTATGTAATTACAAAGAGCCTTAATATTTGCTACAGTTGTTTCAGAATTTCATAATTTATCTATGCTTACCTACACCTGAAGCCTAATTTATTATTGGAAAATTTTATTCACCGTTAAATTTATAATAATTTACGTAGTCATTAAGTTATGCTTGATAGAATGATTGGTATTCACAAAATTGTTTTACTGCAAATATAAAATGTTTACGTTGTGTAAAATGGTTAAATTGTTAATGGTTAAATGTAAAATGGTTACGCTTATGAAATACCTATAAGTTGAACTTTGTTGGTTTACTTAATTTATTTGTAAATATTTTTTTTATTATTGCATGCGTCGATAATTTTGCTAAACTCAGCATACTAACTTTACATTGAAAACAACTTTTAAACTTTTATCACGTCAGAGTATGAGTATTGATGTTATTGTTTTATTTTTATTTTATGGTAGTATTAAAACAATTTTGTGAGTAACACGCGTCCTTAATTAAAATAAATTTCATAGTAAAATTTATTTGTAATAAGAATTGACCAAATGTTGTTAAGATTGATAAAAATGTAGATTTTGTAAATAAATGAAAAATCATTAAGACATTATTAATAAAAAAATAATTATAATGTAAATACCAGTTGTATTTGCGAATTTTAATGTACATAACTAATTGATTATAGTTCTAGTAAATTATTTTAAAAAAAATACGTTCAATTTTATTGTATTATTTTTTAGTTGAATGCGAACAAAAAGTTCTATGCGGTGCGTAAAACAAAAGAGAAACTTTTGTGATCATTGTTGAAAGTGTAACTTCGATTATATGAGCTGTAGTATTTTTCCACCTGTCTTTTATTTATCCCTAGTTATATAATAACAGGAGATTATATTCTTACTCAGAAAATATATTTGGAAAATGTGTCATTAACTCCATTGCAATAATTTAAATTTAAAAACGAGGCAAGCCGAAGAGAAAAATTAATCCAATCTAATGTAGAACTAAGCTTGACTCCAACTTACTATGAATATAATTATCAATTTTCATGATGATAGACCAAAGAGTTCAACAGTGAAAATACACGAGATCTTTTTATTCACCAAAGATAAAATAAAGGCTTAAGAGTTTAAACCATGAAACTGAACAACTTTCTCTATGGAACTTGACCTATGTACCTACCTGCCAGAAAAGCCATTTAAATTTCTTTGGTTAGTGTAAAATCTCGTTGTACCTGTAAGTTTTTCAAGGCAAATAACTTTTGCATATTATTATTAAGTATTAAACAAACATTCTAGAATCAAAGAAGTTTTATCCAATGTTTGCCTGTCTGAATTCCATAGGTAATGTTTTCCGACTCCACATGAGAAACAATACTAAACAGATGTAGTGAACAATATTATATTTAATAAGTAATGAATCATATATTTACATTAAATTACCAACAACATGCGTTAAATTCTTTAAGTAATGACTCAATTACAAAATGTGATTATAATTTATCAAAGCGATTAACATTTTTCTACAATTGCGTCAATAGTAACTTTGAGAGTAAAGTATTGATGGCTATTGAAATAAAATTTTGACTTATTAAATACTAGCTTTCCGCCCGCGGTTTCACCCGCGTAAAATGAGTTTTCCAGTGGAAATGAAGGTTTTCTCGCGGTGAAAAGTGGATCTTACCCAATATGTGTACTATGTTTCATCCCAATCCGTCTTGTGATGGTTGATACGGCATTAAGTAGGTAACAAACATCCAAACTTTTGCATTAATAATGATATTAGTAGGATTTTGTCTTATACTGTACCGCAGAATATATAATAGTACTACTTTACTCTACTCGTTACTTTACTCGTTAAATGCACGACGCTACCGGAGAGTACGGAAGTAAATGTATTTGAATAATAAAATGTTAGCTTTGTAGATCAAAGTGATTGAATGGGTAATACAAAGTAAAGTTTTTAAGCATGTATATATTTACATTTTTCAATAGTTAGTTACAGTAGTGACGCGGATATTTTCTAATTAGGTAGATACCCAACAATTTACAATGTAAATTCATCAGTTGGTATTTCTCAAAGGAACCTTGAATTATAATATCTACAGAACTATAAAATTATTATAATTTCAATCGAGCCAATGTCCGCCAAAGGATCCAGTTTAATTTTACCTGCTGCTTCTCCTTCTGGCGAAATACCATCAAGTCTCTTCATTGGTTCTTACTATTCAGTGAGATGTGATGTGAATGCTTTAGAGATCTTACTATAATTTCAACAGCAACTAGAAATTGACTAGGATTGCCTTAAAAGCATCGATCTTAACACATTCATTACTGAAAATACGTGACGAAATTGATTAAACAGTTGTGTTAGAGTGAGACGTTTTGCTGAAGTGTTCATACATATTTGCAACAAGTTAAAAATAAATAATTCGATCATCCTTTAAAAAAACTAATTGATTCTAAAATTAAAAACAGACATCATCTTCCTAGCCTTATCCCGTATGTTACGGGGTCGGCTACCTAATCTAGGGATTGAACGGGGGTTTTTACACCGAGCGACTGTCATCTGACCTCCGCAACCCAGAAGGGAAACCAGACCCTAGGCTTTTGCCGGGTTATAGTTACGAAACCCGTCCACCAACGAGCGCTTCTAAAATTAAAAATATAGGTACAGCAAAATAAAAAATAAAAGTCCATTCAAAGCTTTTCTTTTTGAAAGGAAGAGAGTCTTTTCTTTTTGAAAGGAAGAAGAGACTAGCTGACTGCAAAAATAAAGCGAATAAGTATTACGAGTAATAACTATTTTGCATCGCAAAGCCATTGGTCTCTCTCAAAGGGATTATTAATGAACGAGTTAATATTTCAATATTTCCAATGTGATAGTTTTAGCGAAGTAAATAAAGTTATTTAATATTTTACATGCGATGCATACCTACAGTCATCCGTCGACTTGAAAATTGGACTCCATAGTTTTATGAGTTTTTTCGTGGAAAAGACTAATTTCTTGTAGTTAAATTACAGTATATTATTATCACTTTCCAGCCACTATACTATCTCTATGCTTCAACAAAAATATTAATGTACAAAACTTTGCGGCGACGTGCAAGAAAGAACAAACAAACTGACACAATTTCAATATTATTATGAGTCTTTTATAATATTAGTATGAGTCTCTAGAAAAATAATGAAAATTTAAACTTCCTCTCTCAATATTTTTCAATGTCAACGTCAACATGAAGAGCTGTTGTCTGATGCATATTTCATATTGTGACTGAATCGAAATTGCATGAATTTGTTATTCTAGGTACTTTCTTTACCAATTCAAATGTAGGTATTACAGATCGGAAACGAGGAAGAATTTTATTTGATTTCCAATTTTTCCAAGTTAATCAGTAATACGGAATTTATCGAGATCTCGTACTTAGTCAATGTTCCTTGATTTAAGTTATTTGGTTCTATTTGAGTCTACTTATCTAATTTCTTTTTAATTTAGGTAATCAAATACAAAAGCGTTATAAGTTTACGTCATACCTACATATTTTTTAACAATAGGGTTTAAAAAATAGCTGCAAATCCCGACTCGAGCAGCTGACACCGTTTTGTAGAGCACGGCGGTTTTTATTTTCATATTTCGACCTGTTTCTTGAGGAAAGTTGTTCAGTTTCATGGGTAGGGACATACCCTAAAGTTTGGTCAGTCATTTTTTTTGTTTATCTTAAAGGTATTTTCCGATTCGAAGTGAAAGCCCTAGAAGTTCAGCAGCAAAACATTTGGTAATAAAATGAGACATACTTGACACTCGTAACTTATTTGCTTAAAAACTTCTCTCACTTGAAGTTCACATTGTGTAGAATAATAAATTCAAAACGACTCTATATTCGACACGTGTAGCTTTAATATCAATGATTCACTCTCAGTAATACTTTAACTGCACTGCAACTAGATAGGCCTTTACTCCTTTCGTTTAGCTCCTATGCCTGTTTAAGGTGTAGGTATTACCACCAGGTGTTAGAGTAGCTTCCCGAAAACTGATAGAGATTTCTCAGTCATCGAAACTGAATAGTTTTTACTCAACTATTCTTTCACGAAACGAAAAAAATATAACTTTCCCATACAGAATTACCAACTTAATCGGACAATTTGTATGGAAAAACCAATTTTCTTTCTTTCGTTTTATGAAACTAGTGAATGTTTTTATAAGGATTTTTCGCGTTACTAGTTCTATTAATCTATTTTCTTTATCATTATATCAGAGCTTACAGAATCATGATATCACGTTTTGATATACACAAAACGAGCAAAACTGTTTACTGGGATCCCCCACATAATAATCGTTAAGCTTTACAAGCAGAATTGAGGATATGGGACTGACGAAGGGATAATAATGTCGTTAACTTAATACGTTCTAGAACCTCATAATGAGGTCTGCAAGGCTAGAGGAAAATATAAAGTGGTTAAATTAGAAATAAGCTGCCTAAAAGGCCTACCTACAGTTTATATAACGAACACTTAATTAAATAAGTTCCTAACCTATATTATAATGTACCTCTATATAAAAATTTAGTTAAAAGAGATAAATTATAAATATTTTCAATACAATTTATTTTAATGCAACATAAATACTAAGTTCAGAAAGAGGTCTGATTTGAGATTGAAAAGTGACAGGATTGACAGCCCATTGCCTAAATTACAATACTTACACTGAAACCCTCGAACTCGAATCCCTTTGCTGACTTCTACAGCATGCACGAGAGAAACCTAATTGAGAGTTACAGATGAAATATGTGTGTAAAGAGAGCTGGCAATTATGTACCGACAAGAGCAACGCTCTTTTTATAGTGGTTAATAAATCCAATGAAGGAAATATTCCACGTACAAAGTTGATACCCTGTATTCAAGCGGTCTTTGAACTATAGCAAAATCTGATTTTTGTTTTTCTATTTAAAATTGGGCTTGATTTAAGCCTCATTCAAGTAAGTAGACATACGTCTCAATCTCAACCCTATTTATAACAATCTGTCTAGCCACATAGGCTTTACATTTTAAATGCGTTTACACCTTGAATCCTCAGCCACAGCCCTAGCTTATAAAATCACCTGATTATTTCATTCGGGTCGGAACTTTTATTTTATTGATAGGGTATTTAACCTGTTTTAATACCCATGACACATTAACAATTATATTTTAAATCAAATATCCATTATTAATAATAAATTGAGGTCTTCATTCTTTCCAAATCTTCCAATTAATACTTCAACAGACTACTTATTTACAACAGCCTTAACAGGTTCACTAACAGGATGTGAACCTTCAATGTACGGAGAGGGGTATCTGCCCTTACCAAGCTTATTATGAAAATTGACGCACACAGTATCTTGACAATATCTTGCATATTCACAGAAAAGGCTTCAGTCTAGGGTTGTTTATCCCTCAAGGTTTTTTTTAAGGACATTCTCGGGGAAAGGTTGTTGTGAAGGTTAACATCATTCAACAATGGAACCATAGAATAATCAAAACCGTCTATCAGATGCGTATCTTTATTTGTAACGCAAGGTGTCTATTAGAATTGTTTATAGCCAGTAATTAGTTGATAATTGTATTCTCAGATGCAACTAAACAATTCCTTGTTATCTTAACCAATCAGTTATTATATCTGTCTCACTTGGTGCAGATGTTTATTGTGTATTAAGTGTAAAAACGTGTAAAACTTTGTGAATGCAATGGCTAATGAATAGTTCTAGAGACATGAGAATGTATGTAAAAGTAAAATGTTCCTCCACTTGACAATGTAAGAAGCAAATGTAAAAGCAGTAAACTTTAGAACGCAACTTGATTAAGGTAAGTAAATTCTACACAATGTAACGTGTAATAAAATGTAATATGGTTTACTATTTCGTTTACTTTTTGGTTCCTACATTTGACGTTGGGTTGTAGTTCCATCAAATAGTGCTCAGAACGGGCTATGGCATTTCATCAAAGCCACAACGTGTTTTAGTTGCTTTTACAATTTTATATGTATACAATTTCACGAATTTCAGAGATTTGTAACCCAATTAGAATCTGTTCTTCACTTGTCTTGTCTTGTCTAGCCGTAAATGTGCCACTGCTGGGAAAAGGCCTCTCTCCGATTTCTCCACGACTCTCTATCCTGTGCTTCGTCCTGCCAGTCCTCGAAGCAGGCTTTGAGGACTATAAAATACCTACGTACCTAAAATAATTACTTTTTATTACTAGGTATCAAAATTAACATGTTATATAAGTGTCTTTTTTCCATTTAGGTAGGTAAGTACCTACTTGTTCTTATTTCTGTTCTCAAGCACCCATTTTATGTGACTGTAATATTGCCTTCTTTGTGCATTTTCAAATTAAGATTTTGCACACCAATAAGTAAGTACTTACTCGAAGTTCCTTTTGAAGTATGAATTAATATTCACTTTGGCTACACAATTAGTTTTAGTGGTTCATAAAATATATTATATATAAGGTTAATATCGTAGCCTTCTCACAATATAACGCGTAACAAAAAGGAAAATTAATAATGTCTTATAATTTATATTTGAAAATTTTACTTTACAATTTCGTTTCAAATCTCAGTGCATTATACCTATAAAAACACGTTGATTTCAATGTATGTTTCTCAGAGAAGGTTTTATGAATGAAAAGCTGAAAAAAATAGCTCCAGATTTTGTAGTCTTAAAATTAATATAAAATTAAAAGATAAATACAGAAAATTTTACAATTTTGTAGAAAATGGTCGAGTGTGCTACATTTAACAACACCATTTTATATAATCTTGACATTTTGTTGACAATGTTAATGTGTACCTAAATACATTTTCGTTGATTATGCCACAGAATATATTAGAAGATTAAACGCTAAATGCCCATTTAAAACTTCCATGTGTAAACTTGAGCAATCATCCTAAATATTACCTCACAAAGTTTTGGGAGTTACAGTTGTTTCATTCATAACACGTTTCCTGCCAACTAAAAAGTAATTTAAGTGAATTGAATAATTTAGTATATTTCAAACATTTATTTATCATTAAACTCAATCCTAGCATGATTTAACTAGACTTAAATATTTTGGACATATACCAATTTTACTGTCAGTATTTTACATTATCGCCAAGTAGGAAACAGATACCTACATATTTATTGGATCCTTACACGTCAATAAAATTGCTGTTCTTTCATAGTTGACAGTATTGAGTATCGGCAATTTCATATGTAAGGACCAATGTAACGATCAAAATGTTTGCTTGAAAATGCGGCAATCATTTAGGGATCTTTTACTCGTGGAACTATCTGGGCGGAATATTTGACCTAGGTATGTGATTTGGAATAGTTGCTACTTAAAAGATCAGTAACCTCTGTCAACCCTTATCAGAATAATTATGGTAGTTTATTGGGCTATAAACTTATTCGAATCGAAAGGAATAATACAATGTTTTTTTTTTATCTCGTTTAAATTGAGATTTTTGATTCAGGCAGCATATTATTTCGCAAAATACTTACCGATCTTATCTAAGTGCTGTTTTTCAAAATATAAGCACTAGAATATTACAACTTGAACATAAAATTGGACACAAAAAAGATTTAAAAAATGCACAGAATATTATGCACGATTTTTAATAAAATTAAACATTATATTCCGGCCAACTCTGATGAAATGCAAATTTTGAGAAAAGGTACTTAATTATTTTTTTCTCAACGTGTCGCTAGTAAAGCGGGTGGATGTAGGATAAAGCGTTTTAATACGACCTCAAAAAGACTTTGTTGTGTAGTTGTCAGCGCTTTTTTAAAATGTGTGAAGCTTCGGGATTTAACAGCGCGTTAAACCCTTATTTTAGGTTAAAACAAAAGAAGGGAGAAATGTTGCATAAGTTGCGTTGTCATGCAACGATGAAGGATTTTCTGTTTTATGAATAAAAAATATCTGAGGAACTTTTTGTATGTAAAAGACAATAATAGGTTACTACGCATTTTGATCTTCTTTAAAAAACATTACACTCTTCTATATAGTGAAATAACTACTTAACTAAATTCAATATTTTTACGTTCATAAAACTGATTTTATGTAATCCTGTTTGGGTTATATTTTTGCACCAAATCTCGAATAGCTTTCACGTTTTTTATCATGATAAAGTACAAAAGCCTTGGGACGTTTTTATATGGAAACATTATCAGTCAGGGGCAGATAAAATAAGCATTTATGACAGTGATTTGAATATTGTTGCTTAAAATAGACTTTCCCTTAAAACAAAACCAGAATTTCTTTATAAAAATGAAACATCTTAACAATAATGTAAAAATATTCTTACAAAACTAAAAAAAATATAGTTTGATTGATCGATCACTATTTATTGGAAATGTTGTTTTTTATCAATGTTAATTCATGTTTTACATAGGAACTTGTTCTATTTATTTGTATAACTTTATAAGCACTCGCAATTATTTTCACTCATTTTACTCTTTTAAACGGGTCTACCCTCGATACGTATTTAGGTAAAACAGGAATTACTTTTTATCCCGACGTTTCAACTCGGATGAATACGCGACCACGACTCGTGTAACAGAGGTGAAACGCCGGGTTAAAAGGTACCTAAGTACCTAATTTCTGTTTTATCTAAAAAGAGTATTATTTTTTTACATACATAGTTTTTAACATAGGTCACTAGAAAATGTAATCTTATATCTACCTATAGGAAGCAGTAAACCTCAGAAATTACAATTTTACACCTTTTGTTTTCATAAAATAGACCCCGATTCAGATGTTTACTTTTTTTTTCGCATTAACATGTTTGTTCAAAGAAAACTGACAACTTGATAGGTTTATTTTTTTTCTAGTATAAATCAGTGTGGTTTCCCACGATAGTTCTTGTATAATAATCCTAATTGTAAATAATAAGACAATAACGGCATATTAATGAAAATTATTGGAATGTTGTTTTTGCTATTTTAATGATAATTTCCTTTATAACCGAGCACGTGCACGTTTTTCTATAGAGTATTGTGATTTATAGAGCTAATAGCAACAATTAATTTGATTTAACTGAATATGTTTTCTAAGAATTCCTTACGTTCAAAGGTTACAAGTAGAAGGAAGCTTGTAACAATGTAATCGAAGGATTATTCATTTTCTAGCGCCTGACAATATTTTTTTCATTATTAAACGATAAACAAGTGTTATTCATATTGAATATTTGACACGGCTTACTTGTTTGTTGTGAGACAAGGCTTGTGCCTCGACGTTTCGACCATATACGATGGTCTTCCTCAGGAGCTCGGAGTTGACACACCACTGCACGTCAGGTCGGAGATCACACCTGTGATTTTTAGCAGTTTTCACTTTCAGAGACAGAGTATAAAATTTTTTTTCTTTCACAACAAACGTGCGTGTTGTTTCCGTTTTTTTGGTACTCGAGAACAAAATCTGAATCTAGATTCTTTAACGTATAAAAACTTAATTTTTAAGTATTATTATTATTTTGCACTAAAATAGGCATCACAGGATAAAATGAAACAAATAGTGCAGATCCGGATCGTTCAATTCGTTTATACTTAAAATAGGATTTACAATAAACTTGGTTTGAAACAACAGTAGTCGTCTGTCCAAACTAAATTCATTACACTCACGGAGATAGACTAGACATTCTTCTTAATTGCAACCCTCGAGGTCAACACCCTTTTGACAATTACAACTCATTTGGAGAGCAGATGCAAATGCTTCATTTAAATAGTCTTTCAAGATGTTAAGTATTCTATCTATGTAGATAGGTACCTACGTATACATTCTTTTTCAGAACCTGAGTATTTTATTGTTAAATAAAGTAGGTACCTATTTACTACAAGACGAATTATTTGACCAGTAAGTTCTTTTAATTCTTGTCCGAGTAGTGTTCGAATTTATTATTATAAAAAAAACCTATCCTTTATATACGGGGTGTAAGGGACAGCGCACCAGAAACTGATAGGGGTTGCTCAGTCAACGAAACTGAACAACTTTCTCCAGGAAATTCTTTCAGTAAATAAAAAAACATTGGCTCAACCATACAAAATAACCACCTCAATCAGGCAATTTGTATGGAAGAGCCAAATTTTTGATTCATTTCCTGAAAGAATTATCTGGTGAAAGTTGTTCAGTTTCGTTGACTGTGTACCTAACCCCGATCAATTTCTGGTACGCTGCCCATCCGGTATAAAGAACTAAATGTCTGCAATCAGTACTTACCTAATAACATCTGATTGATTGTAAATGTCAAGGCTAACTCGACGAATAAATAGTTGGTGTGACGTAAGAGAAAGCGGGTAGTCGATCATTAAATGCTGTGTGTCAGGGCTTCTCAAAGTAAAAATTGAGTAAAAAAACAGTATTCATCACTATTCAAAAATGTACTACCTATAGGTGCATTGTAACTTATTGCTACACAAAAAACAAAATATGCTTCTTTTTTTATAACTCTTTAGAAAGGTTAGTTTGTAATTAATAAATCCTGTAGAGCTACTGAATATATTTATACTTAACTCTTTTACTATTTTAAAGCTACATCGTTAAACCACGAAAAAATAAATATTCTGATAAAAGAGCCATGAATCTGGAAAGTTGTTGATATTTTTTTTATATTATAATATTTAATAATAGTTGTCGTTGGGTGTACTTCTATATAATGCATGCAGGCATGATAACCGCCGGCTAGTGGCACATTACTAATATTAAAGTTGTCTAAAAGGTCCTCTACGCGTAGGCTTTTGCCCCACGCACGCCTTTCAAAAGTCCGGGACTCAATAGTACCGAAATATGGTAAGACACTCATTATAATAAAAAGTTGAAACAGTAAAAAGCTCGAGAAGTTTGAGCAACCCTGCTTAGAGCCAAATAAACAGTAGCAGTAAGTAATGTTGGCCTCGAACCGAGCATAATCATTTACGAGTATCCTGATGAATCTTGTCACGTACCTATTTCTATTGATTATAGGGAACAAATTATATTTGGACAGATTAACTATGGTGAAGTTTTGTCACAGTAGGTAGGTATTAGTAGCAAAAATATTATGTCAATTCCGGAAGAGTCTTTGAATAAAATGTTAGCCATGGCAGTTAACTTGAACAGGATAGATATTTTTAAAAGCAGGCCAGTAGGTATTTATTTTTGCTAATACCCGTTAAAATAAATACCTACTTATATTTCACATTTTTTCATTTTATAACATTATGTGAAAACATATTACTTTTTAAAAACAAAATGGGTAGGCTACAGCAATTACGAAGATAACAAAATGTCTTAATAAAACTTAGTCTGTTACTTGGAAGCTGCGGACGATCTCAAGTTCAAATCGAGTTTTGCTTCTGAAACAGATATTAAAACTGTATTTTATCTATCTCCCATTAATATTTTTCTAAACTCATTTGGCCATCAATAAGACTGATTTTGTTTTAAGATTTACTTATATTATAAGCCGCAAAATTTTACTGCTGGACGGTCATATAGACCTCCTCCTATATAAAATTACCACCTCGATCGGACAATTTGCATGGGAAAGCTTTTTTTTTTAATTTCCTGTAAGAATTTCCTGGTGATACTGGTTCAGTTTCGTTGACTGAGCAACCCCCAGTTTGTAATTGTTTACATTATCGATGGCTGTATCGATAAAACATTCACAGCCTTGTAATATACAACTTTTGTTCACACACATAAATATTATCGGGTATTCGAATTTTATCTCGCTTAAGTCGCTAAAGCAATCGTAATGGCGTATTGAATTTAAATTTTGATTCCAATTTTATTATTTTAAATATGCATCGAATATTAATGCTTTATTATTTTGATATGAATACAAACATTAAAAATAAAACAAAATGGTGGTCATGCTTAAAAAGTAAGTATACATAAAAGTTGAAATTCCAAAAAATTTGGTAAATCAAAATATAAAATAAACCCAATACCTAATTTGTTATGATAATTAAGACGAAAAGTTTACGTGTGGCTCAAATAAGACCAATTTTTTGTTTTCAAATAATATTCTAATATGTAGATAGACTAGACTAGACACCCTATCATTCAGACAGTTGTTCAAATAAAGTACCTAGATAAATATTAGTCGACTAATTAGGGTAGACGAATTTCAGTTGAATTGTCTGTCAGGGGATAGATTTATTTGTACACAATACTATAACGATTTGCACAGCATAACATGATAACGTGCAAGCCGATAACCGACCCTAGTGTCAAAGATAAAAAAAAAATAGCACCAAGTTACTAGCATAGAACCTTGGACGAACCAAGCATTGAACCCATCCAGCATTTTATTGATAGGTATAAGAGTGATAATGCCTGTGTAGCTATACATATAGGGTAATCTGTTAGTACATTATGCAAAAAAGTTACATACAGTTACCTAATATGTATTGTACGATCATGGTTCGTCACCAATAAAAAAAACCGATCCGACACCGAACCGAAAAACAATAAGTAGGTACGTCTACTTACCCAAAATTCTCTAGAAATCAATAATAGCTTGAGGAAAGTCTTTGAGTGTGACATTGGTAATCCACGGGTGGTGTTTTGTCTACAACGTATTGATAATACCCAAGATAATACCTATTCGAGTTATTTGAGCAATAACAGTTTTTTGGGCATAAAAACGTCAATCGTTCAATTTCGGTCACGATCTTTATTGCTGATAGAAAAGCTTAGTTCAAATTATGTTGGAAAGCCTTCTGAAAAAAATAAATATAGATAGCACTTATGGGCGATTAATATTGTTTAAGTTGTAAATATAATAACTTATGTGCATAAGTACAGTTTGATAACTTGAACCGTGTAAACGTCAACTTTACCAATTTGAATACAAGTAGGAACTCCTAAATGCACTGTACTTACAACTTGAACAATGTAAACCCCCCATTTAGCAAAAGCTATCATCAGCTACGAAATAGATTTTGAAGGAACTGTTTCCAGAAAATCATTATAACCTATCAGTAAGAGTATCACTTACTAGGTCTGCTGTAAGAAATTTCTTTTAGGAATAAGCAGTGCCTGTTGTGTCTTAATTCTCTATGTTCTGTTCTGTAATTATTTCTGTGTACAATAAATGGTTAAATTAAATTAAATTAAGAGTATGTCTAAGCAACTCACTCATTATCAGAATATTTGAACGGATAAAACGCATTCATATTTAAGAAAAATAAATCATAATAAATAAGTAGTTTGTAAAGCTCGTGGAATATAAATTTTACTTTAGTTTGCCGCAAAAACTTTTCATAAAAATACAATAATTTATTTAATAGTTTTTGTTGTCTGTCCGTAGTATTAGAGCTTAATCTTTACCTGTTATGAATAGTTTGAATATTCAGATAAAATCTTACTCCTATTCAAAATATTTGCTTAAAACTTATTGTAGGTAGGTATTTTAATTGGTATTAAATGTTAAGCAATTTCATCCCTAATTATTCAAGAATCTCATGTTTCAATCAAAGAGATGAAGTTTTGAGATTAATAAGGGCCGGTATCTGACCATTGAAAATTTTCAAAAGATCTGTTTTGAATATTTCTTCCCAATTTTCTGTGCTATTACGAGAAACAACTAACAAATTTTCCTAAGTTTATTAATGATTACGATCTATTTTGAGTATTTAAAAACTGAAAAGTATTCACGAAGTACATAGCATAATTATACTTTTTAAAATCATTTTTTATGTTATTATTTTTTGTCATTATTTGTCAATTTAACTAAAGCAAAACAGCAACTTAAAAGATATTTTTGTAAATAAACAATAGCCTACATACCGAACATGAAAAAGTTTTTATTTGCACGACTCGACAAACAAATTCAGAAGAAATTTTCACACCAAATCACACTCAGGAAATTGAGCGAAATGCCAAAAAGAAATGTGCAAAGTTATTCATGATTTAACTTTGATGTTTAATATCACATGACTACTTTTCGTTTCTTTCCATATACATCTTAGATACCCAAAGGTCCTTTCTTTCAGATAAGTTTCCGGCTTGGTCAGTTTTTCAAAATTTATAACTTAAAGGGTGGAAATATTTCATCATCGAGATTTTCCTTGCTCTCTTGAAGTAAAGCCTTTTTTACTTTTCTTTTCATGTTACATTTAAGTCTGGTGTCACTTTGTCAAAAAGTTAAATTTATGGCATTAATCCCTTATTTAGCATGAACTAAGAACACAAATTCCTGAATCAATATTAATAAATAGGCCAGTGGTTATGATAATTATAATTTGTATAACCCTGTTGAAAATTGAAAATATAATAACGATATCAAAATTTGTTTAGATCGATTTATTTGTTGTCACAATACGGGTTAGTTATACATAATTTATTATGTGTTTTGCATACATTGTGGTTGTAATGAAAATGGCTGATTAGTATTCATAAACTAACATACATAGTTTAAACTTCCACTAGTTCCACACTTCCACTAGTTTAAACTTAGTTTTCAAATTTGGCATTGACTAAGTATATTGGGACAAGATTCGAAGGAGGAATAATTTGGTTTTAAATTAGTACTGATTTCGTTAACCACCATGATACCCAAGAAGATCATTTCATAGGACAACGGACCACGCAATGTACTCACGATAAATTGTATTTACTTACATACGGGGTGGTGTAAGGAACATAGGGATTACTCAGTCAACGAAACTGAACAGTTCACCAGGAAATTCATACAGGAAATTCAAAGTAAATTTGGCTTTTTCGTACAAATTGTCTGATTGAGGTGGTCTTTTTGTATGGGAAAATCATTAATTTTTCATTTCCTGAAAGAATTTCCTGGAGAAAGTTGTTCAGTTTCGTTGACTGAGCAACCCTATCTTCTTCTTCTGTCGTGTGGGTTTCGAGTCATTCGACCCGATGAACCCTGGTGTCAGAGTCCCCAAACCGCCTAATAGCACAGCTAATAGGCCTCTGACATGGTTTGGTTACTTTCTGGTACGCTGGCCCTTACAACCCGTAAAATTTGTTTGCAACTTGTAGTTTTATGACACTCAGGTTCATTCCGTATACGGAAGCTGATTTAAATAACAAAACAATATATCATTATCACTTTGCACATTTTAATTTAAATGCAAATGACCACTGCATCAAATAAATTTTATGTATGATTGGTAATTGCGTCAAATTTTTATTATGCTACCTTATGATTTATGTTCTTTTTTTTCCAAAGTAGAATATACATATATCGAACGGTGAAGACTTCTGGTAGTGATCTGTCTTATCCACAATATTATCTCCTTGTGGAACAGCTGAGGTACGAATATCCTATATAGGTATTTGGAAACTAGGTACATCCTATTAATACATAGCTCCTAGTAACAACCGGCAAACTTCGAAATTTCTTGTCTATAAGATTAAGATGTCATTTAGTCTAGAAATTTCGATCAATACAGTGACTTTCCTTTTGGATACTGTCCAAATCTAAAGGAATGTCATGGTTAAAGTTAGCAAGAATATACGAGTAGGTATCCGAATGGCGAGTCTGCATTACCGAGAATTCTTAAAGCAGATTTATGCCCTTGTTGACAAACGACTTTCACAAAAAAAAATTAGTAAAATATAAATTGACTCTCCTAGCTCTCTAAATTAGCAGTCCGATTTTAATTTTTTGTGGGATGTCCAAATATTTTTGTATTATTTAGTTATGACCAGACCAAAAGCAATAGTTGTCTGATATCACAAGGCACACCAACTAGGAAAACAGGTTTTAAATGTATAAGTAAAAGTTTTTTTTTTCCTTAAAATTAACATTTCTGTGTAATTAAATTAATTCTTACTAATAATGGTTTCTCATTCATTAAAACCAGCATCTTGTTACAAAGTATTCTTACAGGCAAAATCTTGGTCTTGAAAAAGTGAATCTGTTTAGGAATTAAAATCTTTTCAATTTAAGCTGGGTGCTACTTACTTTATAGAAATCAGGTATATACTGTACAAACATTAAGTGTTATGTTTTATTTTTTTTCCTTCGGTTTGATCCGGATTAAGCAGCTTAAGAAAAAAAAAATACCGTAACCTTTTCCAAAAAGAAAAAGCTGAAATATATTAAACTTTCCTACTTCCAGTAAGTACAATTTCATAACTTCTCAGTGCTAATTTTCAGTTTGAATTACAGGAGTTTAAATAAGCGAATCCAGCGTAATCGTAAATAAATTAACACTGAATTTCAAAATGAACATACCTACGGTAATGAAATGTAAAGTGACTAATTTCAGAAGTTTACCTCCGACAATTTTGACGGTACAACGTGCAAAATAGAATACTCGTAATAGGAACTCTACACTACATCAAGTCTAAAATTACATTCAGCAGCTAAACTTTGCTTTGCAAAGTGGCCACTTTTACCACAGCAATACAAAGCTTAGATACGCTTAATTGCTTAATATAATACAAACAAAGCTTAGATATAATTAAGTAAGTGTAAATTATGGTAATAAGATTAATAAAACGAAGAATCAGTTCATATTATGGCCGATTCATGAAATTGTTTGTATTTGAGATAGTTACAATTAATTTATTACAAAACGTGGCGCCACCCTCTTCTCTGTTGCCACTTTAAGACTGCGCCGAGGCACAGGTGAGCATTCATTTAAAGATATACGAAATATCGCCGAATAGTCAAATGACGTCTGCGGTTGCGCGTCGTGTGTGCGAAAATCGCGGTAAATCTAGTTTTTTTGTTCAAAATATACAATTACAAAAATAATTACATATTATACCTACTATAAACCTTGAGGTGATTATTACAGTTTTTTTTCTTTTTTAAAACTGTTTATTCTAGCCATAACAGGCCGATATCGACATAATAATCAAGAGAAAGAGGCAACTTTGTGATATTTTTCTATCGAGGAAAGTTCAAGTAATCGTGTTGCTAAGACATAGGTATACTAATTAGTTTGAATACTTAACTGTCTTACATATTCATCATAACTACCTCTTTATCATGAACGATACAGCACGCCTACAAAAATGTCGTAATTTCGTTTTGCTCACACGATGGGCCCAAGCTCGAAGCTCTATAAACGCAATTTAAACTTTTGTTTTTGCGATAATACTATATCAATAATAAGAGCAGGAAGTCGTTTATACACTAAAAGAGCAGGATCAACAAACTGAGCAGCCTTGAAACTGCCTTCACAAGATATAGGTAAATGTAGGTGCATTTTTATTTAGGTACTAAGCAAGATAAGACACTTAATTAATTATCAATCAAACAAGTCAAAGGTAAGTTTTTTGTTTTACTGTATTACTTAAGTTTTTTTCTTATTTCCTAATAAAGTTGCTGGATTTTATTTCACATGATAGGAAATAAGCTTAATCATTAAAAAAAAATTGTGCCGCTTAGTGCTTAAAATGACTAGCCTAGTTTTAAAATTAAATCTTTTTAGACTGATACCCGATTTTCATAACAAATATTTAGAACGAGTTTTATGAACTATGTCTAACTTTTCCTTTGATGGCCGCTTAACTCGTGTATAATGAATATTCATTAGTCAGGCCATTCATTTTATTAAAATTATTTTAGTTACTAACAAACGAGTACCAATTTTGCGTAAAAAAATATTTCTAAAACACAATAATTTTATGATGAGGAAAACTTTGTTTAAATGTGTGTGTTATGTTAGACAAAATCTCAAAGTTCGTTATAAATTACACATATCTAAGTAGACATGGCAGGCTTTAGTGAAGAAAAAAAATTATAAAAATTTCTGCGTCATAACACAGATACCTACAATTCTTACAAGCACAAAAAAAGCACTATATTTGGGTTAAGTTTGGTATTGAGGTAAAATAAAATAATTATGGTATAAATAGGTAGGTACATCCAATAATTATTATGATTAAGTAGGTACTCTAGTCTAACAAAATACATATAAATAAAACAAGAAAATGTATTACTGATTTTATTTTCCCATTGTATTGGTTTTTGATGCTCTGCCTACTCTGTTATAAGTAGATTAAATCGTAACTAATGTGATTGTAATATTTAAAACTTGATATCTATAGAACTCTTTCTATAGATAGAGATCGTCAACCCTACTCATCAGGCTTCAAATTAGAACGGAACCACCCGACCCGAAGTTGTGTCGGTGACAGTGAAATTAAATATGACGTGACCTACGTGCGTAAATATTACAGCACGACACGGTTCTTAATGGATGTGAGAGAGGGCGCTGCAGTCTAAGAACCGTAAAATCTCTAGACGCTGTCGTAAGTTTCTTGTTTTGCCACATTCATTTAAAGCGTGGTCGTACTATATCTGGTTGAGACGACAACTTGTAGAAATAAGCAATAATTACATGAATCTGACCCCCCTAACAAAAAAAAACGTCCAGATTTGTGATCAGCATTCTATTCTGTTCTGTTGTATTGATGTTCTAGATTTTAAAATACATTAACTTAGATACTACGTTAATCAATCGAATATTGACAAAGTTAGATATATTACAGTAAAAATGTTATGTTTCGATTTCATAATATAAGTAGGAAAATAGAGTAGTTCTCCTAACCCAATTTCAGTGACAGCAGATTATCTTACTGAGATGAATCATCTGCGCTGGACTTTTAGTTCGTTTGCGCAACACACAATGCACTCTCTATATTATAATTCTGTCGGTTTAGAAACTGTACCTATGATTGACATTGCTAAAATGGTTAGTTGATGTACTTG
Organism: Scrobipalpa atriplicella; assembly: GCA_029255725.1. Lineage (NCBI taxonomy): Eukaryota > Metazoa > Arthropoda > Insecta > Lepidoptera > Gelechiidae > Scrobipalpa > Scrobipalpa atriplicella. The sequence continues at coordinate 167,686 of JARACY010000018.1, forward strand.
CCGAATACTAAACATTTTTAACCTTCACCTTCTGTATCAACCACAGGTGATACAATACTATTGGATCTATTGTAATTGATAGCCTTTCAGAAAGAGATTTGAACCATAACATTACGGATTCGGTTATAACAATAAAATACAAAACGACCGGATAACTTGGACTACGGTGAATATACTTAACAATTACTGCAACATCATTTTGTACCTATATAGAAAAAGTTACATACATTCAAAAATTCCAAAGAAAATTTGAATCTTAGTTTTGTAAAAAAATATTAACTGAACTACAAGCCTATAGAATATTTTTTCTAAGCTTGTTACATCATGTTTATGTTCCATAACACTGACTGATAAAATAACTAATAGGATGCCTTGAAAATACCCTTTTCCCAACCGAGGAATAACAAAAAAAATATAGGCAAAATAAATCAGACAGGAACTGGGAAACGAAGGTTTATTGTCCTTTTTATTTGCTAATTTATCGAGTACCCGTATCACTCGTCCAATATAACTCAATGCGGAGTCCATGGTTTTATTCAAATTCCACTGCCATACTTCAACAAAGGTGACTAATAACATTGTTGTCGACAAAACAGGTGTTTTGTAGAAAAATTCTGACACAGCTGAGACAACGGTCAGGGTGCTGAGATGTGAACGTGAAACTTTCAGGCAGTTAGGTATCCTTCCACCGAAGCCGCAGTTGGTATTGAGAGCTCCAGTCGTGACGACGCGTGCATCTCGCTAGTTAGAAGCGCCGAGAGACAAAGTTGTCGAGAGTCGAAATACTGATTCTCTAGTTAAATTGCTGTACAAAGTCGGTGCAATTTGGAACAAATGTGCAAGTTGAAAGTTGTGTGCGATATAGCAGACGCCTAGTGAAGTTCGGATAGTTTTGGAACTTTTGCAACAAACATCTTCCGAGAAATAGGGTGAGTTTTGTTTGAAGTTTGTTGACAATTTGAAATATTATTTTAAGTTACACCATCATACTTGAAAAAAAATTATGAATCTTGAAGTGTGTTGGGTGTTAAGTATATGACGAGACAATATGATAATCTACCTAGGATTTAAAATTTGCGTTAAAGTAGATGCAATATTTTGAAACACTTTCACTTGCACCAACTTTTACTGACCCTGAAGATCTTTTTTCTTGGTACCCCCGCTTAGTTAGCTTTTTTTGGTAATCTAAAATAACGACAAAAAAATAAGAGCTCTATAAAAAAAGGTCAATTCAAACCATTTGGATTTTAACGCCTGCCCCGTATTTACTGGATAAAAGCGTAAACTACTTATAGGCAATGTTTGTGGGAAATATGTCTTCCAATTCCTTTGCAATAATTTATGAATACCATTCTTAGGCTATTATATAGATTCCCAGCTGTTATCTGACGAACAATGCCGCTTTTGTTAAAATCTGGAGTTATGATAAAGGCTCCAAAGCCTCATGATTATGACGTCCAGACACGACAAAGAAATGGGATGAAATTCTAGGCCTATGAAAACAATTTCCTTGACGAATGTCTTTGAATACCTAGAATGATTAAGATTGATGAAAAAGGGTGTTCAAAAACTAAATTACGTTGCCGGAAAAAGTATAAGTACTGCCTTAGGCATTATTTATGCTTGTTAACAAAAGTACCTGGACAAAGTTGTACCTATAGGTATTATAGGACGACTTTTAACTGACACTCTTCTGATACTTTAGGGTATCCATAAGTGGCGTTAATAAACACCTATTCCTAGGACACAATTATTGATCTAGACATAAAAAAAACCTTTTTTTCTTTCACATTCAAATGTTATTTTTATTTTATAAAAATGGTAGTTATAGTTTGATTTTATAGAGGACATAATAAAAACATAACCCTTCCTTGGCAGTCGGGTAAAAAGGAGTCTCTATTATAAAGTTACAATTTTTTTTATAGCTTACTGAATTTATTTAATTCCCCTGCCCACGCAATCTTAACAGTGAAATATTATGAGTATTAGCCTTAAGGGATGGTTTTATCCGCCATACCTACTAATTTTACTTCTTCCCTAAAAAGGTTAACCTGCAACAAGTTATACCCTACCTAGTGTATGTGAATTATTTAGTGGAATGGAGATGACATGGGTTTCGGTGTCTACCTACACAACGCAAGATGAATTGTGTCTTATCTCGTAATTTTGCAAACGTACGTAGCCCTTAGGGTTAATTCATACCGTAAAGCGATGCGACGAGACGCGGCGCGCAATTTTCATGAGCGTGATAATGATATAATAAATAGAACTAAGAAAACCGTATGCCGTCCGTGATTGGACCTGTTTAGACATTTTAAATGAATTAAAAGCGGGAAAGTCATTATGGAACTTTATTTATTATGCAAATTGGCAGAACTCGAAAGTACCTCGACACGTCGCGCTGCGCCGCACGATTCTGCATGACACTTCTTGGTACAACGAGATGCATCTTCAAGCATTTTACGCAGTCCCGTCGCATCGCATCCCGATGTGAGCGGACCCTTATTTTCGGACATGTAAAATACTACACAGTTGAAAATATCAAAAAGAACGAGAAGAGATATTGCAGTTCTTTGAACGTAGTATATTTTCAAGAAGTAACAAGTTTTATTCATTCAAGTCTAGTCAAATTGCTACTTGAAATGGAACTCGACTCTTCGCAGTCAGATGCTAAAGTTGGATCCGCGATTTTAAATTTGAAAAATGTATGTTGTAACTTGAGTCAAAAGTTTCCAAACGAAGAAGCCTTTCAAAGCTGTATAAAAATTGCAAAATATGCTTTAAAATTTCGAAAGAGTTAGAATACTTACACTTCAAAATATTCTTTTTATTTTTACTAAAACTGTTTACTTTTACAATTTGGTTTATTTGGTGGCTAAACTCCATCTACCTTTCGAATAAAATATTATAGCCAAGGGTGAAAGGCTGTTGTTTATATCGTACGTATTCTCGTGGGAGGACTATTATTCTCGTATTTCACTTGACTGCATACCTGACAGTGCGAAACAAAGTAGGGTAATGTGTTCATCAGCCTATGATGTTTTCTCCTTTGCCGAATTCTATATCTTATTCGACCAAGGTCGATTTTATTGATTCTTTCACCAGTGGGTTTGGTTTGTCTTGAAAATGATATAAAAGACATAATCGTAAGTACTAAGTAGGTAAACAAAATTTCATTCTACGACAACCAGACGCCGTAGGTATCGTTATTAACATTCAACATAGGTACAACATTGCGTAGCAGATTATCATTTTTGTATCGTTTGGCAAATCAACCACGCAATGAACTACGAATTGTCAGTATCAAATTGTCAGTTTTATTCAGATGCCGTATCGTTAAAAAAACAGTTGTAATGTCTTTTACGCATTATTTTTTTATCTGTTTACAGTTTATAAAATATGTTTGAGCGTATTATATTTCTTGGTCACCACAGTCGCTGCTTTTGATATACCTACCACGTTACAAATCACTCAACCAGCAAAGGAATTTTACTTTTAAATAAGCTTAGTACAAATTAACATCAATACTAGGTACAACCTTTGACGATAAGAAAAAAAGTAAAAACGAAAATCGAATAAAAAAATAAAATTTGGAAAATATGCGCCTGAAGATGCCTCAAAGGCTAATTTAATCTTTGAAAAAAGAAAATCAAGTAATATTTACGCTAAGCTCATGATTTAAAAAACCATTTCATATAGAGGTAGACAAGTGATCGTGCATTTTAAATGCATCCCTTGATCAATATACAAATAAAGTACCTAGAGGGAATTTTCTTGAGTCATAGGAACCATAATATATGAAACACTGTGCCCTATACTATAAGAAGAAGAGAACGTAAGGAGCATGGCATTTAGGAAGCGGTGCGGTGCCGGTGCGTCGCCGGCGCGCCGATTTTGTATGTAATTTACGTCTGCACAGCGCAGCTTGATTTGAAGTTTCTATACAATAACGAAGCAACGGCGACGCACCGGCACCGCACCGCTTCCTATTTTCCATGCGCCTAAGGAGAGAATAAAGCAGCATCATATACTTTATCATGATACAGCGTCACATTCGATACTTTGGATTTGGCCTTGAAGCTATTGCCAAGCATGCCACGCTTTCCGAGACTTAGCTTTTGAGCTCAATTTCCTTTGTGAGTTTCCTTATCTGAGCAGTGTTAATGTAGGAAGCTGGAATTTGGCACAAACCTTGACTTAGATTCTAATCAAGTCTGTGGTCAAGCATTAAGCTTAGGGGCATCTTGATTTCTGGACGTCACTTAGTGTTACCTTTTTTTATAGGTATCTGTGTAACAAAAGCAAATCAAAGGTCTTATCAGCCATTTTTCACTATTTCAATATTTTAGTCTTTCTCAGAAGAGTAGCTCGTTTTGTTTACCATTAAGGCTGTATTATAAACTAATAGCGAAAATATTAACCAAAAAAGAGTTTTAAGAATCTGTTGTGACAACAAAGAACATGTACCTAATTAACTCTTATGGTTTCCTAATGACTTACAGCAAGAAAGAACGTTACAAAACAGTACACAGTTTTCCACTGCCAGTAATGTGTAAGTGACGCCTTTGATGTAGCAGGCTTCTGTAGATTACGGTGACTGCTTGCATATAGACGGGTATGCTATTCAGTGTTCAGGTTTAAAAAGACAAAAAATAAAAAGAGTAACACTCAGTTCACTTACGGAACCCCGATTTTCTTTTCTTTTTAAACTCTGAATAGCGGTGTGCAAATGATGACCACCCCTCCCAACTAATATTTTTGATCGATCGTGAGCCTGAGCTCTAATATTCAATACCTATTAGACCAAAGCCTGCGTGGAGGGTGTGAGTGGTTTGAAAACCATTTAGTTAAAAGCATTTTTAGTACCCGAACTTCCATGACTGCAGATTTCAGAGAATTTTGTGGGATAATCCCACCTTCTCAGTTTCGGAATTGAAATTAGGAAGCATTAGAACGAATTGCCAGTAAAATTTAAATGATTGGTAATTTTTTTTTTATTGTAGGTACATTTTCCCTTTTAGTATAATGCAGAGCTATAGAAGTATCGTCTTGTATTAAGTTGGATCGGGGACTGTTTGTGCTTCCTTGAGAACAGAGTAGCAAAATTGTTTCCGATTCAATAAATCTTCTAGTGCAGCAGCTGTAAGATAAGGTTTAATACATACATACTATCACGCCTGTATCCTTTATGGGGTAGGCAGAGCATCAACAATCTAAACAAAGGTTGTTCCGCCACGTCTGAAAAGTTTCAGGGACATTCTATGTTTTTCTATCGCTCCAAGTCCAGCATGGAAGAAGGTTTAATATAAGGAAAGGAAATCATGAAAATAAAAATTTTACGCGCCGTGTTAGAATAGAATCGAAAGGTTACTTCTTAATTTCATTGTTGTCAGCGCTTTTTAAACAGGTTGGGACGTTTATCAGGTCTGATAATGGGCGCTTTTCCACTAGACGGCACGTCAACGGCAACGGCGACGGCACGGTATCGTCGACGATATCGTAGATGAGATAATGTATGAAAATCAATGAAATTATATGACACGCTTTTCCACTTGACGGCACGGCACCGTCACGGCATGTCATCGATTCCCATAGATGTCGTCTAGTGGAAAAATCGTAGTTGCAAAAATCTTGACTTAACTTATATAAGTCTACACGTTCTATGTCATTTTCTATAATGACCATAAGAAAACAGGACGAGAAAACGGGACGTTAATAATTTTAGTCAAGATTTAGATCGTACCCTCAATGAATCGATAGCAATGTGTCTTTAATATTCAATCAACGAGTATGTGCCAAATTCCAATTGCATTATAACATTAAAGTTTGTTTACAATCCGTTTGTGTATTAGATGAAAAGTTCTCCCAAGGCCTCCGCCGCCACATTGTTAAGAAATTATTCAAAATAACTCAACAAACAAACAAACTTTACGTTCATTACTGCGTTCGTTCCGCACTTAGGTATGTTCCAAATTTTGTTCTCTGTACGTAAAGACGTCGTCAACATAGGCATTTGAAAAGTTAACATGGAAATGTATCATCTCGAATTTCATGCGTATTTCAGAAATAAAATTTATTCATAAGGAAAAAAATACATACCTTTCAAGAAGGCTTGTTTTGTGATTTAAAAATAAACCAAATGTAGGTATTATTGGACTACCTCCCATTCGAGAAGAGGGCTTCATTTGAAAAGGGGGCTAGATTTTTTTTAAACTGTATTGAGTAAGGGTATATCAGTAAGCAGATCTTTCAAAATTAAATATGATACAGTCTTTAGTCGTTGCTGTTTATGATCATATTTAAAACTTTGACGGAAAGTGTAGTTTGCGAAATATTTAGGAAGAATCGTTTCAATAAACTTTATTATCTGTCAAGGTGAAATGATCCTTGTAGCCGTCCTATAAGGTTTCAATATTTTTTTTAACTATACGGAACCCTACACATGGGCGTTTCCGACACGCTTTAGGCCGTTTTTTTTTTAAGTTGTTGAAAGGTACAGAAATAGTTTGAATATTGGCTTAGCAAATGGCATCCAGCCTAATGGACCCAGAGCTTTGTCAGTCTATAGGTTTACAGTTGCTAATAGGCTGAGAGTCCATTGCCTAAATTGCAATTCACTGAAACCATCGAATCCTTTAACCGGTTTTTACAGCATACCCTGGATTAAATGCAGCTGGCACATTCTACGTTTTTCTATCACTCCCTGCCCAGCATGGAAGATTCCACGTGTAATTAACTAAGTAACTGGGCTTTGAAAATTGAAAACTGAATGTGATTTTTTACAAAATGAAAATAAAGACATGCACACACACATACCTTCACACACCTTCGCCTACTTTACTAGTTTTAAGTATTGTAGAAACTATTTGTTCCAATGTCTTTATTTTCAACATTATTATATATGCCTTAAATAATTTGTTGAATATTGAATGTTTGATAATATTTAAGACAATGATGCTTACTCGAGTAACCATAATACCTACTCCTACTATAAAAGGATCCTTTAATCTTTGATAATTGTATGAAGACCTTTTACCGTGCATATTAACAAGTCAAAGTACCTTAATAGTGTATGAAGATCCTAGATATTCAACCTTAAGCTAAGACCTTAAGGCTCCAATTACTTAGTACGAGTTACCTTTTAGTAACTTCCTCAATTATAACTTCAAAGTTGTTTTACCTGCCGCAGTGTGGAAGCTCAAATAGTGCAAAAAATAGCGACGTCTTACATTAATACAAGGTGTAAACTTAACATTTGGCGCAATAAGTATGTATTAGAACAGTAGTTGTTTTTTTTTTCTCACAAAAGTATACACAATTTTGTTCAAAAACATCCGTATCATAACGGCCATTTTATATTTAAAATATTGTATGTTTTTGTTCGGCTCACATGCGTGAATTTTCAGAAATTAATATGCAACTTTGTAAAACGGAATAAAGTCATGCTACATTTGAACTTTTGCTATCCCTATCAGTATTAAAAAACTTTACAATAAACTCATGCTCTACTTTTATTCGTGTATTTATTTATTTTTTACTAAAAGGCTTACAAAAAAAAGTGCCTCATAGCATAAATCTAAGTAAGTAGTCCGTATATAATGACAATTATTTCCAATTTTAATATACCAGGGCGCCAATTCTCGCGACATAGTTTTAATTCTAATTCATAGTAGCGCTGTCACTATCTTAGCTTTAACTTAAGAACAGAATAGCAAATAAACACATGACTTTGACATTTCTAATCTGACGTAAGACTGCTTATTTGACGTAAACTAAGAGAGCATGTTCTATACTCAGTTCTTATTTAAAGCGTCTTACGTCAAATTAGGAATGTCAAAAACATTTATTTATTTGCTATCCTGTTCTTATGTCAAAGTTAAGAAAGAGACAGCGCTACTAAGAATTAGAATTAAAATTATGTCACGAGAATTGACGCCAATATGAACTAATATTATAACTTTAGAAAAAATCTAAAATATACAGGAATTTGACTATAGGTATGGTATACTCAAAATAATACCCTTCCTAATGTGCGTCATCTCAATTTACAAATAATCGTTTTATTGTTCTTTCAATGTAAACAGTTGTTATTATGTTATTGAGCCTTTGCTTCAATCGTGAAGACAAAATAACATTAAACTCTTAAAGTAACTCTTCGTCCGGAGTATCAAAATGTTTGAGATTCGATTAAAACAAAATAATAGATACATAGGTTCATGTTACTGGAAGCAATAAAAACATGGTAGTACCAGTTTTTTTTAGCATACTAAGCAGACTAGCATACTAAGGAAGCCTATAGAGAACCCTGATCCATTGAGGCAATGTAGGCGTTGATGACTATATAAGAAAAGGAATGCCTGCGATAACGGGTGTATTTTGTACATCGAAGAGGTATAACTTACTAAGCATGCTAAAAGAGTTTTATAAAGTAGGTAGGTGCACTAAGTAACTCTTTAATATTAATTAAACGATCAAAGAATATCCTTTTCGGTCTGTTCTTATCTAATGTTTGATCTGACTATTAGTTTCTCAGTGTGTGTGCGTTCCATAATTATTATCCAATCATATCGAACTATCATTTTTGTTATAAATCGTCTATTGTACTTCTAATTTGGTTGGGTTTGTTATTATGTAAGTAGTTGTTTTGGGAAAATGTGAAAGGTAGTATTTAAGCTGTAATTCCCCGTACAAGACAAACTCGATGAAAATTATAGAAGCTTTGTGTGGGATTTAAACTCACGAGCTTCGGTAGACTGTGCCACGCCGTATTTGTTTTAGTCTGGATGTTTTTATATGTAAATCTATTTATTTTGACGACGGTTTTTGGATAATATTTTCAATACCTAATTTTGTCTATATCGAATATAAAATAAAACTATTTAGTTACCTATTATTATTTTTTTTGCAAATCATTTTACCGCAGAAAATTACCATATTTCAACCGCAAATCTCTCGGAAAAGTTAGAATTTATTTAAAATATAGATATCCTAACATGAACCACAGTGTGAATAAAAATATGATTTAATATAGCCACTTGAACGGCCATTGTAGTCATATCTTGAAAAATATAAATTCAGGGCCTCTTGACAGTGTTATTTATCTCTTTACACACCACAGACTTTATTTTTGTGAAAATCACGAAACCTCTGAAGTGTATAAAGCAAGCAAGTTTTTTCATTCTGCTGTAAAAGAAAATATTTAGATTTTTGCGTGCAATGTTTACATGCGATATTTTTACAAATCAGTACCTATTGAACCTTTTTTTCGACTGTTACCTATTTTTGACTAGATTAAGCCGAGAATAAAGCAAACAGACTCAAAACATTGATATTTGGCGGTTTTTGGACACGCAACGTACCCAAGTTAAAGCGGAATCTACGCTAATCTATGTCTGTGTTTTACACGTAGTAGGTAGTAGTTATATTCGCTGGCTGGCAACACGAAAAATATTTATGGGTATTAGAGAATAAAAGTGACACTGTTGAATTGTTTGCAAAAGATGGATTATCACAGTGTTGAACGATTTTTGTATTATGTCGATATTTTTATTGTACTTATCACAGTGTTTAGAAATAGTCAGATTTATGCTGAACTATAGGTAAACTTCTTTAAACATCTATCATCAAACATGATGGTTTGTGAAATACTAAAAGATTTAATTTTCTTTAAGTAGCTTCTACGCTGGGTATGCGAAAGCTACCTATTTACTAAGGTAGCTTCATAATAAGTATGGCCTTGGATTGACGAAGTTATAATCAAGGGTGCGCATTTGCGTCACACAAGTTGCGTATGTTTCAATTACTATACCTAATTGCTTTGCGATAATAATATGTTCATCGATACTCTTGGCTTCAAATTTAACACCACTAGTCTCATTTTTATAAAATAACTCTCAAGAATGTTGATTTATTTTTTTAATGTTATTTTGTTTTTTTTTTATGTTTAAAAAGTTTTTATCTCAATAAAAATTACATTGGTTTGGAGTAATTAATGTTATCATTAAGTTAAAGACCTACCTACATTTTTATAACTTGTCATTTTATGCGAACCCTTCTCATTAATAATTAAGACCCTCGTTATACAATTCTTTTTATTAATGAGATGCTTTTCAAGCTTTTATTTAGAGTACTAATTAACCTTTGAATTCTGAGGTCAGAATGTTGAGGACCACTCTGAGGACCTACAGATCTTTTTATGGTTTTGTACGGTCAGCAAATGCGATTGCTGTACAGGGCCGCTCGAAACAGATGAAATTGATTCACAAAATTATGGATTTGAATGAAATTACGTATAATTATTAAACTAATTGAAATTAAAATCACACAAATTTTCATCATTAATAACATCCTGGAATAACTTCATCCGTTTCGAGCGGGCCTGCACAGATATTTTCTTTGCTGACTGTACCTAAGAATCCTAATTTCCTTAGTTTTGCTATTTCTGTGCTATTATTTTTGCATTGTATATGTTTAAATTTATTTAACAATCAAATAAAAATAAATTTAAAATTTAGGTCATAAAATTTTTTGTTATTCATTTTTTACGCCATAGTCAAATTCCCATTGTACAAGTAATTGTATAAAGGTACGTATGCATATTGTGCGCAAGTTACTTGAATAAAGAACCTCATTTCAGTACTTACATTTACTTAAAACAACTCGCAAGAGACAGCTGCTCTTACAAGTTAGAAACTACTTACATTCAACTTGCAGGCTTGAATACCCACATGTTCACTCTTCTACTATTCAAGTACTATACAACTTAGCAACTTTAAAATATGAAAGGAAGAAAAACTACTTTTTGACATTGAAAACAAACCAGGAAATAAATATTTATTTTCACATTGTACTTTGACCATAGCAATCTACGCTTACCGAATTGAACCATTATACAGAGAGGTATGTTTGAAATTCTAAGGGCTTGTTTGGACTATGAAACTTAACAACTTTAACATAGGTTAAAATATAAAAGAACGTGCTCCCGTACAAAATGATGACTATCGTACAGATACCACTTTTTGCAGCTTTAGGAAGTCCAAATTGTTTCTATATTTCAACCTATGTTCCATACAGAGAAAAAAATTCAGTTTCATGGTCTAAAAAACCCTTACATATTTTTGAATATAATGTAATATCTGGATGTATTATGCTTAGACCGTGTTATGCTCATGCTAAAACCACTCGGTGAAATTAATGGTCTACAAAAACCTAACGTTTAGTGTGACGTATACTTACTTAGTGCCTATTTTATCAAGCTATTTTAAGGGCACGGGCCAAGAAAACGTGTTTTTTTTAGCAGTCTATTACCTACCTACATTGAAGATATGGGGCTAACCTATGTGAAATAAATTAAGAGTGGCAGTCCATTTTCTCATAAGAAAATACTTTATCTTGTACAAGAAAATCCAATAAAATTGTAGAGCCATGAGGTACACGAAAGGTTCAAATTCATTTAGGTAAAATTATTTAGAAATCACACAGTACCTTAGAGGATACAGGCGTGAAAGCTATAATAATGTATTTTCCCATTCTAAGGGTTCGCACTGGAAAGCGACCCAACGCGACGGAATAGTTCTTTTAATGAAATGTCTATCTTTTTGAATTGTAAATAAAGTCCTATCAGTCATATCACGTGAACATTTAGCTAGAAATCATAATAAGGCATTGAACTAGGTAATTACAGGTAAGAAGTAAATTAATGGGACATTTTCTCACTATTATACCTAACTACCGTGTACCTTTTCCTCCTTTGTAGGTTTGTAATGAATGAATGAAAGATCTTTATATAAGAATCAAGATTATTTTATATAGGTGGGTATAGGTGGGGTTAACAAATTAAATGATCATCTTAATACTTACAGATTTGATTTTGTGTTCCTTGTTTTTCATATCTTACATTTCAAGTTTTTATTTTATTTTCGCCCATTTTTTAGGATAGAGAACAGCTATCAAATTATAAATATACAAACTAGTACCTACAATATTTCATTAAAACTAATTCATAAGTAAAGTTCAGTAGAGATACCCTATTATCACAGATAACTTATGAGCGCGGCGGGGCGCCCTATTATTAAATACCTTCATCTCCTAATTGAACATTTTGATATTTGGAAATGTTTCGAGAAATAACGAGTGCTGATACAAAACCTTCTGCGGTTCTACCAAAACGAAACAAACCCTTTACCTAATACCAAATACCTACCTTGTTTAATACTCCCATAACGGACCGTTTTTATTTTAACAATCTCCAATAAGGGTATAGGCAGTACGTCAACGACCTAAACAAAGGTCATTCCGCCATGTCCGACAAGTTTTGAAGGTTATTTTGGATGGATCTGTATATTGCTGTAGTGAGAGGTTGTCAGCCCATCGCCTAAATTACAATACACTGACACCCTCGTATTCCTTAGCTGATTTTTACAGCATGACCGGGAGAAAAAGCAGCTGGAACATGTTTTTCTACAGCTCCCAGTCTAGATGGAAGCAACCACAAAAGTCCCGTATTCTTAAAAGTTTCCTTATTAATGTTTTTGTAATTTAACTCCGCTTTGTTAACATGAAATTGAGTAACTTTGAAACTTAAACATGTGCATTTGCATTTAATTTCATGCGGGCGGGAAGCCGGTGCACTTATCTAATTGCATTACTTACCATAAAAAATTAAATCACTCGTGTAACTTACTTATTGTGGTTTTACTCAATTTGGCATTCGGGTTGTAAACACTGGTTATATCAACTGCGAGAGTATAAGATTTGCTGCAGACTTCATAAAAGTCATCCATATGACCTCAGACGACAATATTTTCTTGAACTAGGTTAAACGAACCTGCAAGAAGGGATAATACAGCAAGCTGTCGTAGTTTAAATGGAGCGGCAACGAGTGTTTTCGGCGAACCATGCTATCGGCAAAATCATTGTTTCGTATAAAACTACCCAAGAGAAGGTTTCGTGCTGAGATGGATTTTCTTCGGTGATGGCGGTTAAATACGTGTCAAGAGTGCAGGAGGAATTCAAGCGCCAAAATGTGCATTAGACTGAGCAATTTTTACGGCATAGGTAAAGGAGCATTTACACGATGACAAGTACAGTGGTACCTAGGTAAGTAGTAAGTAAGTAGGTCAACTCGCCTCTCACTTACACTGAAAAAAAAAAGAAGTTTTTCTAAAAGTAACCAAACTTTTGACTAACTGTTTACTAAAGTTTGCAAGTCACTGTGACTTGCAAACTATTTATGTTAATAATAACAAAACTAAGTTTTGCTAACTGCTAAATATTTTCTAAATTATGATCAAAGTCTGGTTACTTAAAAAAAAAGTTTGGTAATTTTTAAATAGCTCAACTAGTTTTCCTAATTATTTTTTCAGTGTACCCGCCTTGCTAAGATCTTAACTCTCTGTCACTCGCAACTTAACTTGCGATTGTAGGTACTTGTCGAAATGCTCGAACTTCACCTTAACGAATTTAGCATGCATGTATGTGTGATAGAGTCCCATTGCATTATTGAAAATGTAGCTAGTAACAAACAGGTATTTCTTGGGAATTTTTTTGTCTTTTTCTCTTCAAGGTTTGTCTTTTCCTAAGAGATGCTGATCAGTTACATGAATTATTCACAGTTCACCAAAACAACGTAACGAACAAACCCCACGAGATATTTCGAATACAATTTCGAATTTATTCGTTCTACTATAGAGTAAACAAAATTGGTAACTAAGTATGAAGGCTAACTCGTGTGATGGAATATCAATGTTTGGAAAAAAATCCGCAAAAATAGCAAATATTGGCAGATACGCGAATGCATTACCTATGCATTTTAACATTGACACAATTATGTAACAACATTTTGATAAGTGTTATTTAATATTACAGATACCGTAATACCAATTATTGTTCCGTACATGTTCCATTTCAGTGAAACTACTTAGTTAAATACCGAGTTATTAAAAATAATATCATTGAACATCTAAATATAGATACCAAAATTTTACACAGGTGGGATTTGAACCCATGATCATCGTTGAACCGAGCCGCTGTTCTAACCGCTGAGCTACCGTGCATTCAAATAAAATTTTTGGTATCTCTAATTGGCTGATGTAAAAACATTGAAATGTCAATAATTGAAACAAAAATATCATTGAAGTTATTTTAAATTTTGTGTTAAATTCAAAAGGTAAGAGTTCTGTTATTTTATTTCTTATTACATCAAACATAATTTAAGATATAAAAAGAAAAAGATTCACTATGCTCAATGTTAAGCCTAAGTATTTAACAATATTATATAGATTTACATAAAAGAAGCGTAGGTTGTAGTTTTAGTACCTAGGTTGTTTTGTCTTGATTACAAAAAGAACCACAAAATAAAGCCCTTTTGATTCGAATAAAATAGAATTCTGATACGAAATAGAATATTCTTTGAAATACCTAATTTTAATTTATATTAAATAATAAATTAAACAAGGGTTTCGGCTATATTGAGATAAAAATGCCTTTATAAGAGTTTATGAAACTTACGGAAATAGATATCAAGTATCAAGTCGTGGTCCACTTCTATTTTATGGATAGCTTTTAATATATTTTTAATGTAATTTTCTTAATATCATCTCCTAACTGGTAGGTACCTGTTTTTTCGAAAATGGAATGCTCACTTAATATTTATTTAGGTACTTACGATACCAATATATTTAGCTACTTCCGCACGAGTAACATGAGTAAAGGAATTATGGTGTGCATCTTATGGACTTCCGCAAAATAATACTTGATTCTATTAGTATGCTTACCTACCAAACATAATGATTATATTTTTATTCGCATAAAATAATATTTTTTGGTGAAAGTACAGAATAAGGTGTAGTTAAGTGGGTAGTTAATTTATCAACAATTTGTGTAAAAATATCAGAAACAGAGGTCAAAATAATTAAATATTTTGAATGTAAAGAAAAAATTATGTACCTGAGTTGTCAATGGGGTTAGCTGCTCGAGTAATTTTGTTTGGAGGGGTCAAAACTGTATTTTTCATAGTTTCAGATTTCAACGTTCTTTGACGAAAATTGATAAATTTCATGGGTAGGTTGAAACTACCCTAAAATACAGTCCATTACAAACTCGAAATAAATTCCCGATATCGACAAGTCATGTCTATAAAGCAGTTGTAGTACCGCTCATGCCGTGCTCTTTATGACACCTAATACTCATTTTACGAGTGAACAGTGAGAAATAAACTCGATCCGCTGACTTTACGGAGCGAATCTGACTGAATACAGCGAAACAAGACCATTCGCTTTTAAATTACCTACAACGCTTTTAGAATACTTTGCATGTTTGTATTTTTCAGCTCTTATGTCACAAGACTCTTCGTTAAATTAGAAAAAAAACAGAATTCTAGTTTAGGCTTAAGGTGATCGGTATAGAGTCAAAATCAAAGCAGCTTGCTTTAAAATCACTAGATTACCTGTACACCGACGGAATACATCAGGCAGCTAGCTACTGCTGAGCACTTAGCGCTCAATCAATACCTCAAAAATGGTTGCAACTAAAAAGTTACCTAGACGTCTCATCGATGCACCCAAAGCCTGGAGTTTCTTTGCCCAGAGAATAAATTTGGCCATTCAGAACGGCGATGCGTCACAAAGACGTCACATCGAGGCAAGGTTCCCAGAAAGCTGGCATTCTGGGTACCCTCCCCGAACTTGGACGAAATTTTCTATTTATAAATCTGAACTGTAACTAACCTTTTGTAATTCTAACTTCAAATAAGCTTGAAGATTCTCTAGCTTGTTTTAAAAGCTAATTTATGCGAAGCTATTACGACTAAATAATCATAGAGATAGTAGGTAATCATTGTTAAAAAAAACATGATATACATAATTATTAGTTAAATTGGCATGATGGTTATTATGGGCTTAATAACCAGTACCTCATTTTATTTGATAATTCGTTGTAACGTTATGGTGCGTTTTCACTGATAGAATTTGCCTGTAATGATTTAGTGTGAACTCCAAAAATGCTCGCACTAGTGAGGACGCACCTTAATAGTTGTTTACTAGTGACAAAAGTATCGTATAGACAAAAAAATAAAAGGATTTTACACAAACGTCACGCGCAATCATCATCACAAAACATTTCTTTAGCACCTATAATGACACTTTTTGTATGTTTCAAAAATAAAACGGCAATAGATACCTACTGCGTATTTTTTTTACTCTGTCTTATTTTTAGTTATTATTTTTATGAATGGCAAGCGATTACGATTGGAGGTTGTTTATGAATCAGAATAGCACTAGGCCTGGTAAGACTGGTAACAATTTTAAAGATTGTGTATATCTGTTTAGATTTAATGAATTGTTACCGTTTGATGTACCTATCTACCTACAGTCATGATAACTCACGATCTAGAGAACTACATCGTTGAAGAGGAAGAAAAAAAAATTACGATAGATCATCCCTCCTACATTTTCTCCAATACGGAATTCAAAACTCTAAAGTTTAAAAGCAAGAGTAAATTGATATCTCGTGTACCAGGCTTGCAACTTTGATGACTTATCTCCGCTAGACTTAAGCCAATCTGAGGGAAACCTCCAGAATAATTAATAAGTGGGCAGTTGTTTTATGCCACCTTGTAAATATTGTTTAGGGATTTAAAACCAAGAAGCATAATATACGTGAGACTCTTTGACAATATTTATTGAAAGTAAAGTTTTACTATAGAGCTACACAGTGCCAGTGGTATTCCCAAATTAGGTACCTATTTTCATTTTTATTATCAGGTAAATATAATAAAAACCAGGTGTGAAAGGAATTCCTTAAACAAAAAGTGTATGCGTTTAACATGACGTGTCATGAATTCAGGATGATGTGAAAATAGATTATTTAAATTCTGTGAATCTAGCTCTGCTTCGAACAAAATCCCTCTTTAAATGACGAATGTTATTACTTAAATGTATTTAATAATCTCAATTACACGTAGACAACAATTACGTCATTGTCAGGATTCACGGAAACGCCGTTTTATGAGGTCTGTATCGCTCTTCTTACTCCGTTATGAAGGAAGACGTGACCGGATATATTAAAATGTCTTATCGTATAATGTCGAATCCTAACTAGTGCAAAAAATATAACCAGATCTTCAACTTAGTTTGATTGAGGTAACCCTCTACCTATAGTGTTTCAATTAGCTAACCAAACATTGGTGGTTACTCAATTGGTTGTAACTTTACACATTAATGGGCAAGGGTTACTAAATAGACCGAATAGATTGACCCTGGTCTACTTATATTTATTAGTAGTAGCGTGTATTATTAATGTCTCTATGCTATTAAAAGTTGTGTATAAAATACATAATATACAATGATGATGAAAACATACTTATTTAAAGTAAAAACTTCTCTTTTTTTTATGAATTCAAACAAAACTACGAGGTACAATTATTAATGTTGTAACGATACGCCTTCATGTTTAGGCGCATCATCACTCCACAAATATAATATTTCCTATAAATAGTTTGATTGGATAAAAATTATCTATTCGTTAAATTATAATTCATCAAAATCGATTTAAGACATTTTGAATTTTGCGCCATTTCAGACGAAATCGCATCTGAGCTCTTATTGGTCAGACAGTTGTATGACCGCCCCGCGAGAAGAGAATCTGCAAAATAAACAAAAGTTTACATACTTTCAGATTAATAATTAGTTGAATATTGTTCGAAAAATAACGATCATGTTCATAAATGAAAATAAACTTGAATATAGTATTTTGATTATTCAAATATGAACCAATAGCATTCAGAAATAAACTTGCTATTTTGTTAATTATATCGCTTGTTAATCCATTTAATATAAATATTGACCATTATAAAATACGGTATAAATATTTGTCAAATTATAATAAACATCAAATACCATTAACATCAAAACGAAACAAAAATAATGTAAATCAAATGACTGACAAGTTCATTCATCACTGTCTGTAAGGATTACAGTGCCTCTCCGTGTTTATGGTGTATTGAGTGTGGCGAAAAAAGGAACTAACTAGACCGTCAAGATCATACAATATAAAACTCCTTGTTCCATGTAAATACATAGAATCGCAATACAAAATGACCCTAAGATAAAACCTCATTGTATTACGTGGAAGGTCTATGGTTGTTCATATCATAAATTTGATATTTTCTCCAACATGCAGCGCCACACTAAAATTCATGGGATGGAGCTGGCACATTCTATACGGAACTGTTGCGAAGTTTGATTAATCGAATTTCTGATTTGAATAAATAGTGGGAAGAAAAAAAATAATCAATTTAATAATTTTCGACTTAATATCTCATGTAATTTACATAAAATCCTTAATTTTGTAATAAATGGGAAAAGCGCCATCTGTTCTCAAATTAGAATACTTTTAGGGCTAGCCTCCTAGGCTGTCTTCAGGTTCGAATCCGGGAGCCAATGCTATTGATTCGTGGAGGGTAGTGTTGGAAAAATCTTGGCTGAGATTGTTGCCGTCCCTTTTTGTTCTCTTATGAGCGACAGTGACAGGTGTGAAATTCTATTGGTTAAGTCATGATTTTTGTAACTACAAATTGCTACCATTGGTTATTACTCGACGAATTATAAAAGTTTTGATTCATTAGCGATTTTCAAGTATTCCGTGGTAATCGTAATTTTGTCGTTTTACACAGACGCTTCCTTGGAAAAACATGCGGTTGTGACACTTTTTGGAAAGGCGCCGGGAGCGACGGTCGCAACTAGGAAGAGGCTTCTTGGTTCCAGGGAAGGCGATGGATGCTGGTGGTGCCATGGTGTCTGCAGCTATTTATCTGGTCAGATCTTTCCTTATATTTCGTAGATACAGAATATAACAGTGCTATAAAGTTTTGTAATCGCGTAACGTAAGAAAAAGCGTATGAGTATTGAGTGTCGGTACTAAGCCGTGTCTGCCATATTTGTTTCCTAGTCATTGTAACTGCATAAATGAAATTCACATTTTTCACAAGTTGAATCTAGTAGTATGTTGTTTAAGATCTGTGATATTCTGGTTCTGCATGTTGTCATGTGTTTTTGCTTGTCTCCGAGTACTTCTGCATTTTTGCTTCGGATTGCGAGTTCTACCTGCGATGATTTTGTGTGTGCATTTTCGGGAATTTTCCATACGATTTGTTTGTTTGAATGTGTGTGAGGCTGAGATTTGGGTGTGCCTATTTTTGAGAAATTGTATTTTGATTGAACGAGAATAGGGGTGCGGAACGGTGGGTAGTTATAACCACGACGCGCGGGTATGGAACGGTAGGTAGTACGTTGCGCGGCGCGCTTTGCCTCGTAGGTGCATTTGGTTAGAGCCTTCGGTACTCATAGTGCGTGAGCTAGATCGTAGGTTCGATTTCGGATAAATAATTTACAGTTTCTTCCGCGGGATAGTTCTCGTTAGGTCACGGGACTGCGATATAGTTTGGTTATTTTGCAGAGCAGGATTGTTTCAGGATTTTGTGCGTCAGTGGGGGGTACGTTTTGGTATGACGTTATTTCAGTAGATTAGTGTAAATTTGTGTGTCTACCTAGTAGAAAGTACCTACGCATTAATATTTCACAGGCGTGCCACGTCTTGGGAACGAAAAGTTGACCTACATTCAATCTGGTATGTAAAATAAAAGTTCGGAGATTAATTAAAAAAAATGTAGTCGCACTTATTCCTCCATAGCAAATTCGGTGGTGTAGTAGCACGACATGTCGATATCCAGAAATTATTAATCTTGTTGCGGAACTTTTGTACTACTTTTAAGCTAGTTCGAGTCAGACGTGAGAAGCGGTCACCCATCCATCAGCGGTCACTCATCCATTTTAAATCGTACAATTTTTATTAGTAAGAAATAGTTTCAAAAATAGTTCGAATTTGTTGATACATTGTTCTTAGATTTACCCTGCAGATATTTGAGGCGTTGTTTTAGATTATTGTTAATTTGTTAGTAGTATAGCCAGATTGTTTAGGATATTGATATCAGAATTAGGTGTACCTACCGGGAATTCGACGGATCTTCAATATAGGTGGACATTCCGGGCATGCGATGGATCTTCAAGAATATTAGGTGTACCTACCGGGAATTCGAAGCTTCAATAATATTAGGTGGACATTCCGGGAATTTGGCGGACCTTCTAGAATCTTGAAAGGATACTACTACTGATAGGAACGGATATTATTATTTTAGATTATTTAGGTACCTACTGCAGTTCCGGTTTGATTCAGAGACGTCGATGTTCCAACCAGAAGGGTGACAATTACAGTTTTGAAAAGGTAATATCTACTTTTATTCAGTATTTAATGTTCATCTACATATTTCGGCTACAATTAAATATTAATCAAAATTCAGAAATGCAAAGTTTAATAA
The DNA here is from genome assembly GCA_029255725.1 of Scrobipalpa atriplicella. NCBI lineage: Eukaryota > Metazoa > Arthropoda > Insecta > Lepidoptera > Gelechiidae > Scrobipalpa > Scrobipalpa atriplicella. The sequence continues at coordinate 188,057 of JARACY010000018.1, forward strand.
TCTTTTGATACATCTTTTTATAGCTAATTCAGGAAATATTTAATTCCATTTTATGAATATTTTCTCATCAGCAATTTTACTAATGACATTTTAGTAATAGTTATCTAACTAACATTTTTAACGGATTTAGAATGAATGTCATATTTAGATTCAAGGTCATACTAAAATGCCAAGCAGTGGAAATTTTAAGCAATTAGAGAGTAACATTTCCGTAACTTTTATTCGTATAAAGTTTCTTATTGTTTTGATATAATTTAACCAAATGTTTATTGCCAGCCTTTTACATTTTATATGGAGTTGCATAGAAAGTTTGCAATGTCAAAAGTAATAAATAAAGAAGTTACTTTTATGAAAGTGATGTTGGATTTGAGCTTACTAGGCCAAGCTAAGACAAAGCCTTAATAGTTTTCTCTAAATAAAGAATGGGAAACTATACAAGTACAGTTCGATTCACCATTTCTTATTACTTAGTTCAAAGAAACTAGGTTTGACAATTTTAAAATACAAAATTGATGTTACTTTTTAGTAGAAGGTTGAAAATAAATATTTACCTTTAACTTAAAGTAGATTTTGCAAAAGTTTCAAATAAGTTTTGCTTGCAGTAAATTCTCTTCATATTTTCATTTTCTTTTGTTTTGAAATAGATTCTTTCTAACTTTGTATTGGAAGATTAATGTTTTTTGTTTTCAAATATATATTTTCATAGATTCACAATTCTAGTAAACAAGTAAATCTAGATGTCGTGAATTCATTTGTTCCATTAAACTCAGTAAATGTAAATTCAAAGAAATCCTGATATTAAAATCACAGTAAAACTAAAGTTACCACATCATTAAATACAAACATGTAATACATTATTCTCAAATTAAGTTTATGAATTAATGTGAAAGGTTTTCATTTGGAATACCTAACCATACACTAGGTTCAGGAACAAACCTAGATTTGATGGATATACCCTCTTTTCCTTTTGTATACTTAGTAAAGTATGACTAGACTGACTGACAAAAATATTGCATTTTGACCTGAATTAAAGATACTTCCCCTCATATCAGGATTAAATATATTGGAGGAGCTCTGTCCAGAGTCTGGCTGACGAGGAGCACTGCACGGTGGCGGGAAAGGGCGGTGCCCCGGCTTTACCAAAAACACAAAAATGCTGTTGTAGTTTTATCTTGTTTGAACCAGCAAATTTCTTACAATATATTTGAATGCTAAGATTATTAGTCTTCCTCACCCTCTAAAATCTTTATTGTTGAACGTTTACTAAGTTTTAGGATTATTTTTATTCTATTCATCTTCATCATCACTTTCGTAAGTTTAGTATTTTCTATTCTAATTATCAATCATTACATTAGGCAAAGTAGGTTATACCATTCGAGTCATTAAAGTTCAGGGGTTACAACAGCGGTTCGCGACTTTAGGTCCTATTATACTACTAGACGTTCATTTGGCCAAATACTAATCTCATTAAATTGAAACCAATTCTGTTACTTTAAGTTCCTTCTTTTCCTCTATTTACAGTGTCTTCAGCCTTGTCCATGTCCAGCCTTCTGGGAATCGTGTCTGATGGATCCGTGCTCTATCTACGATTAGTGTCTCGTTTAAGTGTAGTTAATAATTATTTCCTTGAAGTGATTTTCTTGCAACTGAAGAATTTTAATTAAAGTTTTCGTATCTTAAATTTCATCTTTACATTTACAAAAATCATCCTTTAAATTCTCAACATTTAACTTTTCTTAATTTCTTTTACTTCTCTTTTCTTAATTAGGGTTTTAAAAAAATTAGGGCTAGGTTAGGGTAGGTAAATGTTACAGTGGGATTCGAACCACGACCTCTTGCACAGGGCTTGATTTATAATATTAGTAGTATAATATTATTAGGATGTACGGACGTCACATACGTCAAAACAAACGGAAACTAAAATTACGCCTTTATACCTTCGCTTTTATCGGATTTAGGAAGTTATTTCGTGCAAAATAGAGGGATTTGTCATATTTACGAAGAGTTGTCCCGCCTTCAAAGGAATCTCGTTTATAAATTAATGTTTCGGGCAACTAAAAGGTCGGAAGGATAATTGAAAAGCCGAAACTTTTGTGCGCTTTCATAATAAATATGTTTATGTTCTCTAAAGGTAAATCAACGTAAATAAATTCAGTGTTTCGTCCGCTTTAAAGATAAGGGATCACATTTCATTGCTTGTGGTTATATAAAACTTTATTTTTAGAATTCATTTGTGTTTTTCTACACTACACAGCATTTAGCATAATACCTGTACGTCTATACCAGACACGCTAACAAATTACAAGGTCATAGGAGAAATACATAGAGATGAACGATCTTATCTGTAAGGTAGCCTGTAAACCACGCAAAAAGAGATTCTATGAAAATTTTCATTTCATGAAAAATATTATAGCTAAAACTCAGTACTCTTACCGAAAACATTTTATACAATACAGCTACACACAAATTCTAATAAAACCACAGAAATTACAGGGTTCTGTGTATTCGTGGTATAATTTGTTGTGTATTAATAAGCAGTTACAGTGAAAGTGACAAGCCGCTTGTATGCTAGCGTGACAGTACTATAGTCACAGGTGTTCGCTTCCACCAGGGCTGGGAAAACCGGTATTTTGACCCATAACCAACCCATTTCGTTACCGGTGCTATAACCATTCTTAAAATCACATAAAATCATAGCGCAAACAGAAGGCAATGTGCTGGATGCAAATTAAAATATTGGTAAAGTACGGTACTTGCAAATATTTACACGTTTTATTCGATTGTGCAAAATAAATGTAACATTTTACTGTTTTCTTAGCGATATTTTTGAATCCGGTTATACAACGTGTAACAGAAAGGGTATATGCATCGTGAAATGTGTGAATCTACCCATGAAACTGAACAACTTTTCCTAAGGAACATAAGTCGAAATACGAAAAAAATATTTTGACTTTACATACTAAATGCGCTGCTGCATTTTGTATGGAAGGTATTATTTTTTTAGAGTAGAAGTTTATGTGTTACCGAAGTATTATTAATTTTCTGTTTTGGAAGCGGTACAGGTTCAAATTAATAATTTACAAAGTTTGGACAAAAGTTTTTTCTCATTGTAGAACTAGGCGAATGAATATTATTTACAAACGATAATTATTATTTTTTTCCTTTCAATTACTTACTATACAATACATCAGATCAGATTATCAATAGAATAGATAGAAAGTATATCTGTCTCTACAAACTTTAAGCACAGAATAGAGAATACAATAAATTTTACTTATTGCTAGTCTAGACGTCTGGATATCAATTTGGTTGATCTTTTTAAACGGTCGGTCCAAATTAACATTAATCTTTTTATGTTGCAGGTCTATAATATTAAATTCGCATTGCACAAATCACACTCTTTATTCAGATATTACATTGTTAAAAATGATAAAAATAAAATTCCTTTCGGATCGTCATTACAAAGAAAAATCGTCAATTAACTGATACGTCTATTCTAAAAATATTTGCATCGTTGGCGTACGTAGGTAGTACTTATTATGTAGAGAAGAACCTAACAAGACACTATAGCAAACTGAGAATATTTCTCTAAACAAACACTAAACAGGTCAAACGCAATGTAAGACCACTCACCATATACTCACTTAATAAATTAAGTGAAAGTGAAATTATGAAATGTAATGGATTACCAGTAGTTCTGTAGAACATGCGATATCGCGCCCGACGCCGACCTTTGAATTTTAATGTGACTACAGTAAACCGTAAACCAATGATAGCACTCTACATCGACCTAGTAGTAAGGACTATTATTGCAGTATTTAAAGTTACCAATACGTAAATTGTACGTACAGTATCGGTTTGTTGCAGTTATTGTCTTTAACTATAGTTGCTGATTAAAAAATATGAATGGGATTATGTCTACAGCATTACGTTATATAAACTATGAAAGACCCTCCTGTTATAAAAAGGTCAAAATCAAATTAAAGTTGAAAGGATGGTTAAATAGTTTCAAAGTTAACTTAACTTAAGAAGTGGTATAGCGGATACATAGACAGGTGCGGAGAGCAAATTCCTGTTACACTATGTACCTATATTTACCTATTGTCAAAGATTTTGAGTCAGGTTTATAAAAAAAAATATCAAGCTGAAAAAAAAACTGTCGCACTTTATTACTGAGACGGCGACACTCTGTGTACTCTCTCGGTGTTCAGAGCAATAAATATGAATTAGGTTGGCAACCCTAGCAAACAAAGGCGAAGGCGACCTCCCCTTGTCCTGAAAGAGTCCCGAAGGTCAATACAGCAGTAAATAGCTGAATAAAGTTCGACAACGTGACCATTAAAAGATATCGAGCTCTCTCAAACATAAATTAAAATTAACTTGGATTTATATTGTATTTACTAGAGCGAAAAAATAATTGGTAAATGGGTTTTTAAGCGTTTTATACGGAGAGTAAGCGAACCTGCTCGGAAAGATGTAAGTACAGTACGCTACGAGAAATACTACTCAGTTGTTTTTTCAACCCGGGATGTGATACTAGACTCAGAATTTTATTGTATCTTTTGAGGGCTAAATAGATCCTACTACTGTTACAAAGGGTCGGCAAAACTACATTATCTACACAAAGTTCTTATATAGATATAGGTGTTGAATGAAGATGAGTTTTCGTTTGGGATTTACGAGAAGCTTTCCTAGATTTGTTGGGAGAAAAAATGAAGAACTTGAAAAAAAAACAGAGATCGTTTATATTATAAATATTATGAAAACTTTTAGATGAAGAGATCAAAAAATGTATGAAGGACTCTAGGGATTTTTATGTAAATTAAAAATGACTTTACTTGTCGTACGCGATCTTTAGTCAACTTTTTTACAAAATAAGAACTAAAAACTGAATAATATTCCAGTACAAAGAAAAACGTAAGTAATAGGTTCTGCTGAAGAATTTTCCAATTACATAAATATGCAAGAATCAATGTGATTCAGACTAGCATTCCTCAACGTATCCCTTGTCTCCCAGTGAGTCGTGGCGTGTCAAGTGACGCATAACTCATGTCTGGCGGTGAACCGAGATAGGACACGCTGAGGGGGCGCCAACCCCCATTTAGGGGGGTAAAACGTGTCAATCCGCCCGTATGTCTCATGTCAACTGCAAAAACAGCGAATACGCGAATACATACAAACAATCACGCCTCTATCTGTTACCGGGAATCTATCTGTTAAAGGACATTTTCTCATCTGCACAATTATAATAAAGTTCCTAAAGAAATGGGTTCTACTACAGTGACCGGTTTTCAGACGATCGCCTAAATTGCTATAAACTGAAAAGCTTAGCTCCCCTAGTTATTTCTAAAGTAGGTCCGGAGAATAAGCTGGGACATTCTACGCTTTATATCGCTCTACGCATTACATTACATACGCAAATTTATCCAGAAACGGAATCCAAACAGAGGGATAAGCCATTTCCGGGCGACAATTGCGAAGATTTGGGGGTCATAGTCGGATTTCAGCGTATCCTGAAAGGTCCAGTAATCTTGGCGGAGATATGCTGTGCTAAGGCTGTGGAAAATCAATAGTCGCGCGCACCCCGCCGCCGCCCGCCCGACCCCGGCCGGTGCGCCTACCCCTATGTCATTGCAACTTTTTTTTTAAATGCGAACATGCGTTCTACAATTAAAAAAATATAAAGTAATTAGAGGGAGAGCGGTCTGTTTGATAAAATTACTTTATTTTTCTCGGTAGGTTTTTTTTTCAGTGGATTTTTGTATGTTGGCTTTCATAAAATGTACCAACAGTCTTGTCGATTTTGGTGATGAGCGAGTTTTTAGCTCATGTTAACCTATCATTACAGCAATATACAATCCCATCTGAGAAGCCTGTCAAAATATGGCAAACGTAGCGAAAAAGTTTTAGTTATGCGTCTGCGTATCCCGTAATGAAAAAGGGCATGGTTTTACGTTATTCTCAACCATAACATGAATACTAATACATTACCTATATTACTTGTCTTAGCCAAAACCTGCTTGTCCTATCCTAACCAAACAAAGTTCTCGCAAAGTGTTATATTATATCTCGTTGTGCCATATCCTAACGCCAACATATTATATCAAAAGTAATCAAAACCCAAGAATAGTTAGCGGTAGTTTTAATTAAATCATAACTTGTTGAAATAGTTTGCTAACCAGGCCGGACTAACTATAACTAGCTATAAATAAATATACAGTTTGTACAGTTGTGTGCAAGTTTCCAACAAAGGAAAGCAATTTGTTGTAACTGCGCTGCAGCCTCGGGGCGTATTCTACTAGCACTAATAAACTTCACTGTAGCAAACTACATTTTCCTTAACATAACTTTCACCTCTTTGGGATTGGATTTATCAAAATCGCCGATACAGATGTCATTATTGACCCTAAATACAAAATTGGAAGATTCTAACTTCGAAATTCACGGACTTTATACAAACTTGCATCCTCTTAGACGTGTTTGGGAAAGGAAAAACTTTTAGGTAGTCGAATAATTAAAAAAAACAGCGTAATAGCACAATCAATTTCAAAGCCTTCACTATATACACTATAAACACACATACAAACATTCACACACACACAGATATTTTAGATTTCCGACCGGGAATCGATCCTGGAACCTTATCGCAACGGCTAGATGCAGTGCCAACGAGGTTATGCGGGTCGTCATACATTTCGAACATTGCAAGATCACATAGGTCAGTGCTCTACAACAAGACAACTTTGAAAGACGTTCGTAATTCGAGCTCTTGGAGATGTGCCATAAAATATTACTCAGTTATTATTGGATAAGTTAATCGCTGGAGCAAAACAAACGTAAAAAAAATACAGCCCAAAAGCATGTCGGGCACGCTCGACAGCGTTTCATAATCATTGTAAACCTGCTACCACATGAGTTAAAAGCAAATTTATTTATATTTTTTTAATTTAATTTCGATTTATTGTATTAGGTATTACCAATTTCCGGAACAATTTTCAGAGGTGCATAAACTGAAAAAGTTACTAATATACTTAATTTTGCCGGCCGACAGGACCTTAAAAATATGCTCCAAGAAAGTATTAATTTGCTCGTTTTTCCAACTGTGACCGTACAAAAATATCAAATCACAAGTTCATTGCTCGGAAGCGTATCGGAAATGTATCTGTCACATACACTTTGTTCGCAACAAAACAACTATGAGGTGACCTTTGCTACGGGCTACGGCGTAGCTCGTAGCGCTGCTACGCTACTGATATTTGTACCGTAGCGCTCGTAGCGGGTCATACCTTATAAAGCGGGATATTATTAGCGGGTAGACAATATAACAGTAGGTACCTACTAGTTATTATACAGGGTGTAAAAAAAGCATTACGTTCCTTTAATCCCATTGTTCTACCAATAATATGGCTCATTAGTTCGTCGATAGAAGAGACACATTAGGATGTTACAAATGTTATCAGTCTGTCAAATCATAAGTCTTATTTTTACTATAATAACAATATGTAAGTATTACGCCCACAAACAACATTATGTGTACGAATATAAATTACAACATTTATGAATTATACCTTCCTTCATACATGAAGGTAGCGTATAAAAGCGAGTTAATCGGATTAAAATAAGTACTGTTCCAGCTTAGTAAGCGTTGTTGTTTGAGGAACCAGTTTTAATATGCAGAAGGTAAATACTAATTTTTTTTTTTTTTTTTTACAGGATTTAGACCAAGGTTGTATGCTTAGTATGGTAAATTAGCTAAGATAAAATAAACTAAATAATATAAGAAGTAGTACCTATATGAGAATTTTGAATAATGCAGCTTTTAAATGATTTTGTATGTATGTATCAGAGTTTATCAATTACATTACAGAAAAAGACCTAGTAACTATATAAATCTTATAGATAGATCAGGTCAGGATAGAGGATCGTTGGATCTAATTGACCGATGGGATGAGTAGACTAATTGAGAAAAAAACAGAACATGGAAGGATCAGTGATTGACCGATTGGGAAAGGTTTTCTTTCATTTTCTAATGGAAACCTAAAATAGCGCTGTTGTACAAGATGCATGTGCATACTTTGTTGGGATAAAATGTCATGACATGTCGCTGTATAAGTTTTCAGAAATATTACATGGCGATTGTAAGATTTGTTCTGATTAGGATATAAGGTAGGGATGAACTCATTATAGTTAGTCTCAAATAGTCTCTCAAGATGGAAGAACAGTGAAATAAAGTTTCTCTAATTAGGGCCAGTAACCAGTAATAGGCAGGAAGTGCTGAATCCCCCCTCGCTCAGGATCAGGGCCATGGTGTTATTCAACTGTCTAACCCCTTTTCAACAATGTAGAAACACTAACGTCGGATAGGTCGCACTTGTGTATTTATGACAGACTGTCAATAACGAGGCAGACCACTGACGCGTAATCTTTTAATCCATCGATCCCACGCAACTGTAGCGAAGTTCGCGTTATATTTTTGCAACGATAATAAAAGAAATTCATACCATAATAGGAGACCGCTGGAATTTGGCTACAAGGTAAATCTTGAACCACTACAAATCAATCTTTTTAAATTCCAACTAAAATTGTAATTAAACGATCACGCCATAACACAGTATAGATTATAATAAAATTTTGTACAGCAATAATTTGGAGATCGAAAACGGAGGTTTTGCCGAGGCTGTTACGAGGCACGGGGCGGAAAGCTAGTGTTGCAATAATCAAGGACTCTATGGCTCGTATTTATAAAGCGGTCTCAAGATTAAGAGAAATTTTATAAGAGATTAATATTAAGTATGGATTTGACAGCCCGTTTTGTACTGAAATGACATTTCTGATAGGAACTCAAACTACCCAACTAACACAAGAAGGTTGCTTAGTAGCTTTATAGCGTATATAATAACAGCTATAAGCTGCAAGAGTCAGCTGCATAGTGCGCTATGGAACCCTTCTGCAGCTGCTATAACCCTAAAGGGGCCCCTTATAGACCTTATTTAATAAGTCCAGTAGAGTTGCATAACAGCGCAAATTATTTCTTTGAACTGCTTTTTCCACTTCTTAAGCACCATAAAAAGTGAAAATTACAACTGACAGCTGAAATTGGCACTAATTGAGTGAACGAATTTAACATTCATCATTAATCCACTCACTCTGCACTGCGGCGAAAATTGCAACTTATAGTGAAATATTTAGCTGCTAGTGTTTAAAATGTAAGTATTGTATTTTATATTACTTGTATGAAGTCTTTAGATAAATATACTTATGGCAGCGTGTAGTGCAATATTAAAATGGCGGAATAATAGTGAATAACTTATACGATCTCAGTTACGCGGCTTGTGTAGGTGAAGAACATTGGCAAATTTAATTTACTGTGAAACGTGTATGGTTTTTTATCAAAATAATTCATGGGCCCTCAATTAATTAAAGATTCTATGAAAATCTAATGAGTTTGTAAACGCGAATTCAAATATTTTAACCAAATTTTGGTAAGTATAATGCTGATTTATGTTAATTTAAGGATAACTAACGATAACATGATATTTCCGATCATCTTAAGCTGTGCAGTGTGTTGAAATAAACTAAAATATAAGTACTAATCTAGTAATTGTCTCAGATAACCTAAAAATGCTACCACAAAATGGCGTTGATATTGTAGCAGCCTTAGGTTCTTTGTTTCGCTACTGTAGCCCTTTAATGCAGTGTTAAGCGACAAAAATCACTGTTCAGAAGCTCCTATTGCCATTTAAGCTGCTAAATTATCTGCTCTAGAACTTCAAGTTCCATACAATGTCCAATAGAGTGAATATTATATCCTAAAGTGTTAATTTTATACGATTTAAAGCTTGCACCTGCATTGCAGCACCTACTATGAGGATAAAAACGCAAGCTAATTGCAGATGGCGCCACCAGCGAGTGTTCCAAAAGAGACCAATGAGAAGACGCAAAACTGATATTGACATTGACATTGACAGATTACTGACCAATCACAGGAACCTGACCAATACCTAATATTAAATTCATTGTAATGATAATAATTCCACCGTTCTTCATATTAGAATACTAGACTAGATATATAATCTGTAGTTTTTTATTTTATTTAAAAGTTATTATTTCCTGCCATAAAGCACTGCAGACCCCATAGTAGTTCTATAAATAGGAATTTTACGAGCAGAAGAGCTAATAATACCTCTTATGCATAACAAACATTCTAAGACGTCAATAAGTCACAATTTTCTATCTTATGCAAATCATCGTGGCAAAACATGCCACGGAAGAACTCAAAGTGCTAGACATACAATTATATCTACAATGCAGTCTATGGTGGTATAAAATGCCAAGTAAGACCACGATGCGACCTAAAGTGACAAAAAAGATCCTAATATAACTATTATACAGTTCACGGTGCCATAAGGGTCGCAAAAATCCCTTAGATTTTTGCTGCAGCCATCAGCGATAATTTTACCTGTTATAGAACTCGTGCCTAATTAAAACTCCCTTATGCCACCCTTATAGACATTGGAACTGTAAGAGAAGCTGCAATTTTCACTAATGTGTTAGTTGGGTAGCTGTCACTCTTGAGAGCTGATTATAAATACGGGCCTATATACCAGTATTATATATAGACTAATAATGATTTTTCATAACGTGATACTGTAATAATGTGGTTAATTCACAGAAAATAGCGATTACCCCAATTATCTAGCCCAGCCTTGACGCTTAGACCAGGCTTCACTTTCCATAAGAGTAAGAGTGTGTTATAATAATAAACAAACACGTAATGAACCCTCATTGAGGACGACAGAACACGCGATAAGCCTCGAGTGCCGCCCACACGTCACTATGACGTCAGAATGATGGTTCATGTGTTATATTATTATCCAATCGTGCGTGTGGTATGAACTGATCCTTTTTTTTTTACTGGATTAGTTTTTGAGTCTAGTCAAGTCGTATTCGTGTTAGTGTTAGAGTCGAAGATAGAATAGAGCCCAGAAGCCTTAAAGGCCAACTGGCTTTGGCCATACTGACTAGCGCTGTATAGGAATCTAGGGATGTTAGAGAAGCTAATAACAACTACATCTACATGGTGTCTTACAACATAACCTATAACTACTTTCCTGGGGAAAAATATTCCAGTCCATGAAAGCCTGAAATGGACTCACTTTTAATAATGACCGGATATTTCGGGCATTGGACATTCAAGGAATTGTATATATTATTGTGGTGTGGACATTGGCCAATTAGACTAGCGGATAAATCCAGGGAACGTAAATAAAACCGAAATTAATTAGATAATCAGCAGTGGACTGTTTTGACTGGTTACGATGCTTTTGAGTCTTGTGGGTGAGCTCGATCCATCGTCGACTGTGTCTCAGTTACCTCTGATCTAGACTAGAGTCAAGAACTTCTTACCGGAGATAAAAATGATTTTATGATGTTACCTTAAGACCTTTACTCATTATTCATATCTAGTTTAATCCTAGGCTTACTAAAGGCTAAATCCTACCTTTATTAATGCGGGTTAGGTCAGGTCAAAGTGTCAGAGACCAATCACGATCCTTACCCAAGTTAGCAAATATTTAACGTATATTCTTTGCTCAAGTTAATATTTAGATAACTTATCTTGACTCAACCTGTATACCTAACTAATAAAATTATTCAAATATCTTCAAACTTGAAGAAGTTCTCTTATTTTTAATAACAAGATGTTCATCTTTTTCTCGCGGTTTAATGATTTTTTCGTGAAAGTTAAATATAAAAGAGTTGATGTACCTTTCACAGTGTTTATCTTTTTGAATCGAATAAATACATTCCTATTTATAATGTTTGCGTTCATTACGAAGGTGCGTTTAGCGATGAAGAGAAATAGCATGAATAGAAAAATGTAGACTGTACGTAACAATGAAAGGTAGCATAATGTAGAATTGAATCTGTCGAGGAACAAAGAAAGGGCGGGAATCGGTAGCACATCTGACCCTTTTCCCGCCTTATTGTTCGCCAAATCATTACAGGGTACCACTTTTCAAGGCTTTGTCTGGAAAGGTAGCCTTCAGGGTAAGGAGTAGTGGTTCAAATATAATCGGACACACATTACCTATTAGTATTTTTGTTTAAAGAGAAAATGAACCTTATTGGTTCAAAAGACAGGTATACAAGTTAAGTGCGGTTTACCTGTAAAGTTAGTTTCCTCTCCCGAAAAGAAATTCACGCTTGATTTAGCAGACGCCTAGAAAATATGTTAAATCAAAAACCCTTGTTTCTCCTTCAGTAGAGATATACGAGATATACGCATATTGATAAAGCCATAAGTGTTATTAGTGCTTTAAGGGCTTGATAATAGTTCTAGGGCGTTATCGAGATTGCCGCGCTAGCCGATGTGAAGATGACCCTTTTCATTCTTGATTGACATGGGAGACTATCGTCAGCGCTATTTCTCGCCCTAGATAAGACTTGATAGCTACTCGTAACTAGATGAAGCGCGTATTCCAACTACCCATTTTGGTTTATTTGGTCTAAACTATTCTAAAACTTCGGGTGTCCCAAAAGGGCCATAGTCTGTATTTCACAAAACATAAGCTCTCCCGTGCCGAGAATAGAATCCACGACCGACCTCTGAATAGCGAGCCCAAGGTTTAGATCACGAAAGCAAGTAAATAATGTTATATAAAGGGTACGTTCGTTTAAGAGTACGCACTCTTGCATACACTGCTCCACTTCGCAACCATTCTATGTAACCAACATGTTTGAGCAACTTGAATTTGCCAACTCAAACAATTTCAGGAGACATCCAATTCGTGAACGTTTACAATTTACAGCCCACTGATTTCCGACGCAACGCCATCTCTTTATCAGTCCCAACATTTGCCTTTTCCCTTCGCTTTGTGCGTTTCATAAAGAGGGATTTATAAAAGAGGCGATTTGTCGACCTTTTGTTGAGTTCGCCCGTTGGATGTTACGTGTCAACGATACATACGGGCGAATTTTTAAAAGCTGGGATATTTATTAACTGGGTAGGTATGTGACTTAAAATAGCTTTCGCTCTTTGTATTATCTGTTTGATGATCAATCTGATTCATTCTCACTGAGATGCTTTTAATATCATCCGTTGGTGTGGTGGGCGGTCAGAATAATATCTCTCTTGACTAAGGATTTTTTTATTGGGTTTAAAATAGTTTAAATGAGGAGCCAGTGCGTGTTGACAGTATAAGTATTAAGCTTGGCCCCTCCCTATCACATGATTTGCCTTGTTACATATAGATAGAAGTAAAGTCTAGAGAGGGCTTTTCTTTGTAAAAAAATATACTTATTTGCCAAGTGTGGTGTGGTTTATGGGGGCAAGTCATGCATGTCCTGCAGTGGAATTTTGGTGGATGTACCTAATACTTAGTAAACCTGTTTTCCCCATCGGAAATCAATCTTGAAACCTCTGAACCGAGATTCAGACCACTACAGCAGGAAAACAGCTGACATCCTGCCTCATATCCCGTGTATTGTAGTGGCACGGTTGTGCGTGACAGGTGTAATCCCGTCTCGCTCCAACCATGGACGGCACCGACATTGGCAATATGCCACTCATTTCACACACGAGGCTCTGTTTTTGTTTACTACGCATAAGTTTACCATTCCGTCGAAAAACCAATAATTTTTACATAAGTAACTCGTACTACCTATTAGGATTTAAATATAATATGAAAGGATCAAAAAGAGCACTTAAATGCAAAGATATTCAATTCATACCAAACTTTAGACCTTTTTTGTGTGTATAAGGGTGTGATAATCTAAGCTTCTTCTAACTTAGGACAAGTAAATAAGTACTCGGCGATGGCAGCTTAGCTTAGTAAGCAGCAGCCTATCTGATGATGACATCATGATTCATGACTACATATAGGAAACTCAAACCGAAAATAATCAGAGGGGGCTGAGTCATGGGCAGAGGCAGAGGTGAACGACTTACTTTACCATCGAATCTAATTGGGGGGAAAAGGTTGTGCAAATGCAAATTTGTAAAAACAGACAAAAGGAGAAAGAGTTGCCAAAAAGAGTTTGTCATTATGACTAGTATAGCACTTACAAAGTATCTTAGGGAGCGGAATAAGTAGTGTTTTTTATCCGTTATTTGTCATAGAATAGGAAGGATTGGAAGTTATTAATTCATGTTTCTTATAAAATTTGTATAGAAAATATGTATTACGAAACTTAGAATGATTTTTTTCATCTTGGCGTCAGAATAAACAGTCTAGCAGTCAGAATGTATTTGTGTGGGTTGCAAATAAACGGTTGACCTGACCCAGAGAACTATTTTTGCCCTACAGGCACTAGGCGTCGCGGTCGTCGCATGCAGAAATTCGGGAATGTAATTCATTCAGTATGTAAATGCATCACATGACTAGGATATGGAGATAAACCTACAGTCAGTTTAATTTTAACCATATCCCTTACTGAATATTAAAAAGGCTATCTGTCTGCTCATTCTCATGGAAATAAAATATGTAGCTACTATTCAGATTGACTAGTGATGACGATGGATAACAGCAACTTTTTACCATAGGAAAATTTCGAATTAGGGACAGCTCATTTGTCTGCGTGTGAAGTAAAATCGAGAGTTAGAGAGCTAGTACATACATACATATAATCACGCCTCTTTCCCGGAGGGGTAGGCAGAGACCACATCTTTCCACTTGCTACGATCCTTACATACTTCTTTCGCTTCATCCACGTTCATTAATCTTTTCATACACGCTCGTCGGTTTAGGGTACTCTTGACCTGACCTTTCTTTAGTCTAGTCCTTGGCAAAATACCAAAAGTATTTTGGTTTCTGATAAGAATATTTTTTGATATTAATAAATCAAAACAAAAAAAAACCTTGTTTACTATTCGATAAACTTAGTGTAATAAGTAGAAACCTTATTATTAGTCACAAAAACTTCTCACTAAAGTAATCATAACCAAAAGTTTTCTCCAAACTTAAAAGTTTTAATGAATTCTTAGTGAAATAGGTTCAGAAGTCTTGTAATGGAATTAATTCTAACATTATTAAATTCAAAAAGTATTCTCATTCAAAGGTTTGAATAATGAATTAATTTCATTTAGAACTTTGAATGATTCTTAATTTACTTTTACACAAATTGTTAAATCAAATTACTTAAGGTGCCCACAGACACGCCAGATAATATATATTATAGCTCGATATTGAGCAGACGAAAATATACCTTATTAGGTACATCTCAATATGACTAAATTTAGTTTGAAGTTTTTGTGTAGCCATAAGATATTGAAAGATACTGTAATATACAAAGAACTTCAAGCTGAATTGAATTGTATTGGGATGTAATAAGCTGTATTTTAGTACTGCTCAATACCCGAAATATATCTGCTCTGCTGTCTGTAGTCACCCTGCTGTTGGTACCTAACCAATGGATTTAAAAAAATCTAATTAATTCAACAACACAATGAGATTGTTGTAAGTACATAAGGCAGTCACTTGAATTGAAAGTATAAATAAACAAATAAGTACAAGCAAATATTTGCAGGAAGAAATAACATATCTAGGTATTTGCTACAACCATCAAATAATTATATCAATATTGAGTTCTCAGGACTTGTTTTCTTCCTTTTTTAACTTTCATTTGAAGTAATGGTCCAAGCAAGCAGAACCAAGGCGGATACCGGAGATAATAGGCAGATTCCATACTAAATTGATATAATCAATAACTTTAATTTAAGATATTTTATTTGTTTCAAAGAACACACACCAAATAGACCACTGAAATTCCTAAATAGTAAATAAACAGTGACATACTTCTCAAATTAATAAAATAAAAACTTTTTAATATTCCAATGCCGTTAACTTGATTAATATTGTTAATTTGATGAATATTCTTCTGATCTCACAGTCATGATCATGACTGAATCATCATCTTTAGAGTGTTCTATACAGTGTAAATACTAAATATCAGCATTCATGACTACTAGCAAATCAACGAAATAAAGGTGAATTATTAGTTTTCGGTCCGGTACTTATTAGCTTGTAGAAGATAAAATTATATAGATTAGAAAGATCTAATATCTATAGATAAGCTAGTATTGTATTGCATTTAGGAGTAGATTATGGAAGTAAAGTAACAAGAATTCTAGCGGAACCTAGCAAACTTGAGCAATGACATCATTGCAAGATCAAAACACCAGATAACACAGCACATCAATTAGCCTTTTTTTGTTAAGTACGGCATAAATTATGTGTGACAATGCGACGGAGACTAAAGATTACGTCTTCGCATCGTCAAATGGGGCAATTCATGAGTTTTCTGGTCCTAAATGCAAACAGAAAACACTAAAAAAAGTATGAATGTTCACTCACCTGAAATTTTATTTATAACTAGCACCTAAGTAAAACAAAAAGCGGTCGTCACTTAGCACTCCCAATAGGCACCAAAATACAGCACAGAGTCACTGACAGCAGCCTCGAAGCAGGTCGATCGACTTGATGAGGTTACCAAGAACGGAATGCGCAATGTTTTGACTATGCGCATTGACCTTCGAACAAACGCACATGCGCGCGAACTATTACTGAAATAATGGTGAAATTCTTGCTTAATTTAGTTGCAAAACAAGGTTTTAATAGCGAATACAAGTGAAATACGCTCAAATTTTTGTGTTTTAGTGAAAGGGGAGGAATCGGGGCAATGTTTTGACGTTTCTAGTTTCGTTCATTCAGGTTAGTAGCGCCATCTTTTGTCGAGTAGAATTTAGCTTTGGTTGTCAACATTTTGTTTTGAACTTAGTTTCGCTACTTGACACTAGATGTCCAAACACGATTTAAAAACTAACGGGTGGATTAAAATGTTTATAAAAAGTAGAGTCGAAGAGTAGAATCTACTATCCATCCCACTATCTATATAGAACCATCCGGGCTTTTAACTCGATCTCTGCTACTGTAACAAAAATATCGTAAAAACAGACGACACCTTCTAGATACGATAAAGCAACAAAGTAGCCATCTAGTAATATGACTACTTCCCAACAGCTATCTCAGGAGTCAGATAGTGTTTGGTTCAGGCAAAACCACGGATCTTAGATAACTCAGGCTTCAATATGTGAATTCACCTACCTACTTACACACTACAAAACAAAGAAACCGCAGTAAAATACGTGTACTCGAATGAAATTATTTGCTTCCATGCAATAGAAAAACATAGAATGTGCCAGCTGCATCTCCTCCCGGGCATGCTGTAAAAACCAGCTAAGGGATTTGAGGGTTTCAGTATATTGTAATTAAGGCGATGGGCTGACAACCTGTCACTACAGCAATATACAGATCTATTTTTAACTCAAAGCTTGTCAGACGAGGCGTAACGACCTTTGTTTAGGTCGTTGACGCTCTGCCTACCCCATTAGGGATAACTAAAGGCGTGATTTATGTATGTAGGTATGAATTTATTTTATCAGTTTTGAGACTTTCGTGGTTGTTTCGTTACAATTAGATTATTATTTTGAACGGGATTATTACCGCGATTATATTTATCATTCAAATATCGAGGTAGCAATAAATATTATATACCTAATCGCGGTAATAATCCCGTTCAAAATAATAATCTAATTATTTTATCATCATAAAGCATCAAGGACATGCTTAAAGAATTTTCTAACTACTTTTAAAGCACACACTAGGTAGATAACTAAGGGTCGTATTTATAAAGCGATCTCGAGATTGAGAGCAATATTAAGTATGGATTTGACAGGCCGTTTTGTACTGAAATGACATTTCTGATACAAACTCAAACTCGCTGTCACTCTTGAGAGCTGATTATAAATACGGGCCTAAGAAACACTTCATCATCATCGATACCTTGATATGATATTGGATGATCATGATCAAATACCTTGTCTACCTTTGAGTAGGTAATATGTACATCGATACCTACAGAGTTTTAACACATTCTAGAAATTCTACCCTTATTCATACATCCCTCATCCAATCATTTTAGATCTGTACATTGCCTGTTGTGTCTGTGTTTCCTATGTATCTTGTCCTTTGTATCTTTCTGTGTACAATAAATGGTTAAATAAATAAAATAAATACATTTTCTTCTTCCATTCATTCATCTCGCTGTCTTAGGTACACTTGCTTACACCCATTTAAAATGTATTACATCAAATCTTTCACCCTCAATCCGTCTTCATTTCCTTCTAAAAACGCTAATATCAAAAAGAAATACTAAATATATAATATGAGTAATATAAATGCTAAGATCACGCGCAGCGAAAGGAAATCTCCGTGAAAAGTCACGGGGCTGAACATTTGATGATAAATCCTTATCGGTTTTCCTTCAAGCGATAACGTCGACAATCGTTACGTTCGTTCAACGGCCGTTACACGGGTAACGACCGTGTCGTTATCGCTTCAAAACGCCGCTAGAAGCGTTATCTAAATCCTTTAAAAGAAAGACTGATTATTTTGAAGTGTATTGTGTGAAGATAGCGAGACAGAAATAATAAATACTTGATAATGTATGTAGGCATATTGCAGAGAAGAAAAAAATAGAAAGTGCTTGTATAGTTTTACAATTTGCATAATATATACCTACAAGATTTATCGATTAAATACAAAATATAATTTCCTCTCATTTGTAAAATAAATTACTCGTTTGCAGACCGAGAAATAATTACAAATAATATGACAGTAGTTATTCAAAAATAGTTAACATAACAGAAAATTGCTACGGCGTAGCAATTGTAGCGTTACAGCTCTTACTAACACTTTTAGATTTATACTTCTCCACTTAGATCAAATATACTTACTTAGTTACTTCTCCATGCTTTTAAATTACGAAGTTAATCTAATCGTATAAAACAAATAAAATAATGTAAATTCAAAAATGTTATAAAATGTATCGTTCCTTACGTAAGTACCTATATTACTTTTTTTACAATAAGTCTATTATGTATAATTATTCTACACCTTATTAAACAATTTATCAAACAAATCAGTGCTGTGAAGTGCAGAAACATTCCGTTTAAAAGTTATTTAATTTAGTAATTTACAGTGATTATTCTAGTCATCTTCATAAAAAATATCCGTACGATGACGATGGCGTAAAATAGGTAGTTTTAAAGATGACTATATTGACTACATCTTTCTAAACAGAACTTTTTTTTTATTGCTTTGGATTCGGTGAGAACACGACTTAACTAAGACTTAAGTAAAATTATTGCTAGCCCTTTATGTTCTTTCATGATAGAAAGTGACAGGTGACTTTATTGCCCGCTAGGTAATCTGTGAGTCACGACCGAGATAGAGTCGACGATGGAGCTCGCCCAAAAACCTTATTAGCATCAGTTCACATTTCCACACACGGACGAAACGCAGCAAGCAACAATTACCATACACAATCGAACTTAATTACTATGCTGCTCTTTGTTTCGTACTTAGTAGACACAATACATCATATTTATGCAAAACATCGCGGAGAATAACATTACAAAGTTTAGACAGAACCAAATCATAAAACTCGCGTTAAGGAAAATCCTGTTCGTGCTTATGTAGCAGGGGATTCCTAAGAATGAACACGAAGCAAAACCTTAAAACCATACTTAAAATGAGAGCAATTCGGAAGGGACAATGGAATCGATTCTTAAGCGCACAAAATCACAAAATCTTGACTAAAATTATCACCTGTCATTGTCTGTTCTCTCAGGACACAACCAACAGAAAAGGTTATTTTTTGCCTTCCTGCAGTTTTCTTATGATGATACTAGCTAACTTTGTATTTTATTTTATTTAATTGTATTTTATTTGTTTTTTGTTTTAATGTCAGTCCAGTCGGAACCGACCATAACAAGATCCACTCGTCGATTCGGAACGTCCTGGGACGGCGGCGTGGGAATTCGCGTAAAAACCCATCCAGCAAGTTTGGGATTCGACAACTTCCATACTCCCAAATGAGGATAATAGGTGGTAAAGTGGTCCATTATTCGGGTAGATAGAGGTATCTCGCTGGTTATATTATCTGAATGAAATTATATAGGTACTTTACGGGGTAAGCAGAGTATTTTGGCCACGTGCAAATAATTTTGAGGGAATTTCGTATAGAATTGTTTATTACGGTTTATCAACCCATAATCGATATTTCAAGATAATATTAACATCTCACAGACCTATCTGGCGTATCCCTTAAGTTTTTCTCTGTTGTGAAGTAGCTATTGCCAATGAAATTTCGAAAAAATGCATGAGATGAGGACAAAATGCAGTATTAAATGTTTTTCCTTGAACGAAATTGTGGCTGGGTTTTTCGGAAAGCAATTTTGAACCGATTGGTCTTGTGAAATTTCTTTCTTTCTTTTGAATTCTCTTGTAGTGTGATGACGCACCTCTTTACCCTTCCGTACTATGCCTACACTATACTAATATAAGTATGTATGATCTAGCTATAAGTTCAGTCAATATACGACATCCAAAAGTATCGGTTGTTTCACTTAAAGTCGCTCCGAATGCATCTTAACCGTGCATGGCGACCCTAGCCAGCTTTGTCCCTTCTGGACATAGCTGGGTATCATGGAGAAAATAAAAAAAGTTAATTATTTGTTTGTGATTAAAGAAAAAACCATGAACCCAGTAAAAGAACCAGATAAGTGAAAATTGACACGACACAGACAATTTAGTGTTTCGTGAATTAAATTACTATAAAAGACTATTAAAAGTGATTAGACCGAGAACTTTATAAAATTAGTGGAATAAAAGACAGTTTATGTAAAGTTTCCACGTTGGCGTGAGTGACGTTATGATGTCGGGAGATCCCTTTCGTCGGGGACGTCGATTCCCAATACCACCATCAGCGACAAGGAGAACCATCCGGCAGCGGCCAGCAATCCACGACGTCGATATTGAATCCGTCCAAAATAAGTTGGCAAAACACGTATGCATTAAGACGATGCCTTAAGAGAAACTGTTCTAGTAAAATTATAGAAGAAACTCAGTTCAATTAGAGAAAAAGATGACAGCACCCCATGAAGAGGATATCCCCATGACGAGAAAATACATTATAAGAAGATCATGAAGAGGTTGTAGCTGCTGGGCGCTCGCAGTATATTCAAGCCTAGTTGATGCGAGGATTATGTCTGCTGGGCGCCGGGAGACTTCATTGATCGGGTCTGATGTGGAGCAGCTTGTTCGTTAGAGAAAGAAGAAATCGAACATGCGACCTACGGGGTATCCACGACTGAGCCGCGCGCGCCACATCGTATGCGCACGCCAAGTCAGCGTTTCTGTCGTCACGACCTACATAGCCTAGACACGTAGGTACTACACGCGCTTATGTAAGTTGCATACGTATACATAAAGTCATACCTTTAAACCTTACGAGTTAGGCAGTACTTAAAACGCCTGTTGTCTGACTAATGTAAGATTTGATTTTTTTTTTGTTGTTGCGTGAAGTATCACTTCATACTGAATACGCAAAATTTTACTTCCTGAAATCTATGTAGAAAAATAAAGAACATTTGCTTAAAAGTATAAGTAGCGATTTGTAAAATCTGAAAATTGTTTTACACGTGTAAGTAGCCAAATTATGTGGGTTACGTGTAAGCAGTTTTGCACACTTTCGCAATAATTGATAAAAATTGGACATCAATTTTATTTTGTGTTGCTAGATGCATTTCAGCGAAAAACGCAAAGTAGTTGTGAAACAATTTCTACCGATACAGAGTATTTTGCAGAATATGCTGTTTCGAAGTTTACAAAGTTGATTGAACTAACTATGTAAGTATACCTGTTATAAGTTGTGTCAATTTATAGAGTAGTAGTGACGTAACAGTGTTACCTACTAACTCCCAGTACAATGATATTGTACAGAAATATTAGATACCTACCTAAACAGATGTACACCTAAGGTGTTAGGTAGCGATGAATGTTGTTCATGAATGAAAGATTGATAATGATATTGAAGCTTGTCTTGACTATTCGATTGTGATGATTCAGATCGGAAGATTGAATGGGAATTTGTGGTATAGATAGTTTTGCGTGTTATTGGACTGATCATCCGAAATCGCAGCGAAGCTAATTATGCCATATATTCAAAGAAAGGATTGTGTGATCAAGTACAGAAATATGAACAACATTGTTTATTAAGAAACGAAATTATGCTCGGAAGTAAAGAAAGTGAGCACGAGTTAATGCTCGTATGTACGTAAAATGATACGTCGATATTGTTAACGGTACGAATAGGTATAAGTAACATCGTAAAATGTTACATAATGTTATTATCCTACCTAGGTACAAGATACAGGTAGCGATTATTAGGTACAATAGGGATCAAATTCCTTCTATCTGATCATGGTGTGGGCTACCGTACCCTCCGTGTAGAAGTTGGAGACCATTGAGTCTTAAAGTTCAGACCCTAACTTGAGTGTCATATATGTAAACCTCAAATATAAATGTACCAGTATATAAGTTCGTGAAAGCACGACTCGCAAACTGGCACTATAAGTAAGTAGCCAGGTGTTTAAAGTCGACTAGGTTAATTTGTATGATAACCAAACTATAGCGCTCAGAATATTATTGTAAAAGGTACCTAAACTTATAAAAAGCATGCGATGTGTAATGGGCCCATAGATATAAATAATGTATCAAGGATATGCTTGTACGAATAAGATTTGTAAGATTTGTTTTTTAAGTGGGAGTAGCTAACCCAAATAAAAACAAAAATAATGGTAAATAGTTATGATTGTGACTAAATGAGGACATTGACGATTTTAAAAAAAAAATTGTTATGTAGTGTTGCGATTTATAATAAAACAAGGATATGACAAACTAAATGGATATGACTCTAGAACAAAATTTTTAGTAATAGTTGTGTGTTGTTTGATTAGTGTTATGTAGTCTTTGCCATCCTTTATGAACATTGATAAAGGAATTAATAATGTTTAGGTACATTTACATAAGGTTTTATTTCTTCTTAATTAATTGAATTTAAATTTAAATTAATAATATTTTTAATTGTGTTGGTATAGTATAAAAAAAATATTTTCTACATGAAACATTTTTTTTTTCTTTTCAAGGGGGAAGGTGTAGTGTGATGACGCACCTCTTTACCCTTCCGTACTATGCCTACACTATACTAATATAAGTATGTATGATCTAGCTATAAGTTCAGTCAATATACGACATCCAAAAGTATCGGTTGTTTCACTTAAAGTCGCTCCGAATGCATCTTAACCGTGCACTCTCATTACAAAAAAAAATGGAGACATTGACAAAAGTGAATACGATGCACGTACAAATTGGTCACGCGAATGTAAAAAATACTTACGTACCTAGGTTAGGTAGGTACTATAAAACAAAAATAGAGGGGGTTGCAATTTTCAAGATTATTAAATAATTCATCAAGCTTCCTATGACGTTAATTAGGATTGATCTCCTACATAAGGAGTAGTCTAGTTAGCTGTAAATATGAGGCAGGCGGTGTTCACACTGCGCGTAACTGACCCATCAGACGATCAGACACGGCGTATCTTAAATTTTGCGAATTTGTTATTAATTTACGTGACATACAACGTGCCTACATTTTAAAACTAATCATTTAAAATTTGTTATGTGAATGATTTACTACTTACAAAACTTTATACAATATAAGTACATCTGAAATTATTACACAATTCAAATAAAAATATCGTCTGCGATTTCCAGATAGCTGAAAAATTGAGCGGTAGAGCTCATTGTTTTATATAATCAATTGTTATGATCTGTTGCTACCGCATTATTTGTTTGCAAACGTAATACTGCAGTTAGAACTAAACCTCAAATATTTGCTAACTAAGCAAACACGCGACCGGCAAGGCTTCAAACATTGCAGCAAGCTGTCACCGGCGCGGTAGTGGGACCGAAGCGCGCGGCAATCTGCGCAGGCGCTGGTCCGCGCGCGTAGTCATAGCGCCGTCGTCGGCGCCCGCGCACGTTGAGATACCGCCCCGCTATATAAACCCACCGCGCGAACCACGCCGCACACACTTAGCCCGGTCAAGCTGCAAGTCATTTACTTACCCCAGTTAAGCAGCAAGTCCTTGACTTGCCCGGTTGAGCTGTAAGTCGTTTGCTTACCAAGTTAAACTGCAAGTCGTTTTGGACGGTTGCAAATAGGACTTTAAAAAAACGCTGCTCGGTAACCTGTGAACCATCACAATGAGCGAAACCGAAGTCACCCCAATCCTCCACCATGACGAGACAGACGGCGTCCTCATCGCCAAGGGAGTCTCCATGGCGACTCTATTCTGCGCTTCCATGATCTGCGGGCTAGTCCCAACCCTGGTCGCGAAGAAGTTCAATGGATCAGTGCATCGTATTCACTTTGTCAATGTCTCCATTTTTTTTTGTAATGAGAGTGCACGGTTAAGATGCATTCGGAGCGACTTTAAGTGAAACAACCGATACTTTTGGATGTCGTATATTGACTGAACTTATAGCTAGATCATACATACTTATATTAGTATAGTGTAGGCATAGTACGGAAGGGTAAAGAGGTGCGTCATCACACTACACCTTCCCCCTTGAAAAGAAAAAAAAATGTTTCATGTAGAAAATATTTTTTTATACTATACCAACACAATTAAAAAATATTATTAATTTAAATTTAAATTCAATTAATTAAGAAGAAATAAAACCTCTTAATGTACCTAAACATTACCTAAATTCCCTTATCAATGTTCATAAAGGATGGCAAAGACTACATAACACTAATCAAACAACACACAACTATTACTAAAAATTTTGTTCTAGAGTCATATCCATTTAGTTTGTCATATCCTTGTTTTATTATAAATCGCAACACTACATAACAATTTTTTTTTAAAATCGTCAATGTCCTCATTTAGTCACAACAACATAACTATTTACCATTATTTTTGTTTTTATTTGGGTTAGCTACTCCCACTTAAAAACAAATCTTACAAATCTTATTCGTAAGCATATCCTTGATACATTATTTATATCTATGGGCCCATTACACATCGCATGCTTTTACTAAGTTAGGTACCTTTTACAATAATATTCTGAGCGCTATAGTTTGGTTATCATACAAATTAACCTAGTCGACTTTAAACACCTGGCTACTTACTTATAGTGCCAGTTTGCGAGTCGTGCTTTCACGAACTTATATACTGGTACATTTATATTTGAGGTTTACATATATGACACTCAAGTTAGGGTCTGAACTTTAAGACTCAATGGTCTCCAACTTCTACACGGAGGGTACGGTAGCCCACACCATGATCAGATAGAAGGAATTTGATCCCTATTGTACCTAATAATCGCTACCTGTATCTTGTACCTAGGTAGGATAATAACATTATGTAACATTTTACGATGTTACTTATACCTATTCGTACCGTTAACAATATCGACGTATCATTTTACGTACATACGAGCATTAACTCGTGCTCACTTTCTTTACTTCCGAGCATAATTTCGTTTCTTAATAAACAATGTTGTTCAATATTTCTGTACTTGATCACACAATCTTTCTTTGAATATATGGCATAATCTAGCTCGCTGCGATTTCGGATGATCAGTCCAATAACACGCAAAACTATCTATACCACAAATTCCCATTCAATCTTCCGATCTGCAGAATCATCACAATCGAATAGTCAAGACAAGCTTCAATATCATTATCAATCTTCATTCAACCAACATTCATCGCTACCTAACACCTTAGGTGTACAACTGTTTAGGTAGGTATCTAATATTTCTGTACAATATCATTGTACTGGAGTTAGTAGGTAACCACTGTTACGTCACTACTACTCTACTATAAATTGACACAACTAACAGTATAACTACTTACATAGTTAGTTCAATCAACTTTGTAAACTTCGAAACAGCATATTCTGCAAAATACTCTGTATCGGTAGAAATTGTTTCACAACTACTTTGCGTTTTTCGCTGAAATGCATCTAGCAACACAAAATAAATTGATGTCCAATTTTTATCAATTATTGCGAAAGTGTGCAAAACTGCTTACACGTAACCCACATAATTTGGCTACTTACACGTGTAAAACAATTTTCAGATTTTACAAATCGCTACTTTATACTTTTAAGCAAATGTTCTTTATTTTTCTACATAGATTTCAGGAAGTAAAATTTTGCGTATTCAGTATGAAGTGAATACTTCACGCAACAACAAAAAAAAATCAAATCTTACATTAGTCAGACAACAGGCGTTTTAAGTACTGCCTAACTCGTAAGGTTTAAAGGTATGACTTTATGTATACGTATGCAACTTACATAAGCGCGTGTAAGTACCTACGTGTCTAGGCTATGTAGGTCGTGACGACAGAAACGCTGACTTGGCGTGCGCATACGATGTGGCGCGCGCGGCTCAGTCGTGGATACCCCGTAGGTCGCATGTTCGATTTCTTCTTTCTCTAACGAACAAGCTGCTCCACATCAGACCCGATCAATGAAGTCTCCCGGCGCCCAGCAGACATAATCCTCGCATCAACTAGGCTTGAATATACTGCGAGCGCCCAGCAGCTACAACCTCTTCATGATCTTCTTATAATGTATTTTCTCGTCATGGGGATATCCTCTTCATGGGGTGCTGTCATCTTTTTCTCTAATTGAACTGAGTTTCTTCTATAATTTTACTAGAACAGTTTCTCTTAAGGCATCGTCTTAATGCATACGTGTTTTGCCAACTTATTTTGGCCACGTGCAAATAATTTTGAGGGAATTTCGTATAGAATTGTTTATTACGGTTTATCAACCCATAATCGATATTTCAAGATAATATTAACATCTCACAGACCTATCTGGCGTATCCCTTAAGTTTTTCTCTGTTGTGAAGTAGCTATTGCCAATGAAATTTCGAAAAAATGCATGAGATGAGGACAAAATGCAGTATTAAATGTTTTTCCTTGAACGAAATTGTGGCTGGGTTTTTCGGAAAGCAATTTTGAACCGATTGGTCTTGTGAAATTTCTTTCTTTCTTTTGAATTCTCTTGTAGTGTGATGACGCACCTCTTTACCCTTCCGTACTATGCCTACACTATACTAATATAAGTATGTATGATCTAGCTATAAGTTCAGTCAATATACGACATCCAAAAGTATCGGTTGTTTCACTTAAAGTCGCTCCGAATGCATCTTAACCGTGCATGGCGACCCTAGCCAGCTTTGTCCCTTCTGGACATAGCTGGGTATCATGGAGAAAATAAAAAAAGTTAATTATTTGTTTGTGATTAAAGAAAAAACCATGAACCCAGTAAAAGAACCAGATAAGTAAAATTGACACGACACAGACAATTTAGTGTTTCGTGAATTAAATTACTATAAAAAGACTATTAAAAGTGATTAGACCGAGAACTTTATAAAATTAGTGGAATAAAAGACAGTTTATGTAAAGTTTCCACGTTGGCGTGAGTGACGTTATGATGTCGGGAGATCCCTTTCGTCGGGGACGTCGATTCCCAATACCACCATCAGCGACAAGGAGAACCATCCGGCAGCGGCCAGCAATCCACGACGTCGATATTGAATCCGTCCAAAATAAGTTGGCAAAACACGTATGCATTAAGACGATGCCTTAAGAGAAACTGTTCTAGTAAAATTATAGAAGAAACTCAGTTCAATTAGAGAAAAAGATGACAGCACCCCATGAAGAGGATATCCCCATGACGAGAAAATACATTATAAGAAGATCATGAAGAGGTTGTAGCTGCTGGCGCTCTCGCAGTATATTCAAGCCTAGTTGATGCGAGGATTATGTCTGCTGGGCGCCGGCGGAGACTTCATTGATCGGGTCTGATGTGGAGCAGCTTAAGAGAAAGAAGAAATCGAACATGCGACCTACGGGGTATCCACGACTGAGCCCGCGCGCCACATCGTATGCGCACGCCAAGTCAGCGTTTCTGTCGTCACGACCTACATAGCCTAGACGTAGGTACTACACGCGCTTATGTAAGTTGCATACGTATACATAAAGCATACCTAAAACCTTAAACCTTACGAGTTAGGCAGTACTAAAAACCCCTATAATACATCACCTTGACCTCAAATCAAAAAAAATAATCCAATCTATCACTCACACCCAACCACATCCACTCCCCCAACAATCCCACATTATACTGCAAATACGCCAAAATCTACTTCCTGAAACAATCAATAAAAAAAGAACATTTGCTTAAAAGTATAAGTAGCGATTTGTAAAATCTGAAAATTGTTTTACACGTGTAAGTACGCCCAAAAAATTATGTAGGATTAAGCAGTTTTGCACACTTTCGCAATAATTGATAAAAATTGGACATCAATTTATATTTTGTGATGCTAGAATGCATTTCAGCGAAAAACGCAAAGTAGTTGTGAAACAATTTCTACCGATACAGAGTATTTTGCAGAATATGCTGTTTCGAAGTTTACAAAGTTGATTGAACTAACTATGTAAGTATACCTGTTATAAGTTGTGTCAATTTATAGTAGTAGTGACGTAACAGTGTTACCTACTAACTCCCAGTACAATGATATTGTACAGAAATATTAGATACCTACCTAAACAGATGTACACCTAAGGTGTTAGGTAGCGATGAATGTTGTTCATGAATGAAAGATTGATAATGATATTGAAGCTTGTCTTGACTATTCGATTGTGATGATTCTGCAGATCGGAAGATTGAATGGGAATTTGTGGTATAGATAGTTTTGCGTGTTATTGGACTGATCATCCGAAATCGCAGCGAAGCTAATTATGCCATATATTCAAAGAAAGGATTGTGTGATCAAGTACAGAAATATGAACAACATTGTTTATTAAGAAACGAAATTATGCTCGGAAGTAAAGAAAGTGAGCACGAGTTAATGCTCGTATGTACGTAAAATGATACGTCGATATTGTTAACGGTACGAATAGGTATAAGTAACATCGTAAAATGTTACATAATGTTATTATCCTACCTAGGTACAAGATACAGGTAGCGATTATTAGGTACAATAGGGATCAAATTCCTTCTATCCTGATCATGGTGTGGGCTACCGTACCCTCCGTGTAGAAGTTGGAGACCATTGAGTCTTAAAGTTCAGACCCTAACTTGAGTGTCATATATGTAAACCTCAAATATAAATGTACCAGTATATAAGTTCGTGAAAGCACGACTCGCAAACTGGCACTATAAGTAAGTAGCCAGGTGTTTAAAGTCGACTAGGTATTTTATGATACAACTTTGCTCTAAGTGAGCCTAGATAACAGAATGCATGTTCGTAATGGGCCTTAGATTAGTATTAAGTGGGAGTAGCTATG